>JAWMAG010000097.1:1800000-2235000 GCA_037013455.1 Ceratitis rosa | reverse complement strand
CTGCAGCGACAAGTAGAAGAATTAATCCCTTTGTTACTTCCAGAGCAGGCTCATGTTCTCCATCAAGTTTTACGTAGAATAGAATACGGTAAAGGTGGACTCTTCTTTCTCGATGCACCAGGTGGAACCGGAAAGACGTTTTTGCTCAACTTATTATTAATGTACATCAGAAAAAACAGAAAAATAGCAGTTGCAGTAGCTTCGTCGGGTATTGCCGCGACGCTTTTAAACGGCGGCCGTACGGCACATTCCGTTTTGAAATTACCATTGAACCTTGCACATGAAGATTCGCCCATCTGTAATTTCAGTAAAAATAGTTCTCGAGGTAGGATGCTGCGAGAATGTAAGCTTTTAGTGTGGGATGAATGTACAATGTCTCACAAAAAGGCTATAGAAGCTTTAAACCGGACTCTTCAGGACCTGCGGGATAGTACAGATATAATGGGAGGAATGGTAGTTTTACTGGCTGGTGATTTTCGTCAAAACCTTCCAGTTATTCAGAGGGGAACACCAGCAGATGAAATTCAAGCATGCTTAAAATCATCGAGCTTATGGTCGAGAGTTGAAAAGCTGAGCCTAAAAACAAATATGAGAGTGCATCTTCATAATGACGTGGATTCAGGACTTTATGCTGAAATGTTATTGAAAATTGGTGATGGTCGTTTAGATGTTGATGCTGAAGGTTGCGTATCACTTTCAAGACAATTTTGTAATTTAGTAGAAAATGATGTTGATCTCATTGCTCATGTTTTTCCCGAATTGCAACAGAATTTGGGTTGTGATCAGTGGCTGTGCGCAAGAGCAATATTAGCACCGAAAAATGAAGTAGTTAATAGAATCAACAATGACATTTTAAAAGAGGTGGAAGGGGAAATGGTGGAATATTTATCAAAGGATACAATTATGGATACAGAATTAAGTACCTCATATCCTGTAGTTTTTAAATTCACTTGAATTGTCGGGTGTACCATCACATAAGCTTCAGTTTAAACTATTGTAAATGTACCAGTAATGCTTATGCGAAATTTAAATGCTCCTCTGCTATGTAATGGAACACGACTTCGGATAACGAAATTGGAACAGAATATACTTGGTGCTACTATTTTAACAGGTGTCGGTAAAGGAAAAAGTGTAATCATACCTCGGATTCCAATTATTCCCACTGACCTTCCATTCCAATTAAGTTCAGTTTTCCGTCAAACTTAGCTTTGCCGTAACTATAAACAAAGCACAAGGACAGACATTACAGGTAGCACGAGTGCATTTAGAAAAGTCATGCTTTTCTCATGGTCAACTATATGTAGCCTGTTCGCGTGTGTCTAATGCCCGGAATTTACAAATATTTACACCCAACGGAAAAACGTACAATATAGTTTATAGAAATATCCTTGACAAATAATCTGCATTTTATATTTTCAATTGTTACCATTCCGAATTATTTATTTTCCTTATAGTGACATATATATTTTAATATTTGTTGTATTGATTCAATAAAGTATACTTTGAAATTGGAAAATTCATTGCATGTAGTAATTTTTTCAAATAGATAATCTCAGACAAGCAAAAAAAAATATATTCTTTATATTGATCCGTTTGAACTATAATGCTCTCTTATTGGATGGATTTAATGCGAGCGAAGCCGCGGGTAAAAGCTAGTAATACTAATAATACTAATAATATTGTACTAATAATACTAATACTAATAATAACAATACAAATAACAATAACAAAAAAAAAAAAACAAAAAATAATAATAATAATAATAATAATAATAATAATAATAATAATAATAATAATAATAATAATAATAATAATAATAACAGTAATAGTGATAGTGATAGTAATAGTAATAGTGATAGTAATAGTAATAGTAATAGTAATAGTAATAGTAATAGTAATAGTAATAGTAATAGTAATAACAATAATAATAATAACAATAACAATAACAATATCAATATCAATAACAATAACAATAACAATAACAATAACAATTATTGTTATGCACGGGGCAACGTACGCATCAGTCAACTCACGGGTGGTGCCCAGGCCAGAGCACGTCCGAAAATGACACCAGCCGGAGCAAGAGTTGCATCTGACTGAGGTCATGTTCCGGCGTACTATGACCTGATACACGGAACAGACTGTGCGAGGGACTAGGAGCTGCTGGGTAGGCTCGCACGGGAGAAGTAAGAGGAGCTGGTTGTGGTGAGGGATGGGGGTGAGGTTTGGTGGGGGTCATGCTACGGGGAGCTCCGGGAGACCGTGGTGGTCTGCGGGTTTCCCAAAGTGGGTAGGGGTGCTGAAGGCACTGCCGTGTAGGCTGGGGGCTCACTTGAGCGCTGGCAGCATAGGATCACATAACTTGTGGTCCACTCCCTATGGGTCTTAAGGCCTGAGCAGACCGAAAGATGACTCCAACCATTGCACTGGTTGCACCTAACCGAGATGGAGGTGTGGTGGAGTCTTTTAAGGCACACGCAGCAGAAATAATCCGCCGAGCCAGGGTTGGTTTCGACGCCAGCCCTGATGAGAAGAATTTGGAGCAGCCCTGCTGCGAGGTGTTGCTCCGTTGGTGTACTTAGATTAATTTTACCTGTCGACCTAAACGGGGTTAGATCGCCGAAAGGGTGACAGCCCTTGGACGTCGAGCCTGCGTTGTGTTTGCTGCCAGGCGTTTTTTGATACACAAAGTCGCGTGCGTATTTTCCCTGATAAAATAGTGATCCGAGTCGATGTTACGGCCTCGGAGCGTACGCACATCAACAATGGATACATGTCTTTCGTCTATCGCAACATGATCGATCAGCAAAGTAGCTTGGAGAATATTCTTGTGCTGTAATGTAGCCCTACAGACAACAATATTTCAGATAGCAGCAGCAGATAGCAGAGAATGTAAAAGTGAAAAATATGGATAAGAATCCTATACAAGCTTTGGTAATATTGTAATATAATATACATATTGTCGATTAATTAACTACTTCTTTTTTCATAACTCTTTACATTGATTTTATTTAATTTTTTACGACAATATTGTTTTCTTTTGGTATCAATGCTGCTGCTCAGCTGTGTTCTGTTTGCCGGACGAGAATGGCGAAAATGCACAAGGAAACGAAGAGAGAATGACGTACACGGGATGACGGGATATGTCATCAAGCATTCCTGACATATATTGGCTCAAATGAACGGAAGCCTTCTTGCAGGGATTGATTTAATATACTCCAGTGACAAATATATATATAAATTTATTTATTCTTATGCGGTTTCTAAAATAGTGTCGTGGGGAAATTATTGCAGTGAAAATCTAACAAACATGCTAAGGAAGATCAATTTCTTAATAATCCACCAATTACAGTTAGAGGACATGGTGGAAAATATTTATTAACTCGTGTTTGTTAAACTGTGTAGATTATCTTACATATGTGAAGGAACTAAAAATGAATATAGAAAATAAATGGTATGATCATGATCTGATTCACCAAAATAAAGTGAATTTTTTGTCGAAATTATTGTACAAATAAATTATTATTAATATTAATGAAAACATAAGCTATGAAAGCTATTCCACATTTAAATTTAAAAAATTTCAACAGAACACTTAGTGCAAGCCGTAAAGAAATTCAAATATAAAATTGGTGAAAACTATTATAACTATTAGCTGGAGGCGTTATAAAAGATTCCATACCATATTTGGGATTTTACTATTCAGTTGCAATCAACAAAAGTCTGGAAAGAGGGAGAATTGCTACAGTGGTTCCAGTATGTATGTAAATGATTTTAGAATGTGTAATTAAATCATCATCATCCAGCTCATCGGTTATATTGAATCAAATAACATTCTAACCAAAAAACAAACTGCGATCCAAACATTCGTGTGAAACTACCCTTAATTGGGTTTTATTTAAATGGAAAGAAGAACTCAGAAAGAAATAAAATATCGTGGAAGTTTTTATAGATCTAAAAAGAGCTCTATTATCCGAAAGCTCTTTTTAGATCTATAAAAACTTCCACGATATTTTATTTCTTTCTGAGTTCTTGATTAACAAGTTAAAGCAGTTTGGTGTCAAAGGAGTTGAACTAAATTGATTTGAGAGCTTACTAACTAACTAATAGAAAGCAACGAACAGCAATTGAAAAAGCAGTACGGTGCTGGCACTGATCCTTTTTAATGTCTACATAAACGATATTAAAACAGCAACAAAATTCGGTAATAGCCGTCTATTTTCCAACGATGCACAAGCTGATGTTGAACGAAAAAAAAACATATTACATAATTAACTCTTTATATAATAAAATAAGGGTATAATGGGGTGTAGCGAAGCTTCTGAGTATGCAGTTACAGTCGCGGGGCTATATCCACGTATAGCGTCCACGTCGAGCACCCTGGAAAGTTAAACAACCCTTGTGCAAGACGTAGTAACCAATCAGCGTGGTAGTATCCAATCAGTGTGGAGCCTTAAATCACGCCTAAAAGAGAGGAAGCTTCAGTGGAGCCACTTCGACTTATTCGGTTTAAAGGTTCGTTGAAGTCTAATTGTAGCGTTTATCCATCAGAGGTGCGGCTGTGGGCGGACGTATACTGTTTATCAGACCAGCACTCGCAATTGTTATGTCTGGGGTGTGTTTGGCAATTACCCACAACTCTGGTAGGGATGTTGTCGTTAATGGTGCAGAATGTCTATCTGTTCCGCCAGCTCTATCCCTCTGCAGCCATTTGACAGACTAGATGCCAAAGATCGTGATGCGCGTTAAAGTGTCCCAAATACAAACAATTTTTGCCTCTGAGTAGCACACCTATAACAGGGCTATATTCAACTAGGCAACTTGTAACAGGAGGAATGTACAGTGGCTCACAGCTAAAGTCATGCAGCTATGTAAGAAATAGTATAAGTTTTATTTAAAATTTAAAGAAATTTTTCAAAAACATGAATGCTACTTAATAGCGGCAGTTATACACATTTCATTAATGCTTTAAACCTTTCATATTTTATACATATTTTATGTAATTCACAACAAAAACAAACTTCACTATTAAATTGTACCTCACAGCAAAAATGAGGTAGTAACAAAAAAATTAATAAATTTCAGTTTTTTAAAGAAAAAAACTAAAATTGTATGTTAATTAATATTTAGTAGGATACCCCTTGCTGTCTATGACTGCTTTCATCCGTTTCGGCATGGATACCACTAACTTCTTAGTATAGTTTGGAGCAATATTGCTCCATTCTGTTTGTACGGCTTTTTTTAAGTCCGCTTGATTTTCGAATCTCATATTTTCGAATCCAAACTCCCAATTCCAGAAGACGTCATGCGGTTGTAACGCAGTACTTGGTTTTCTCCATACATAGCTCTTTCCGTCTGATCTGAACAGATTAAATTTACTTTCGCAAAAATTACGGTGTCCCAGAAACTTTCATCTTTATATAAATGCTCCTTTGCAAACTTCAGCCTTGCACTTTGATTTTTAACACTGACATGGTTTATTTCGAGCTGTGCGGTCACTGAAATCAGCTTCTCTGAGGATTCTTCGTATGGTTTCTGGGTTACAGCTTTTTCCAAGATATTTTACCACTTCTTTAACTGAAGCTGGAGCACTTAAGTGGGAGTTTTCGCGTATTTTCCGTACAATCCAACAGAAATCACTTTCGTTAAATATTTTATTATGAGCCGTTTTAGTTTTATTTAACACGATTTTCACGAGAATAGCGTTCAATGATATGCTGAATGGAATGAAATTGTTTTTTTAGTAATTGTTGCGTGGTTTTCCAAAGACTTCCAGTTTTTCATGATTGTCCTGATTGCAGATTGAGTTGGTATATTAGTAAATAGGGATATTACGTCAAAAGGTATTAAAATTTCGTCATCTTCATAGTGATCTTGTTAAGATTGTTCTTAAGCTGAAAGGTATTTTTAATGTTATATTTTTCTGATACCATACTTTTTAATATTCATCCTATATATTTAGCCAGTTTATGGCACGGTACGTTAATTGATGGCGAGATGGGTCTAAGTGGGGTATTTTCTTTGTGTATTTTAGTCCGTATATTCTTGGCGATGCAGCTCCATGGCATGTTAGTTGTTGTCTGAGTTTAGCGTCTATGCATTTTTGTTTATAACGATATTATTTTTTCTAAACAATTGTTGCGTCCGATCAATACTTATGATTTTATATGTTTGTTTGTCACTTAAACGGTCTTTCATTTTTGTTGTAATCTGATTGGTACATCATGACAGTTTTTTTTTACCTTTGACTGCATTTGTGACAACTATAGAGTCCTTATGTTTTTTTTTTAGAAAGTTTTGTGTTTCATCGTAGAATTTTGAGTATAAACTTATCTTTTGGTTTGTTTTTTAATTTTTTTTATACCTGTTGATTTTTCCCGCAATATTTAAGGAATAATAATTATTTCGTTTATGATGGAATACACTATCAGCAGATATATGGAATGCTAATGGGGAACCCCCTATCCCTAACTGTAGCTGATATTGTCTTAGATAAAATATTTTACGACAGCATTGCTAAACTTGGACATAAAGGCATATATATAAAATACATAAACAAATATGTAGATGATATATTTGCTATAATACAAAAACGGACGTGGAGGTCATACTCGAAATATTGAACGCACAGTATACCAAAATTAAAATCACAACGGAAGAAAAAAAGAATAAGAAGTTGGCCTTCCTAGATGTTGCAATTCACGGGAAAAATAAGCAGATTAAATTCAAATGGTATTCAAAAGCTATGTCCTCGTCCAGGATGATACAATTTCATTCCAATCATTAATGGAATCAAAAGAAAAACACTGCCATGAAACTAATAGAAAAAATATATAAACTTAGCAACCAGGAGTTCAGAAACGAAGACAAGGAAAAAATTAGGAAAATACTATACAAAAACGGATACCCTAACGCACTAATAGAAAGATTTTTAATAACCACAATTAAGAAAATAGAAGGCGCCAACAACAATGTTAAAACTAAAAACGAAGACAAAACATTCACTGGAATAACATGCATACCAGGTTTAACGGACAACAAATCGTTAGAATATATCAACAACAACACACAGCAGAACAGCACACTCAACATAATCTTGACCGAAACGAAAGACAAAATAAATAAATAGCAACAACACAATGTTATATACAAAATAAAGTGCAATAGAAAAAACGACGAACAATGCATTAAAATTTATATCGGAACAACAAAGTGAGCGCTAGGTGTTAGAATAGGCGAGCATAAGGCGGACGCAAAAAAAAAGGAAACAACTGCGTTAGCCCAACACCTTGCACAAAGCAACTACACAGTAGACTTTTACAATGCAAAAATAATTGATATAGAGAAGAAAACAAGGAAAAGAATGACATTAGAAAGACTTAGAATACATCACAAAAAAAAAAAAAAAATACACTGTGCGATGAACTACAGAGAAGACGAAGACAACATAAAATGCGCATACACAGCGATCATAACGAATGAAAAAGTAAAAGCTGACATGTAGCATTATTGCATTTATTGCACTGTAAGTGATCAGACAAGATGCAATGACCACTTATAGTATTTATTATTCATGTGAATATATTTGTGTTAAGGTATGGTTGAAAAAGATGTGTATGTATGTTTTTTTTCTTGTTTAAAATAAATTAGACTCCCTGAGGAAGATACAAAATTGTAAAGAAACGCGTAGGAGGCAAAAAAGGAAATTTCTTTAAATTTTAGATAAAACTTATTATAGTATTTCATAGATGGCTCCATGACTTTGGCTGTGAACCACTGTATATAAATATATAATTGGCACTTTGTAACGACTGAAACAATTTTTGGCCGAGCTCCTCCTCCAATTTGTGGTTTTTCGTCTCCGAACGGCTGATGGTTTTTTTACAAGGAGCCTTTTATATATGTCCGAAATACACTCGGAGGGGTGGACATTCCCTGCCGAGGGGCGCCCGCAATTAGAAAATTTAACTTAATGTTTTATTTAAATTAATTTTCCATAACTTTTCGATATTGCTGGCACTGGGATATGAATCCGAGCCTTCCGAATGTCAGTACGCAATGCTAACCACTCGGCTATCGCGGCCGCCACTGTATAGTATATTAAATATTTCGAGCTCGGCATCGCATGACTGGATAGCTATGCCCTCAAAAAGTTGGGAACGGCGAATATCGCAAACGATGGAACGATGAGCTGAACGAAATACAGTGAAATTCCCCATTACGGACAGCCCTTATAACCAATAGCCAAATACTATTCCAATAACCGGACGCTCTAATAACCGAACGCGGACAGTATATTTCAAACCATTTTGATCGAAAAATCTCTCATAAACGGACAAAATCAAAAACAAAACAAAAAATCCCAAATCCCAAAATCTCCATAAAAAAAAGCCATTCGTATTTGTGCTAATAAAAACGATATAGGTGATTCCCCTATTAGCATGTATGCAAAACGAATTTGCTGAATCCCCTTTTAACAGGTATACACACATTCATGCCGTATGTGTCAACTACAGGGCGGAATTTTCATTCTGTTTGCTAAGTAAACAAGTTGCATGTGAATTGTGTTTTTGCAAAACTCGCAATAACATGGCACCAAAGAAGAAAGTACTGTCTATTGAAGAAAAAATGGAAATTATTAGTGTGTTCGAAAAAGATAAATTGTCTGTGCGAGAAATTGAAAAAAGGTAAAGCTTAATTCTCAATAAAAAGAAATTGTGTTAAATTTTTCGTTTTCAAAGATTCAATATTGGCAAAACAGAAGCTGCAGAAATCAATAAAAATAGAGAAACAATTCGTATTAAATGGGAATCTGGAACTAATGTGCATCAAAAGCGAAGTTTTCTTAAGGGGTTAGGGGTAGTCAGAATTTTCAAAAAATCAATTTTTTTTTTTTGCATTTTCGTTAAGTATAATATCTTAAAAATAATCTCTGAAAATTTCAAGTTAATCCGATAATTCGTTTTTAAGTTATTCGACAAATAACAAAGAGAGCTCGGGCCTTTCAAAGCGCTAGTGTGAAACTTTAAACACGTTTTTCTCAAAACTATGTTTTTTGAACTGGTGACAACTGTAACTCGAAAACCGCTCAGTTGCAGATGTAAACCAGGAGGATGTCGAGCAATTCAGGACCAAGCTGCCATCTCTGTTGCGCGGATACAAGCCTCAAGACATTTACAACGCAGATGAAAGCGGGTTATTTTTTCGCGCATTGCATGAAAGAACTCTCGCTCCTAAATACGAAAAATGTTTTGGCGGTAAATTCTCTAAGGAAAGGCTCACAATTTTGTTTTGTGCAAACATGGCTGGAGAGAAAGAGCTTCTTTTGGTTACAAGTAAGGCAGCCCGGCCTCGATCATTCGAACATGTTCCCATCACGGAACTGCCAGTGGATTGGAAATGTAATAAAAAAAGCATGGATGGCTCGAGAAGTTATGAGTGAATGGCTACAGCAGTTGAATAGGAAAATGAAGGCCCAGAATCGAAAAATTATCTTGTTTTTGGATAACGCAGCATCACATACAAGGGAACTAAACTTGACTAACATAAACATTGCTTTTTTGCCTCCAAACACAACGGTAGTAAGCCAACCCCTTGATCAAGGAGTAATCCAAAATTTTAAAATTTTCTTTAGAAGCTTACTTCTAAAACACTTGCTGCGTAATATGGACACTGTCAGTTCAGCATTAGAGCTGTCAAAATTTGTTAATGTGCTTTAAGTTGTTTATTTCATCAAAGCAGCTTGGAATAAAGTAGAAGCAACAACAATCCAAAAATGCTTCCGTAAAGCAGGATTTTCGAAAATTGGTGAGAGTCTTTCCGATTTTGATCCCGCAGATGACATTCCGCTGGCAATCTATGCTAGAATTCACGAAGCACTGGATTTGGCAAATGATTTCGACGGTTTTCTCCAAATAGATCAAAACGTCTGCACTGAAGACAACAATGTAGAAATTCGAATTGAAGAATAAAACGATGTTATGGACATTACCGATTCAGAAGAAGAATCTCATGAAGACATAAGTGAGCCCATAACATCGTACGATGAGGCGTTAAAACTTTTTGCGTGTTCGAAACAATTTGCCAAAAATGATTTTTTTCAGCTTTTCAACACATCAAAAATATCGAATCACTAGCTGTACCCAAAAGAAAACTTTTGGTGAACGCATTGAGCCTGTGACGTGGCATCCAAGATTGTGTGATTTAACACCGCTGGACCATTTTTTGTGGAGATATGTGAAGTCAAATGCCTTGGGAGAGAATATTCGGCGTGTGATCTATTCAAAATGCTGTCGAAAATTGGGCCTCTCGGCTTGATTTTTCGAGGCAGCTGCAGCGGTCACTTACCGAAAATCATTTTTAAAACATAATGGCAATACATGTCGTACAGCCAACAAAATAATCAAGAAAACTTTTGGTGAACGCATTGAGCCTGTGACGTGGCATCCAAGATTGTGTGATTTACGGGACCAAAGGTAGTCCACATCAATATCCTCTACTTCAGACACGCACATTAATCATTGCTACCCATTGACTGCAAAATTATGGCCGGCGTATCCATATTACCCAAAGTTAGCTTAATAACTGAAGAAAATTTTCTTATGAAAACCGAGACCTAATGTACGACGTTCTTAATAGTCATTCGACTCTAATTCTTGCACGAGTTGAATTTCGTATGCCCGCTAACCAAGACCGTCCGCAAGAACTTCCATAAAGTGGGTGGGCACAGCACCAATTGATACGCGAAATGGCGAATGGACTCATTCGGGCCTTCTGCTTCCCTATTCTTTTGCACAGCAGCAACAGCATTTCGGTCCTCGAACATCAGCAATTGCAAACGTTGTTCCGCAGTAAGTCTCTTAATTATGAATGGCAAACCAAAAAAGGAAAAGCTGTCAAAAAAATCAACACCGGTATTAAAATATCGCCTTATTAAAAAAACATCATGCTTCGATCAAGGCGAAAAAGCACCCAAAACGGCAGAAAAAAATATTTTAGTTTATGGGCCCGACACTGTAATCGAACGTGTAGCACAAAAGTGGTTTTCTAGGTTCCGTTCCGGTAATTTTCTATGTCAAAGATGCACCACGCGTCGGGAGGCCTGCCGTCGAAAATTGCGATACATTTTTTTTTTTTAATTTGATATGACTTGAAGTCAAATCCTTTTAAGCCGTACTTAAAATTTGGATATTAAAAATAATAAAACACTGTTGGTAACGCGATTTTTGTTTGACTGATGTAATGACGTGGAAACTGATGCATTTTATCTCGCGTGCCGAAACTAATACAAAAGAAACGCGAGTTTCGGAAAGCGACATTAAACTCCTCCAACTATGTATTCTGTGCTCCAACGCACACAAGCACATTGTTTTGATAGATATGATCTTTGACGTTAGGAACACACCTACATTGCTTAGACAACAGTGAGTGCTTGTAATTTAATATGAACTTTATACCATAGCAATAAAGCTCAAATTGACTACGTTTTAGTTACAAATCATTTGTATGGGAAAAAAAGGGCTATTTTTAGGGTTTTTCCAGCAATTTTCTCGCCGTAAAAACCATCCTTGAACTTCAACGAACATTTTAAAAAAATATTTGGCCAAATTGGTCCAGGCGTTGTTGAGTTATGCGCTTACCAACACATTTTGCGATTCATTTTTATATTATAGATTTCGAGAATGAACATTTTAAATTAAAACAATCAATATTCAAGCAATCGACCATTAGAAAATTTTTTCAACCAAAGTAGTACTGAAAAGTAAAGACTTGTATGTATGTATGTACAATACATGTATGACAATGTATGTAACTTATCTATAAGTAAATACAATATATAATATGTATGTTTGAAAATGAAATTTTTATTTAAACAATTAAATAAACGATAACTTCGAACCACATGAATGCGATTTAAACATAATGTTAAAAAAGTTGGCAACAAAAATTGCTATCATGAAGAGAACATGTAGTTATCTAAGAAAAAATATAAAATAATAGTGTAGAAATCACTTATTAGTTGTATTGTCCCACTATTTTGTCTAATGTCAGATATACAAGCATACTAGTAAATTTGAGTGAAATTATATCTAAGCAACAAGATTATTGGAAATACATATTCTTATATATAATAAAAAAAACATTACAATTTAATTAACTAGTTTTAAAAAGAAACAATTTTTAATACGTGTAAAATCGAGACGCGAGGAGACTCATGGTTGTTCGAGGCCAAACTTGACAAGCCATAAATTAAACAAATACAGTCCATAATCGTCCATAATAGTCGCTTCCCGGGCATTCAAAAATTCTTAAAAAAGTTGGAAAGAATCCTAACTAAAAAATTTATTACATGGTGCAAGTGCAACAAAGGGAAGGAAGTTGAAAAATATATGGTGAATAAAACAATTAATCATAATAAAATTAAATAAATGGATTTACATCTATAAGATAAAAATGAATCGCAAAATGTGTTGGTAAGCGCATAACTCAATAACGCCTGGATCAATTTGGCCAAATCTTTTTTAAAATGTTCGTTGAAGTTCAAGGATGGTTTTTACGGCGAGAAAAATTAGAATTGAATTAGAATTATTGCTGGAAAAACCCTAAAAATAGCCCTTTTCTTTTTCCCATACAAATGATTTGTAACTAAAACGTAGTCAATTTGAGCTTTATTGGTATGATGCAGTGATATCAGCTGAAATCCCTAATGTACAAGTAGATCCTGGTTTGCATGAGGTAGTTATCAAAAACATGATACATGGTCCCTGTGGAACTCTTAATCAAAATTCACCGTGTATGATGGATGGTAAATGTTCAAAACGATATCCACGGACATTAATATCGGAAACCATTACTGGTAATGGCGGTTATCCATTGTATCGTCGCAGATCGACAGCAGACAATGGAAAATCAACAATTGTCAAGTTAAATCAACAAGATATTGAAATAGATAATCGTTGGATTGTTCCATATTCACCCATTTTATAAAAGACATTCAAAGCACACATCAACGTTGTATCTTGCCATTCAGTGAAATCTATTAAATACATTTGCAAATATGTAACCAAAGGGAGTGATATGGCTGTGATTGGAATTGGTGCAGAGAATTCCAATGATGAAGTTACCCAATACCAAATGGGCCGCTATGTCAGTAGTAATGAAGCAGTTTGGCGAATATTTTCTTTTCCTATTCATGAGAGACACCCTTCTGTTGTTCACTTAGCTGAGCATTTAGAAAATGGACAAAGAGTGTATTTTACAGCACAGAACGCAGTACAAAGAGCTGCTCAGCCACCATCTACTACATTAACCAGTTTTTTTGAGACATGCCAAAACGATGATTTCGCACAAACATTGCTATATTCTGAAATGCCAAAATATTATACCTGGAATCAATCCTCAAGGAGATTTATACGACGGAAACAAGGAAAACCAGTTCCAGGATATACAGATATATATTCCACCGATGCGATTGGCCGGATTTATTCAGTACATCTAAGCAATGATGAATGTTTTTATTTACGACTGCTATTAGTCAATGTACGTGGCCCAACATCATTCCATTCCAACAGTTACGAACTGTTGATGGTGAATTGTGTGGATCCTACAGAGAAGCCCGTCAACGTTTGCAATTGCTTGAAAATGACGCTCATTGGGATCAAACTCTCAATGATACTGTAATATCATCACACGCTCATCAAATACGAACATTGTTTTCTATAATCATATCTACATGCTTCCCATCAAACCCAATTGATTTGTGGATCAAGTACAAAGTTTATATGTGTGAGGATATTTTGTATCAAATACGGAATAGAATGGGAAATCCAAATATACAAATCAGTGAAGAAATTTACAATGAAGCATTGATTTCAATTGAGGACATGTGCTTGATAATGTCAAACAAACTATTAATTCAATTAGGCCTGACCGCGCCCAATCGTCCAATGCATGACGCTTTTAACCAAGAGTTGCATCGAGAAAAACTGTATGATCTCAACGCTTTGAAAGAATTAATGCAAACAAATCTTCCACTGTTAAATGAACAACAGAAGTATGTATTTGAAACTCTTATGAAAGTAACAAATGATGAAACTGGAGGGATTTACTTCTTAGATGCACCTGGTGGTACAGGAAAAACTTTTTTGATTTCATTAATATTAGCAACAATTCACTCAAAATAAAATTGCACTTGCACTCGCTTCGTCGGGAATCGCAGCAACTTTGCTTGAAGGTGGTCGAACAGCCCATTCAGCACTAAAATTGCCATTAAATATGCAAAGCAATGAAACTCCAACCTGCAACGTTTCGAAGAACTCTGCAATGGCAAAGGTTTTGCAGCAATGTAAATTGATTGTTTGGGATGAATGCACGATGGCACATAAAAAATCTTTGGAGGCTTTAGACAGAACCTTAAAAGATCTACGGAGCAATAATAACCGATTTGGTGGTGCAATGATTTTATTAGCAGGAGATTTTCGTCAAACATTGCCAGTGATTCCACGATCAACGCCAGCTGATGAACTCAATGCATGTCTAAAGTCCTCCAATTTGTGGAAACATGTCAAAGTACTTCATTTAAGCAAGAATATGCGTGTCGAATTGCAAAATGACAAATCTGGAAACATATTCTCTAAACAACTCATTGACATTGGTAATGGCAAATTTCCTATAGACATGTTGACTGGCTGCATTAACTTTCCTCAAAGTTTTTGTCAGTTAACTCGATCAAAAGATGAACTTATTCAGAAGGTGTTTCCAGATGTTTCTCAAAATTACATAAACCATGATTGGTTGAGCGAACGAGCTATACTTGCTGCAAAAAACATAGATGTAAATGAATTAAATTTCAAAATTCAAGAACAAATTACAGGCGAATTGAGGATATATAAATCAGTTGATTCGGCTACTAATCAAGATGATGTAGTCAACTATCCACCGGAATTTTTAAACTCGCTGGATTTGCCAGGATTGCCACCTCACAATCTTCAATTAAAGGTTGGATCGGTGGTTATAATGTTGCGAAATATCAACCAACCGCGTCTTTGCAACGGTACACGGTTAGCGATAAAAAAATTACTAAACAATGTGATAGAAGCAACTAAACTCAAAGGAAAGTATAAAGGAGAAGATGTTCTCATACCGCGCATCCCAATGATTTCGACTGATGTGCCATTTGAGTTTAAACGACTACAGTTTCCAGTGCGGCTTGCTTTTGCTATGACTATAAACAAGTCCCAGGGGCAATCATTAAGTGTTTGTGGTATTAATCTAGAAAACCCATGTTTCTCACATGGTCAATTGTATGTTGCCTGTTCCCGTGTTGGAAAACCATCAGATTTGTTTATCTATGCGCCAGGTAATCAAACAAAAAACATCGTATACCACAGAGTACTACAATGATAATAATAATAATTATGATTCACATGATTAACAATAAAGCGATTACTTACTTTTAAATCCTTATATATGTTTTATTTAATTATTTTTTATTCACAACGCCCTATCACCAGGGTGACGGTTCTGTTCAGAAGAATTTTTTAAAATACGTAGGCAAAAAAAATGCCACATTACAAATCTTTTTGACAGGACGAAGTCTGTCGGGTCACCTAGTATTCATATAAATTCATAAAGCATAAAATAATACTAGAACCTTAAAATCAAAATTTAAAAATTAAAAACGTTCAAACTTTGCAAGCAATTTATGAAATTGTCTTGCGTTGTACCATACACTTAAACGGTGAATGGACATCACAACACACATGTTTGTAATGGACACTTGGACTCCCCGAGTTAAGATATACTACACAAAAAAGCGCACGTGACCTCCTCGAGTCAAGATATACAGAGAAACATAACTTTGACTTCACCCAGTCAAAGTTCGGTCAGCAGAAATAACATTAAATCGCACTGCTCAAATCGTGAGATTTGCTCATTGTATACTCTGATAACCCCTAGATCAGATTTATCCCAAGGACGCATTACAAATATGTTCTACAAGTCCTGTAGAACAGGCTCATAACGGCGGCATGACACACTCATCACGGCTTACGGCTTTCGATGCCAAGAGAACGCAATATTAAAACTAATTTGGATGTATGGTATTCAACTGTGGGGTACGACCTGTGCAAATAACATTGATAAAACACAGAGGCTCCAGTCCAAAATTTTGAGAGCACTAACGGGCGCACCATGGTACTTTCATAACGTAAATATTCACAAAGACCTTGGTATTTTACTGGTTAAGCCTGAAATTGAAAGAAGCAGGACGAAGTACTTCGCAAAGCTGAGAAATCATCCAAACCCGCTAGCTAATGCTTTATGCAACACAACAAGAAATTTCCGTCTGCAGCGAAGAGATGTTCCCACTTTCTAAGGAGAGCGCCGTAGTTTGAAAAGGGCTCTAAGTTACATAACTCGAGCTATCATGTTTGTAATTTAGTTTTTAAGATTTGTACACTTTCTGTTAGGCTTATAGTAAAGCAGATCAAGTAAATAAATGAATTGTGTATTAAAAAAAAAAAAGAGAACCTGACGTAGTCTAGAAGATGACCACAATAGCGGCGGAAACAGCATAAAGAACTAACGCAGGAATCAGTACTACACACGGCCTCCAAACAATTTTGTTTCCATTGCATTCAACGAATTTAATTCAGCACTTCGAGCAGGGCGGCCCAGCATATTTAAGCGTAGACTTAACATGCCCCATCCTAACCAAAAAACCCATCCGCTTGTGCGCACTCTAATGCGCCTTCGGTATATAAAAGCAATGCAAGCCAAACGAACGGAAGAGATTTCGAAACAACTTTTAACAAGCGCGCACAGGACTAACTGAAAAATAAAGTTAAATGAAATTATATATAAGCAACAAGATTATTGTAAATACATATACTACATATAACAAAAATAAAACATTAACATAATTTTTAAGTAATTTTAAATATAAACATTGTTAATACGTGTAAATTCGAAACGGGAAAAATTTTATACAAGATCTCTTTTGTAAAGAATTAATAATTTGCAATGAACTTCCAGCGACAGCAACAACCGTAACAATTTACATATTATTAAGAATCGATTATTCCAACACTGTTACACACAGTACCTAATTTAATTATTAAACACTTACACGTACACTAAACCACACCATTGGCAATACTGCAGTAATTTCGATAAAATTTCAGAACACCGCGGCAACTCTTTCCTTTTTATAATGGGGATTTCCCTTTTTACATTTATGTAACTGATTTAAGCAAAGACTGTCATTTTTTACCGCACCGCATTAGCTGTAAATGTTTTTTTGTAAAAGATGTCAAAAATGTCTACCAGTTATCATGAAAAAAAAAAATTATTTGGACCCGTACGCAAGGACGATAAGATCAGGAAGACCTCGTAAGACTAACACCCGGATAGACGGCGTTATTCGTACAATAAGTTTAAAGGATCGATTTAAAAGTGCAGTAACAATAAGGACTGAGATGAAGAGTTATCACAATGCGGGCTTAAGGGCCGAAACTTTACGTAGAAGACTTCGGGACTGTGGACTGTATGGAAGACGACCGTCTAAAAAACCTCTATTGACAAAGCGGATGAAAGCAAACCGCTTATCATGGGCCAAAAAATACCGAAACTGGACCCTTGAGGATTGGAGAAACGTTTTATGGTCGGACGAAAGCAAATTCGATTTGCTATGCGTGTACAATCTTCCGTATGTTCGTCGGTCGGATGGTGAAAGATACAAGGAAAACTGTGTGGTGAAAACAGTGAAGTTTCCAGAAAGCCAGATGGTGTGGGGCTGTTTTTCCTACTTTATCCGGGGTCCCTTATTCCATATCCAAGGAACTGCGAACACTGAAAAGTATGGACAAATTATTAGGGACCAACTTCTGCCAGCCATTGAGGAGCATTTATCCCACAGTAATAAGTTTGTTTTCCAGGACGATTCTGCGCCGTGCCATCGTGCTAAATTGGTAAGTAAGGGCTTTTTAATGTTCACTAATGATTAATAACTTGCAAAATATTAACCAAACTTTCACATAATTTTTTATTTTGTTGCAGATTAAAAAATTGTTGGATGGTATTGGGATTTGCCAACTCGAGTGGACAGGAAACTCCCCCGATTTGAATCTAATAGAGCACCTCTGGCACATTATGAAACGAAAAGTGGCTGAGAATAAGCCAGAGAGCAAAAGAGCGCTTGCTGAAGCTTTGGATAAAGTCTGGTACGAAGATATAGCCGATGATATCTTTCAAGCCCTTGTTGCCTCCATGTCGTCCAGAATTGAGGCTGCAATAAAGGCTAAAGGAGGAGCAACACGATACTAATAATTTATTTTTAATGCTCTGATATTAAACTAATGAAACCGAGGAAAAACTCTGAAAAACTTGCATTGCTTTTATTTTTTTCTTGATTTTTACCAATATCCTTAAAAATGTGAATTTTCTTCAATTATTTTATTTTGAACAAAAACCAGTGAAATTTTCTTTAAACTAAGCTGATGTTTAACACAGTTCCTTTTTTTGGTCTTAACAATAAATGAAAAATATTTGTTTCAAAATAAAACGGTTTTAACTCTTAAATTTCAGTGTGGTGCAGTTTTTATGACCGCCAGTGTATGTAACTAAATTAATTTAATTTATTAAGCTTTTATATCTCATTTGATGGGTTAGGGTTATAGGTCTAAACTCTCAATAAATAAAGCAATAAAAATAAAAAATGTAAAAGACTGTGATTGAGTGAAAAATTTTAATTTAGAGCCTTAGAGTTTAATTTAATTTTTTTCGGAATATATACAAATTTTTCAAAAACATTTGAACAGTAATAGAAGTAGTAGTGTCCGTATGTCTCGGCATGGAATTAAACATATTTGGGATCTATTTTCATAAATCTCTGACTTTAAACTAAAACAAAACTTGTTTGTTTGGCAGATGTCAAAATTCAGCTTTGTATTCTTAAAACCACGGATTGGACAGCCAAATATTTTCCGAATTATTTTAATGGAGAAGTTTTAATACATCGGATGCATATATTTTTGCTTGCCTGTAATTCTTCTCTACAATTTAATGTATCGGCCGTATACGAAAAAGCTCATTACAGAAAAATTGAATTGAAAAAAAAAAAAAAAAAAATTCATTAAAAAATTGCCAATCTCATACGTCTAACGTAAATGACAGTCACACAAAAAGTCGCAAATTTTATCATTCCTTATGTATGCCAACATTATATAAAAAATTCTGCTTTATTTTTACAATAATTAATTGGATAACTTCAATCACACTTTAAAACAGTGGATGCTGGCCTTACTTTGACCGCGGTATACCATTCACTACTTTTCGTAATATCAGAGAAGCAGTTAGAGATAAGTTTTAATATAAGCCAGTATTCAGATCATGATTACTTCAATATTACGTGGGGCAGCTCGAGCTATTAGTCCGTAATGGGTGGTGGTTAGGCTTCGAGAGCGATATTCACTGCAAGAGAGTTCAAGAAGTTAACGGACTGTCGGTGAATGGCGTTAAAGGCCAGTCGGCCAACGGTTCTTGTACGTGGTGTTGAATGCAGTAGGGGGAAATGTTAAGCAAAAATATGACAGAGGTGCTTCGAAACTCATCTATTACATCACGAAAGATGGATTTACGCTTATGAGCTCGAATGTAAGTACAGTCGACTGTGTGGGTATTTCCAGTTGAGCCGAATCCAACACAAGCTCTTCGCGCATGAACCAGGTCCCCACAAATGGTTGCTGGTTTTTTTTTTTGTTTTTTTTTTACCGGACACAACCATTTGTTTGCCAACGTTTAGAACACATGGTTTGGAGATACCCCAACCAGGTAAGGCATGCCTGTCGTAAGAGGCGACTGAAATCCATTAGACCCCGCGACAGTCGGGTATTTATACCGCAACGATCCGGATTTTTTATCTGCCACTCCCGCAACATTTTCCAAAAATTACTTTGAGGAATATTTTTGCGGTTACAACAACAATTGGAACCTAATTATGCTCTGCCCAATCCACAAAAAAGGTGATATTACAGTCTGCGCCAATTAGCCTCCTTAATGTCGCATATAAGGTCATATCGAGCGTTTTATGTGAAAAACTAAAGCCCACCGTCAACAAACGGATTGGACCTTACCAGGGTGGCCTTAGACTTGGTAAGTCAACCACTGACCACATAGTCACCACTCGGTAATCGCGTCTCGTCGGGTTATACAACGACTTGACTGTAACCCAGGGCTTGGTTGTCTCAGAGGAGAGATTGCAGCACCTCCCACTTTTTCGGCTTGTGGTTGTTAACGACTCTCCGAATCTCCGCGTTTAAGTCCCTGATTAGGGGGCGGATTTCCGCAATTTGGCCTGCCGGGATGAAGCGGGTGGCAGCGGTCACGACGATCCTGCGGAAGGAACGTTCACCAGAAGTGACGTCTGATGGACTGAGGAGGGAGGGCACGGAAGGTGCATTCCATGAAGCCGATCCAGTTAGCTTTTTTGAAATGAACGAATGTTCGGTGATCCGCGAAAACAAAGTCGGGAGGTCTGTCCATCGAGATTTGTATGGGTAAGTGGTCTGATGCTAGTGTCAGTATAGGTCGCCAGACTATAGTGTTTGTCAGTGCAGCACTCGCAATTGTTATATCAGCCGAGCTTTGGCAATTACCCACAACTCTAGTGGGGGTGTTATCGTACATTGTGCAAAATGTCGAATGGTCTATTTGTTCCGCCAGCTCCATTCCTCTATGGTCATTTGACAGGCTAGAATGCTAAAAATCGTGATGCGCGTTAAAGTCGCCAAAAACCAAACGGTTTTCGCTTCTGAGTAGCGCACCTATATCAGAACTATATCCAACTGGGCAACTCGTAACAGGAGGAATGTTCATATTAAATATTTCGAGCTCGGCATCACCTGACCGGATAGCTATGCCCTGGCATTCTAGTGTAGTATTCCTGCGGTTGATATCGCTGTCGATAAGGCATTGCTGAGCACTAAGCCTGCACCATGGTCTCGTTTGCAATCCTTGCGGATAATGTTGTATCCGGCCCGGCTCAAAAGATCCGAGAGGGCGGTCAACTTCGTTTCCTGGATCGCAGCAATTAACAGGTACTCCCGGCTCATGTAGTCGACTACATCGCCGAGCTGCTGGGTAGCCTTGCACGGGAGGAAGAAGAGGAGCTGGTTGTGAGTAGGGATGGGGTGAGGGTTGGTGAGAGTCATGCTGCGGGGAGCTCCGAGAGACCGTGGAGGTCTGTTGGTTACCCGGTGGGTAGGGGTGCTGAAGGCACACTGGGGGCGCACTAGGGCGCTGGCAGCATGAAACCACGTAACTTGTGGACCACTCCCTGCGAGTCTTAGGGCCTGAGCAGATCTTAAGATGACTCCAACCATTGCACTGGTTGTTAAGAAAAATTTGGAGCAACCCAGCTGGGGGTGTTACTCCTATGGTGCACTAAATATAATGTTTCCTGTTGACCTAAACGAGGTTAGGCCACCGAAAGGGTGACAGCCCTTGGCCGTATAAAATCCGGGTCAACTCCGGTGCATAGAACCGGCTGTCTTGAGAGTTATCGCTGGCTGGGTCATGTGGTATGGACGGATAAGAATACTTTAGCTTTGAATGTTTTCTATGCAGCACTCGCCGGTGTAAGCAGAGGAAGACCTCCACCCCGTTGGAAAGACCAGGTAGAGAAGCACCTGGGTCTACTTGGTATCTCCAATTGCCGACAAACTGCGAATAAGAGAAATGAAATGCAAAATGTTATAAAACGCGAAAGCGGTGTCTACGCCAGTAAAGTAAATAAGTAAGTAAGCGTTTCACTAGAAGGGGATTAAAAGAAAAATACTTTACAATTCTTAACCTCTTCAAAAATTTTTGTAAGTTTGTTTTTCTTTATACATTAAAAGTTTCTATCTTTTGATTATTATAAAGACTGCGTCATTAGAAATTAGTGCAGCGAATTATAGGCATATCTCAGTATTCTAAAATCAGATTTTCAAATATTTCATAGTTTATTAACATATATAATTCAAACAAATAAATATTAATTCAAGCAAATTATTCATTTTGGCTTTAAACTTTTTTTTACCTTTTCTGGAACACCTTTAATACGATCACGGTAAAAATTTTTGCGGAAACTTTGCCTTTCTTTGAGTTTTAAATTTTGTCTGGACGTTTCCTATAGCATCAGCAACATAAAATACTTGGCAAGGCAGCTGGTAAAAGTCGGACGAAAGTTTCAACATACATTATCCAACAACTAAATTTGTTCATAAAGTCTCTTCTCAATTTCAGAGCGTTTATCTTTGCTTCACAGTTCTTCTCAGCGTTCGGTCCTGATCAAAAAATTTCGAATTGAATTTCTAAGAAAGAAGTAATTATTGAAAATGTGAGCACTAATTTTTAATGATGCATTCTTTAAAACTGAATTTCAAGCGACTAAAATAAAAAAGTTTAAAATTTTTAAATTTTCCATTATAATTTAAAATTCACGTTTGATTATAAAAGATATATACAGTGGTAGATATTCGTATAACCGCATATAGAAATTTTTTGAAAAAGCATATTGAAAGCACATTATTTCGACAACTGATTCTGATATATCAATTACTGTAATGCTACATTGTACACCAATGACTAGCGGAAGGAGTTCCCCTAACCTCGTATGCCGATGATTGCGCGATATTGGCGTCTGGCCAGGCCATTGATGACCTATGTTCGAAAGTGTACGGCTATCTCGCCGATCTGTCCCATTTCTTCACTGCAAGACATTTACACATTCTAGCGACGAATCCTCGGCTACTCTCTTCACCAGCTGGACGAAGGAGTACAAGCTAGAACTCTATGTGAAAGTTGATGACCAAAAAATTCCAACTGTAAACAACCCTAAGATTTTAGGGGTCACATTCGATAGCCTGCTCTTCTTCACTCCGCACACGACCGCAATTGCCGCAAAACTCCAGGACCGCAACAAAATACTGAAAGCGCTAGTCGGCAGCAGCTGGGGTAAAGACAAAGAAACCTTGCTGGCAAATTACAAAATAATTGGCCAGCCAGTCGTAAACTATGCTGCACCGACCTGGGAGCCGGGGACGAACGAGACGCAGTTGAAGAAATTACAGGCATGCCAGAACACCGCCCTTAGGACTGCGATGTCTTGATGTCGCCGGAGCATCACTTGCACAGCGAAGCATCTATGCAACGAGTTAAGGAGCATAATGCTTTGCTGTGCAAGCAGTTCCTACTGGGATGCTACCGCAGTGAGCCCCCCAGCAGGAAGAAGCCGAACCTCTAGCCTAGGCACATCAGGAAGGGGGTACTCGACTTAAAGAGTACCATCCAGCAACACGTGCAACAACCGCTGAACAGGACGGCGTACCGACAAGCACTGAACGCCATTCACCAGGAGTCAGTTAGCACCTTCAAAGACTCCCTTTCCGTGAATGGCTATGTAGTAGATTAAACTCCTACCTATCCAGACTCGACCCCAGCATACCCAACGTATGCTCTGTGTGGGAATCTACTTTAAATATTTGTAACTTACAATTTTCAATTTTTCAATTTTTATGTTACTCAATTTTTAATTTCAAATATTTTTTTTTCAGAAATATAATATTTTTAATTTTCAAACAAACTATAAGTGCTAAATAAATTTTATTAAAAAATAATATATTAATGCGTTTATAATATAATATATAGATAAAACTATCTATACTCTGTATATGGAGAGTCTCCGCACGACACTAACCACCTCTTCACATGCCTCCTTAAGCCGACTCATCTAACCTCCCTCTTCTTTTGGTCCAATCCCGTCGAAACATCACGTTTCCTGCACCTCCCTTTAGATGACCTCGGCGACTTAGATTGACAAAGCCTGGCCTAAGCGGGTTTAGCTAGCCGCTACAACAACAACAACAACAACAACAACAACAATGAAATATAATAAATAAAAGGTTTTATTTATTTGTATGTTTATTGTTGATAACATAGATCGTACCTATAGGATCTTATTTGACACGAGAAGAACGTGTCAGTTAAATTATTATTAGATATAACGAATCGTTCTCAAATCGTCAGAAAACGTTATCCGTAATTTTGTTAAAAAAGGCAATAACTATGGAATAAAGACGGCGACAAAAGGTAACTAAAAATGCAACACAAAATAAACTGAACAGCAGAAAAATTAAAACGAAATTAAATGTTAAAGTAATGTCTCTACAAAATTGCAGGGTGATTAACGCTTCTCCGAACGTTAAATGGACGAATTTAAAGAGCAAGCCATGTTTAACAGCACAGCACAAGCAAGAACGGTTAAGATTTGCCAAAAAATACATGTTCTGGGTAAAGGGCCAGATTCCTACAGTTATTAATGGGACAATCTAACCAAACAAAATAAGGTGCGAGCGAAGCGAAATTTCGTATATGGGAGTGCCATGGTTTGGGGAGCATTTTGCTACGATTCTAAGCTTAATCTGGTACCCATTACTTGCCGCATGAGCTCCACAGCATACACAGACCTACTGCAACCAAATCTCATTCCATTTGTAAGGCAAGGGACGGAAATCGAATACGTATTTCAACAGGACAATGCCTCGATACATGCTTCTAGGCAACAAAGGCATGATTGGAGAGCCAGAAATTGTCTTTACTCGGTTGGCCGGAATGCAGTCCGGATTGCAACCCCATAGATAATCTGTGGGGAGTAATGGCAGGAAACAGTAATAGGCGTTAATACAGAAGCTTCAATGAACTAAAAACCTCAATTCAACAATGTTGGCTTGATTTGAACTGAGATTTGCCCAAAAATCTCCAATGCCAAGTCGCCTTTTTGCTGTTATTGTACTAAGATTTAGTTAAAATTTGGAGTTTTATTTTTGATACGAAGTGGAGTGCGCTTAAACGAATGTCTACTTAAAAATTCCAATTCCTTACTAAATTTTCACTAAAAACTGTTGAATTGATAAAACTTTCGAGTAAAAACAATAAAATGAACAACTTCGCATCTTAGAGTGCCACAACTAAAGCTTTTATTTATTAAAAACTCAACAAATTTGTGTGCCCTTATACGAATGTTTACCACTGTAGTTGATTCGAAAGGTACCGCTGATAAACTTACAGCAGCGCTGGCGCATTGCTGCGAGCAGCGATGTGAGAAATTTAACCGTGGCTCCTAAATATTGAAGGCATAAAGAGCGCAAACTGAAACTGCACTGACGGATGAAGAAGGTAGCGTACAAGTCGGAATAACTAAACTGCCATCAATTGATTTACGACAGCGGAGCAGAACTAAACTGATACAGAATTAGAGCATTCGATAAGAACTATCCACTTCCAAATAGTTCACTCAGTGTAAATCAATGTTATTACATACACACAGAAAAAACTTTCAGCGAGTCGTCACATTTCTTTCAGATATCGATAAAAAAATTATTATTATCTGTTAAAGAGCTCGAAAAGCCTAGTAATCCTTATAAATGACATAAAAACTGCAATTAATGATGAAGTATCAGAAGATATACCGGTCAACATATGGCTTCCACAGGTATTAGTAATAGCCCTGAGAATGATAACTGACAAAAAATGGAAGTTCCACGATAATATTGAGAGAATTCGGTAAAACAATTCGACTAAAAGTATATTTATGAAAAGGACATGTTGTCCTCTAAACAAAAAATATAAAATAATGGTGTTTAATCAACTTTAGAACCATTATTTATTATTGTCCTACTTGTCTGTTCATCCCGTCAGACCCACATAAGCAAACTTCCAAAAATGCAATTAGGCACATTCTTAAAAATTGATATGACACCAGCATAACATAACATCGATGCTTAATAATTTTAAATGGCTAAAAATTACCCAACTCATTTTCTTTCATATCATGATGTTAATTTAAATATAATTCCATCAAAATATTTGATTGAGAAATTAAGGTATAGCAGTGATAATCACAACTCTCAAGATAGCCGGTTGTAAGGACCGGAGTTGACGCGGATTTTATCCGGCCAAGGAATGTGACCCTTTCAGCGATCTAACCCGTTTAGGTCAACAGGTAACATTAATTTAAGTGCATCAATGGAGAAACACCTCGCTGCTGGGCTGCTTCGAATCCTTCTTATCAGGGCTGGCGTCGAAACCAACTCTGGTCCGACGGATTATTTCTGCTGCGTGTGCCATAAAAGACACCACCATTCCTCCACCTCGGTTAGATGTAAGCAGTGCAATGGTTGGAGTCATCAGGCCTTAAGAACCAAAGGGAGTGGGTCACAAGTTACGTGGTTTTATGCTGCCAGCGCTCTAACACCAACGTGCGGCATTCAATGCAGCGGGTAATACAGCAGTAACAGATCATATCCACACATCACTCCCTCAACCCCAGTATCACGAACGTCCCCCGAGACAGACACGTCAGTTATAATTTAACTGCAAAGGGGTCAACACAACCTCACCAAGGTCCTCAATTTGGCTTTGACCACCCTAAAGATACCCTACGTGTGAAAAATGGATACGGTGCTCCCGCTACTCAAGCCGGGTAAACCAGCCAACAAAGAAAGTCTTATCGGCCGATATCCCTTCTCTCTCCAGTAGCTAATACACTCGAGGTCTTACTACTCCCGACATACACTCACCGTCCAGCAGCACATCAGCATGGCTTCCGCAAAGTCCAAAGTACCACAACGGCACTTAACGACATAAACATCCAAATAGTCAATGGCCTTAACCAAAACCGACCCTGCGAACGAACTCTCCTGGTAGCACTGGATTTGTCAAAAGCTTTTGACATTGTCACTCATTCAGTGCTGCTTTCGGACATTTAGGAATCGGCATTACCGCCGGGGTTGCAGAGATGGATCATGGTCGTCAATCATCGGAAGTATTTCGAGGTGAAACATCGAAGCCAAGGAAAATTAAACAAGGGGTTCCGCAGGGTGGTGTTCTCTCTTTATTAGTATTCAACCTTTACATACACCGATGATTGCACGGTATTGACGTCTGGCCAAAATATTGATGAAATTGGTTCGAAAGTGGACACCTATCTCGCCGACGTGCCCACTTTTACACTGCAAGACAGCTTAAAATTCAATCGACTAAATCCTCGGCCACCCTTTTCACTAGCTGGACAATGGAATACAGTCTCGAACTAGATGTGAAGGTCGATGGCGTCAAAATTCCGACTATAAATAACCCAAAAATATTGGGAGTCAGACCTGAAAGCCTGTACTCCTTCACTTCGCATACTACCGCAATTGCTGCAAAACTCCAGAGCCACAAAAAAATACTCAAAGCGCTAGCCGGCAGCAACTGTGGTAAAGATGAAGAAATCTTGCTGGAAACTTATAAAGCAATCGGTCGGCCGTTCGTTAACTATGCTGCACCTATCTTGGTGCCGGGGACAAACGAGACGCAGATGAAGAAGTTATAGGCTTGACAGAACACTGCCTTCAGAACCGCGACAGGTTTGATGTCGCCGGAGCATCACTTGTACAGTGAAGCATGCTGCGAGTTAAGGAGCATAATGCTTTGCTGTTCAAGCAATTCTTATTGGAATGCTACCGTAGGGGGCACCACAACAGGCATCTCATTGAAGCTATACATCAACCCAGACACATCAGAAGGGAGTACTAGATACGAAGGATACCATCCAGCAACACGTATAACAACCGCTGGACAGGATGGCGTACAGAACTTAAACTAATTTTACCTGTTGACCTAAACGGGGTTAGGTCGCCGAAAGGGTGACAGCCCTTGGCCGGATAAAATCCGGGTCAACTCCGGTACGTAGAACCGGCTGTCTTGAGAGTTGGCCAGGATATTGATAGCCTATGTTCGAAAGTGAACGGCTACCTCGCCGATCTCTCCCGTTTCTTCACTGCAAGACATCTAAACATACAACCGACGAAATCCTCGGCTACCCTCTTCACCAGCTGGACGAAGGAGTACCGGCTAGAACTCGATGTGAAAGTTGATGACCAAAAAATTCCGACTGTAAACACCCCTAAGATTTTAGGGGTCACATTCGATAGCCTGCACTCCTTCACTCCGCACACGACCGCAATTGCCGCAAAACTCCAGGACCGCAACAAAATACTCAAAGCGCTAGCCGGCAGCACATGGGGTAAAGATAAGGAAACCTTGCTGGCAACCTACAAAGCAATTGGCCGGCCGGTCGTAAATTACGCTGCACCGATTTGGGGCCCGGAGACGAACGAGACGCAGTGGAGAAAGTTACAGACCTGCCAAAACACCGCCCTTAGGACTGTGACAGGAAACCTCCTGATGTCACCGGAGCACTACTTGCACAGCGAAGCATCTATGCTACAAGTTAAGGAGCATAGTGCTTTGCTGTGCAAGCAGTTCCTGTTGGGATGCCACCGCGCGGAGCACCCCAGCAGGCACCTCTTAAAAGCCGAGCCTTCGCCTAGGCACATCAGGAAGGGAGTACTCGATTATAACAGCACCATACAGCACCACGTTCAACAACCGCTGGACAGGACGGCATACAGACAGGCACTGAACGCCATTCACCAGGAGTCAGTCAACACCTTCCTAGACTCCCTTCCAGTGAATGGCGTACTCGGAACCAAGCCACCACCTATCGCAGACAGTGAGCTCGAGCTGCCTCGAGAAACCCGTGCTACATTGGCACAATTAAGATCTGGATACTGTAGCAGGTTAAACTCCTACATTTCCAGACTCGACCCCAGCATACCCAACGTATGCCCTGCATGTGGAGAGTCCCCGCACGACACTAACCACCTCTTCACATGCCCCCTTAAACCTACTCATCTAACCCCCCTCTCCCTTTGGTCCAACCCTGTCGAAACAGCACGTTTCCTGGACCTTCCGTTAGATGACCTCGGCGACTTAGACTGATTATGCCTGCCCTAAGCGGGGTTAGCGAAGCCGCTACAACAACAACAACAACATGGCGTACAGATAAGAACTGAACGCCAATCACCAGGAGTCAGTCAACACCTTCAAAGACTCCCTTGCCGTGAATGGCGTACTCGGAGTAAAAGCATCACCTATTGAAAACAATGAGCACGAGCTGCCTCGAGAGATCCGCGTGACACTGGCACAACTTAGGTCTGGATATTGTAGCATGTTAAACTTTTACTTATTCAGACTCGATCCGAAAATACCCAACGAATGCCATGTGTGTGGAGTCTCCGCACGACATTAACCCCCTCTTCACATGCCCCCTAAAGCCGACACCTCTAACCTAATCTTCCTCTGGTTTTACCCCGTTGAAACAGCATGTTTCTTGGACATCCCGTTAGATGTTCTCGCTGACTTGTATTAAACGGGGTTAACGATGCCGTTACAAAAACAACAACAACAGGGATAATCACACTTTCGAAACAAAAGAAAAGGCTTTGTTTTAACTTTACATTGTGTCAAAAAGGAAAAGTAAAACAAGAACCATTCTATAAGGGTTTAAAAATATATAGCAGTTAACAAATCAAAAAAAAAAACGCTTGTTCCAACACTGCTCTACATATGTGTCTAGCTTTAATAAATTTAATTTGTTTCAATTGTTAAACACATGTACCTACCTAAATTAATTTGTTTCTTAAAGAATATTAATAAACACTATAAACAACTACATTGCTCACCAAAATATATTGGACAAAGATAACAAAGAAACAATTAGTAAATTAAAGATCTGTGGTATTAGCTTACACAAACGAAGAACAGAAGACGACGTTGCTACTAGCTGAAACGCATCTGATCAACAAGTATATATTTCATATTGTTGGCTCTAAGTTCTACAGCACAAACGATGGGGATGGTAAGACACAGGACGGTACAGATATTTTTATTCGAAAATGCAAAACCATCACTTCTAAAAATCTCATAAAAGCAACTACTTTAGTCTGCAGCAAAAATTTAGAAATTAATCTTGTAATTTAAGCTATATACGAGGGGATTAACAAAAGTTGGGTCAGTTGGTGGCTTTCAATTTTTTTCTTTTTTACATTTAAAAATATCAAATCCTTTGCAATTATTTTATTAGTCTTCCTTTTAAATTTTAGAACGATAGGCTAAAATGGAGACGAGAAAAAGCATGATAGCTGAGGATTGGTCAGACGAAATTCCACCACCAACGCAAACAGAAAATCGCCATGTGATTCTCTTCGGGTTTCGGCGTAATTTACGGCCAATACAAATAATCAGTGAATGCTATATTGCATATGGAACGATTGCACCGTCTTTAAAGACCATTTCTAAGTGGTTCCGAAAATTCCAGACCGAACAATTTTTCGTAGAGGACCAGCCTCGAGAAGGTCGATCAAAATATTCCACTGATGACGTCACTGTAACTCTGGTGAAGTCCAAAATTGACGAAGACCTACAATTGATACGAGGAATAACTGCTAATGAATTGGGCTTGAATGCCATGGCTGTATTGCGAATATTAATACACGAAAAAATCTGCTCGATGGGTACCACGAATTTTAAATAGGGCCCAAAAAGAGGCTCGAGTGCATTTTGCTCGATTTTTCCTAAACAAATTCGAAAATGGTCAGTCTAGCAACTTCAGTAAAGTCGTTATTGGTAACGGTCCATGGTATGGAGCCCAACAGAAAAACAGGAAGAAAGAAGATTTGCCGCGCTACTTTTTACATCACGACAACGCGCCATCCCACACTGCTGAAATAACGGGAAATTTTATTGGGATCTCTGGGGTCGAAGAAATACGTCCAGCACCATATTCTTCGGATATAGCACCTTGTGATTTCTGGTTATTTCCAAAAATTAAAAAGAAAGATCTTTGATAGTAACGTGGAGATAATTACTATGGTTAAAAAGCAAGATTTTGAAGACTGTTTTCAGAAGTGGATATATAGGCTGGCTCAAGAAATGCATTGAAATCTATGGCGATTATGTATAGAAGACTTCCACGATGGTAGACACCTTGCCATTGGAGTGGGGGCTTAACTGCTTGATCATCAGTCCTATCCTGGGTGATCAAGTTGACAGACGAAGTGTCAACTAGTCTGCCAACTATTGATCTGAGTGGAATGGGTTGCTGAGCGAGCAGTGGCCAAGCACTACCACCCCTCCTAAGTGTTACGCGGATCGAGCCCATTGGTTGGTTTGCAGCTGGGAGGGTCAAAAACCAGCTGTAATATAACGGTGCCTTCTCGACACAGGGCCGCCCCGTGTGGTACAAAAAAAAAAAACAGCACTAGTAGCAAAGTGGTACTCGCTGGGTTGCCTCGGGAGACCACCAAACACCTCCAGGAAGCCAAAAATCAAACTTCACGGCATCGGTGAAGCAGGTTGACCAACATAGGCGAAATAGCGGAAAGAGCAATATCTACTAAAACTCTTCGAAGAGATGAAGGCCAAAGAGAACACCACTATAAACACATCGAACGCGAACGAAGTAGATCGAGCGCACCAAACAAGACAGCAGGCGTTCATCCACGGAGCGATCAATATCAGTGTTAAGGGCTTTAGACCTACACTGAGACGTACATCGCCAACGAGACGAAATCAACACGAAGATGATTGTGACAACAACACCGAGTGGAGAAGTCAGAGCGTTGAGGGTCTTAGACCTCTGCAAGGACTAAACTCCCCCAGCCGAAACCAGAGACATGCAGAACGTTGAGGGAGTGATGCGTGGATGGAGTGTGTTGCTGCTGTGTTACCTTTTGAAATTGGTTTCGCACGTTGGTGTTGGTTGGCGGTGTTGCTGTAGAGGCAAGCGGGGGCAGACTCCTACAGCACGGGGCAACGTACGCATCATTAAACTCAAGGCTATGCAAATGGTTCCAAACGGTTTTTTGGCTTATCTTTAGTTCCTCAGCAATTAAATCACGTTTGCTCACGTGACGGACTGTTTCCACTATTTCCATGGTTTTATCGCGATTTTCGACGACAGGCCTCCCGACGGGTGGTGCATCTTTGACATCGAAATTACCGGAACGGAACCTAGCAAACGTTCGTTTACAGTATCGGCCCCATAAGCTAAAGAATTTTTTTTCAGCCGCTTTGGCTGCTTTTTGCCTTGATCGAAGAAAAATTGAAAAATATAGCGAATTTTCTCTTTGCTGGTGTCCATCTTTGACGAGTGCTCACAACATACTGAGACAATCAATCGTAAAACTGTCAAAGACAAACTTTTAGCGCGAATAAACACGTTTTCAGCGGCGTATAGTATGACATGATGCGACACGTAACACTAGTACCTATGGACAATAACGCCATCTCTTAGATGAAAACCGAACAAAATTTTTATTTTACCTAATATTAAATACATTGAAGTAAGTAAATTTGTGGGATAGGAAGCATAATAAAACAAATCATTAAATTATAAAATTTTTTATTTGTTGTTCATTTTTAAAACTGAGATTAATGCCATACATTTTTTTATTAGTATTTTTTTCATCTTCATTATTTTTTAAGTATTATAAAGGGTTTTTTACAAACCCCAGGAAGAATATAGTTATATTTATCAAAAGTTTAATTAATATATCTTCGAATATGGTGGGATATTTTATTCAGATTATCCTAAATCAGTTTAATTTAATAAAATGAAAAAAGTACAACGTAAATGCAAAAGTGGGAGAGTTTTCAATTTTTGCAATACCATTGTAGAGAAACTACAATACAAGAATAAATAAAACAAAAAGTGAACGAAAGTTTTATTCATTGCGTATCAACTTAATCATGACTTCCCTGCAAGAACGGGCTGATAGCTTCACCAATACACTCACACGATTTCAGGCAGCACTAACACATAAGCAAATTTTTTTGTTTATCTTTTTCTTCTGAATAGATAAAAATTGAAGGAGAATGCAGATGAATATAAAAAATATGCAGAGAATGTAAAAAATATGCAGAAGGATCCTATACAAGCTGTGGTAATAATATAATATATTGTCGATTAATTAACTGCTTCATTTTTCATTACTCTTTACTTTGTTTTTATTTAAGAGTTCTCCACATTGTACGGAAAATTCAGTTAATGGAGCAGGTTGACTGGAAAGAATGTTTCTCACCTTGCAGCAGCTGCAGATCTCACAGAATATTCAACAAAACTTTGCGAGGTACAACTGCATTTAGACATTAATAAGATTTCGATTCGAACATTGTTTTTTTATTTTACTTAGACGTCTTTACACTTCAAAGGAGCTGCGACTATAATGGGTTCGTGGAGCTGAAGAGCTGCGTCACCAACGCATGACACTATATAGCGGTTTTGCTTACAATATTTGGCAGATTTTTGTAGACGAATTTATTGCATTGTTATTTCTATGCTATGTAAGAATATTGGAATAAAGACTGAATCTTAATAATATTTGTATGTATTCATGTTTGCGCGTAGCATTGATTTGAGCCTTTAGAAGTTAAAGTTTAAAATGTACATTAAAATGCGACCTTGTGGATGTGTGTCCCGTTATTCCCATACGAGCCTGTCTGTTATTAAGTTTTTAATGAGCTAACTCGTAGCATAGATGCTTCGCTGTGCAAGTGATGCTCCGGTGACATCAGGAGGTTTCCTGTCGCAGTCCTAAAGGCGGTGTTCTGACATCTGTAGTTTTCTCCACTGCGTCTCGTTCGTCCCCGGCGCCCAAATCGGTGCAGCGTAGTTTACGACCGGCCGGCCACTTGCTTTGTAGTTTGCCAGCAAGGTTTCTTTATCCTTACCACATGTGCTGCCGGCTAGCGCTTTGAGTATTTTGTTGCAGCCATGTAGTTTTGGGGCAATTGCGGTCGTATGCGAGGTAACCGTTCACTTTCGAACATAGGCTATCAATATCCTGGCCAGACGCCAATATCGAGCAATCATCGGCATATGAGGTTAAGGAAACTCCTTCCGGTGGAGGAGGGAGCTTCGAGATGTAAAAACTAAACAGTAGCGGGGAGAGGACACCACCCTGCGGAACCCCCTGTTTAATTTTTCTCAACTTAGATGTTTCTCCTCGGAATATGACCGATGATTGTCGACCACTCAGGTAGCCCATGACCCACCTCTGCAACCCCGGCGGTAATGAGGATTCCTCAATGTCACTGAGTAGCACTGAATGATTGACAGTGTCAAAAGATTTTGACAAATCCAGTGCTACCGGGACAGTTCTCACGCAAGGTCGGTTTTGGTTCAGGCCATTGACCACCATGCTGATGTGCTGCTGGACGCAGATGGTGAGTGAATGTCGGGAGCAGCAAAGCCTCAAGGGTCTTCGCTACTGGGGAGAGGAGAGTTATCGGCCGATAGGACTCTCCTTTGTTCGCTGGTTTCCACGGTTTAAGTAGCGGGACCACCCTACCGGTTTTCCACACATCTGGTATAATTAGGGTGGTCAAAGACAAATTGAAGACCTTGGTGAGATAATCTGCTCCCGCTGGTCCAAGATGTTTTAGCATCAGCATGCTTATTCCGTCAGGGCCGATGGATTTGGAGGCTTTTGCCTTCCCGATAACCCCCTGAACCTCTTCTTTGGAGAAATCAAGCATCGCGCTTGTGTTTGGCAGTTTGCGCATACGGCGACTTACACATCGTTTCGCTTTGTCTGCCGAAGGATGCAGTGTAAAAAGCCGGCTAAAGCAGCTCGCGCATCTCTTCGGGTCCGACGAGGCGCGGTCACCGAATGAAATTTCCACCCGGTCATCGCGTCTCGCCGGGTTAGACAGCGACTTGACTGCAGCCCAGAGCTTGGTTGCCCCAGAGGAGAGGTTGCAGGACCTTAAGTGCTCCTCCCACTTTTCCGCTTGTGTTTATTTACAACGGTCCGAATCTCCGCATTTAAATCCCTGATTAAGGGATTCCCGGGATCGGAGTTACGGAGGATGTCGCGCCTTGCTGCTAAAGCCGCCGCTTCGGACGGGAAGTTAGGGCGGATTTCCGCAATTCGGCCTGCCGGGATGAAGCGGGCGGCAGCGGTCGCAACTATCCTGCGGAATGATCGTTCACCAGAGGTGACGTCTGTTGGAGTGGAGAGAGCACTAAAGGCGTTCTCGGTGAATTCCGTGAAGCCGGTCCAGTTAGCTTTTTTGAAGTTAACGAAGGTCCTGTGGTCCGCGGAAACAAAGTCGGGAGGTCTGTCAATCGAGATGTGTATGAGTAAGTGGGCCGATACTAGTGTCAGTATAGGTCGCCAGACTATACTGTTTATCAGACCAGCACTCGCAATTGTTATGCCGGGCGAGCTTTGGCAATTACCCACAACTCTGGTGGGGGTGTTGTCGTTCATTGTGTAGAATGTCGAATCGTTCCGCCAGCTCCATTCCTCTACGGTCATTTAACAGGCTAGAATGCCAAAGATAGTGGTGCGCGTTAAAGTCGCCCAAAACCAAACGGTTTTCGCCTTTGAGTAGCGCACCTATATCAGGGCTATATCCAACTGGGCAACTTGTAACGGGACATGTGACATTCTAGGGTAGTATCCCTGCGGTCGATGTCGCCGTCGATGAGACGATACTGCACGGTGTTGTGTAAGATGAACGCCAAACCCTCTCCATGGTCTCGCTCGCGATCCTTGCGGATTATGTTGTATCCGGCCCGGCTCAGAAGATCCGAGCGGGCGGTCAGCTTAGTTTCCTGGATCGCAGCAATTGACAGATGCTCCCGGCTCATACAGTCGACTATCTCATCGATCTTCCCCTGGAGTCCGTTGCAGTTGAATTGAAGGAGTCGAGTCCGTCTCGGGGGAACGTTCGTGATGCGGGGGGTGAGGGAGTGGTGCGTGGATGACGTGTATTGCTGCTGTAATACCCGCTGAGGTTGATTCCGCACGTTGGTGTTGATTGGCGGTGTTGTCGTGTTAACAGGCGGGGGCAGACTCCTAAAGCAAGGGGCAACGTACGCATCACTCCACTCACGGGTGGTGCACAGGCCCGAGCACGTCCGAAAGTGACACCAGCCGGAGCAAGAATTGCATCTGACTGAGGTCACATTCCGACGCACTAAGGTCTGACACACGGAACAGACTGTGCGGGGGACTAGGAGCTGCTGGGTAGCCCTCGCACGGGAGGAGGATGAGGAGCTATTTGTTGGAGGGGAAGGGGGTGAAGGTTGGCGGGAGTCATGCTGCGGGGAGCTCCGAGAGACCGTGGAGGTCTGCAGGTTACCCAAAGTGGGTAAGGGTGCTGAAGGCACTGCCGTGTAGGCTAGGGGCGATCTTGGGCGCTGGCAACATAACTTGGGGACCACTCCCTATGGGTCTTAAGGCCTGGGCAGACCTTAAGATGACTCCAACCATTGCACTGGTTGCACCTAACCGAGGTGGAGGAGTGGTGGAGACTTTTGGTGCACACGCAGCAGAAGTAACCCGTCGGACCAGGGTTGGTTTCGACGCCAGCTCTGATAAGAAGGATTTGAAGCAACCCAGCTGCGAGGTGTTGCTCCGATGGCGCGCTTAAACTAATTTTACCTGTTGACCTAAACGGGGTTAGGTCGCCGAAAGAGTGACAGCCCTTGGCCGGATAAAATCCGGATCAACTCCGGTGCGTAGAACCGGCTGTCTTGAGAGTTGACTCATGGTCCTGTCTTGGGGTTTGCTGCTGCTGTCCAGAATACAGAAGATACCGCCAATTTATTCGCCGCTTGTAAGATATACACGTACACCAGAGCGATAAGTCGTGAGTCGGAGCACTCCGCAGAGGAGGAATATGCTGCAAACCAGACAGTAACGGAGGAAAATTCATCGCACATAAGGCAAGAGCAAATGGACACGTTATTGAGTGCATTAACAGGCATACGGAAAACCATAGAAGAGTTACGTGAGGCTATATGTCAAAGTCAAAAGGGCATTGTAGACCTACGTACACGTAGATCAGAAACAAAGGGCAACGGTTCGCAGTCAGAACCGCTATTAGCAGTATCAGCAGTAGATACAGGTAGCGGTCAGCCGTCATTATCGCTATCAGAGTCTGTTCAACCACCAACGTCAGTGCAGCCACTGCCGCTGACAGCACCGTCGCCGCCATCAACCAACATTCTGCCAACTGAGCAGCTAACGTCATTACTGTTAGCTGAGTCTTGCCGAATGCCTGCATCAGTTCAAGTGCCGCCGCCTATGTCAGGACACCCACCGTTAACAACATCAACTAGTGTATGCCAATCGCAATTTTCTGCCAACGTCACAGTCATTATTGTTGACAAGCGTAGGTCAGTCCTACTTGCAACTGCCGCCTATATCATCAATTTATAGAAGAATATCGTCACAACTACCACCGTCAGTGCAGCCACCGCCGCTGCTGCCATTGACGGCACCGCCGCCGCCACTAGCCAATATTCTGCCAACTGAGCAGTTAACGTCAACGCAGAGTAGTCAACCGTCGCAAGCTCTGCCATCACAGCATTTACAGAATCTGTCGTCTATGTCAACGCCTTACCACCCCGAAATATGTCGAGTCAAGTTACATCCACTTCCAGTCTTTTATGGTGACCCAGAAGAATGGCCTTTGTTTCGAGCAAGTTATATTGACAGCACAGAGAATTTAGATCCAACGACAGGCAAAATTTGATGAGGTTACATACAGCATTGCAAGGTAATGCAAAATGCGTTGTGTCCTCTTTACTAATACATCCTGAAAATGTATCGGTGGTCATGGAAAAGTTGGAGTTTAACTTCGGTAGACCTGAACTCCTCATAAAGAACATACAAGATTTTCCGACAATTTATGAAGGTCGTCTCGAACAAGTTCTGGAGTTCGAAAACATCGTAGCATTTTTTAAGTCAGCCAACTGTAGTCACCATTTACTAAATCCAATGCTATTGGAGTTGCTAGTTTTAAAACTGCCTACTTGAAAACAATTTGAGTGGAGCCGATACGCTACCAACGTGGCACCGTTTCCAACAGTCCAAACATTTGCCGAATGGCTTAACGGGATAGCAAAAGTAGTCAGCGTCATGCCGTCAACGCAGTCATTCTTCCAAAGAAGTCATATTTCATCACACAATCGTGTATAAAATGAAGTCAACGTCACCTTCTGTCATCGTGTCAGCAGTTTAAGTTGCTCAGCGTTCGTCAGAGGTGGAATTTCGTAAAAGCCAATGTATTGTGTTTTTATTGTTTACAACGCGGTCATAATTTAAACTTATGTCAGCAAAAAGAAGAGTGCGGAATTGATGGAAGCCGTCGCATGCTTAATCCTCTCTTACTTCAGTCGAGCGTTAGTACACCAGTGCCGCCTATCGTCGCATCAGATAGCAGAAACGAACATCTGCTGAATTGTCATCATGGTAAGCGAGATACATGCCTTTATAAAATATTACCAGACATTTTGATGGGACCTCGAGCCAACGTCAAAGTATACGCATTACTGGATGAAGGGTGTTGTTGTTGTTGTAGCGGCACTGGATGAAGGGTCGTCAGTAACGCTGTTGGAGGAAGCCGTCGCCAACGCAATCGGAGTCAAGGGTCGGATGGAACCATTGTCATTACAATAGTATAATCGAAATCACACAACTGAAAATTCCCGCGTCAGAATCGGAAGCCATCCAGGAAGGTCCTACTACCTGGTACTTACCACATTTCGGAGTGGTTAATCTCCATAAGCCAAATAAACTTCGTGTGGTCTTCGATGCTGCAGCAATAGTTTCGAATGTCTCGTTAAACTCATTTTTATTGAAGGGACCTGAATGTGCGCAGCCGCTCATGAATGTTATGCATAAGTTTCGCCAACGCCGCATTGCTGTTGTCGGAGACATAGAAGAAATGTTCTCCCAAATAAAGATTCGAGACAATGGAGAACAAAACGACCTAATTAAAATATATGAGATGACGTCTATTATTTTTGGCGCAGCCTATTCACTATGCTGCGCAGAATACGTAAAAAATATCAATGCTGCAAGTTTTCTTGAAACGCATCCAAGAGGAGTTAAAGTCATTACCGAAAACATGTATGTCGACGATCTAGTCGTGAGTTTCGATAACACGACAGAAGCCAAAGATGTCATTAATGAAGCAGAAAAAATCAACTTACACGTAGATGCCGGGTTTCGCCTTAAAAACTTCATTTCAAACTGCAAGAAACTACAACAACATTTAAACCAAAACATTCCAATGAAGTCCGAAGTCATCAACTTGGAACATCAGCCGAAAACAGACAAAATCTTGGATATGTTTTGGAATTCAACCAATGACACGCTCGAGTTTCATTTTAGGTCCCAGAAGATTCCAAAAGAAGTCATAGAGGTTAAGAGGCCACCTACGAAAAGAGAGCTCTTAGGACTAGCAATGGCCATCTACGATCCGTTTGAATTTCTAACCATCGTTACCATTTTAGTAAAGTTGTTATTGCCAGACCCTTGGAGGCAAAACATCGACTGGGACGACTATTTGCCAGAATCACTCGCATCGAGTTGGACATCGTGGTGGAGAATGTTTCAAGAGGTCCACGAAATTTCGATACCTCGCTGTTATCCACCGATGTACTCTTCAGCCAAAAGTCTTCAGCTGCACCTATTCGTTGATGCAAGCGAAGCCGCCTACGCCGCCGTAATATACCTACGAACAACAACAGTATCACGATTAGAGTTTCAAGCCGCCATCTTGGGTAACCGTCTTCGACTGTCAGTCGAAAAATGCCTTAACCGAAATGTCAAGAGCGTAACGTTTTGGACCGATTCACGAACTGTGCTACTGTGGATCCGTTCAACTACACGCGACTTCAAGCAATTCGTCTCAATCCGTATAGCAGAGATTCTTGAGACTTCCACGCCATGCCAATGGCGATGGGTTCTATCAGCACTTAACATAGCTGATGAAGGTACAAAGGTCAATTCATCTACAATTCACTGTACCGATTCTTTATGGACTACGGGACCCGCCTTTCTATATGCCAAAGAAGTGGCCTTCGGAGCCACAATTATTACCGAACATCGTTGAAGAAGAATGCACAAACAGAATTTTAATTGCGCAACATCGTTCAACAATCATTGATTTTAATAAGTTTTCGTCATATACCCGACTACTGCGAATAGTAGCATGGATTCTACGCTTTACGTACAACCTAAATACCGTCTCCCGCCGCAGTGGTGAATTAACGCCAAGTGAGCTGTTAGCCGCTGGGAAGTACGTTTGCCACCAAGCACAAGTCGAAGCCTTTGAAGCTGAACTGAATGTACTACGCGCTAATAAGTACCTTCCAAAGTCGAGCACATTATTTCAACTAACTGCTAAACTAGATCCGGACGGGATCTTGCGGATTAATGGGAGAATCGATGCCGCATATTGTCTACCAGAGTCCTATTATTGTGCCCCAACGTAATCACCTAGCCTTTCTCATCCTGGATCCTTCATCGTCTTACGCCCTTTGTGCGTCCATTCTCATATACCGCCGTGAGAAGCGTTGGATCGTCGTTTTTACCTGCCTTACCACCAGAGCCATTCATCTTGAGATTGCAGTAGACCTATACTGATGCATTTTTAATTTGTCTTCGAAATTTTGTCAACCGCCGTGGAGTGCCAGTCCGCATTAGAAGTGACAACGGAACAAATTTCGTTGGAGCCCAACACGCATTGAACAAAGAAGAACGTATTTTCGATTTCGATGAAATTCAATGCCAGACTTCCAAGGAAAGGATTGATTGGAAGTTTAGCTGTCCAGCCAATCCAGCTGAAAGTGGTTGTTGGGAACGACTCAACCAAAGTGTAAAACGGATTTTGCATCGCGTCCTAAAGGAGGAGGCGCCTCAACTGGAAACTTTTCGCAGCGTAGTCATAGAAGCAGAGAATATTATCAACAGTCGCCCGTTGACAGACATTCCTCTCTCGCCACAGAATCCAGAACCGCTGACTCCCAACCACTTTCTTTTGGGATGCCTTAACTCAACGCAAACTCCTGGGAATGTTAATGAAAAGGTATGCCTGCGAAAGCAGTGGAGAATCGCGCAAAACTTGACAGATCGTTTTTGGAAGCGCTGGATATGTGAGTACTTGCCACAACTTCTGACTCGGCCGAAATGGCATAAGGAAATCGCTCCACTTAAGCCAGGACAACTTGTGTTGGTCTGCGACCCTCAGATGGCAAACAGGCCGAATCACCGAAGTTATCACATCGAAAGACAGTCAAGCAAGAAGTGCTATGGTACAAACGAACACTGGAACTAGGCGACGTTCTATTTCGAAGCTAGCCGCTTTAAAGTGAGCGCCACCTATACCTCACACATAATATCCATCCGGCAACACCAGATAAATTCCCTTTTAGCATACTATTTCATATGTTTATGTATAAGTATGCAACCTAATGTTTAAACTTTAAGTATTCAATTTTGTATAATCATTCGCAGCACCAAAGCCGACAAGAACATACCACATGAAACCCGCGCTGGTAGTGGTTTCCTATAACCCGCGACTTTCGTGGTCTAATATTCCAATGTTGTATTTATTATAGACCTAAACTTAAAATAATGAATTAAATAAAACATTTAAATGCGAATCTGGTCTATTTTATTTACAAGGAATAACAACCGGGATCAGAACTTCAAAAGGTTTTAGGAATGTGGTGGCTTCCTATTAGTGATGAGTTAACATTTGTTCACAAATTTAATCCAGAGGTGCCAAGGCTTGAGCTGATGACTGCCATGCTAGGTCTACGTCTAGCTAAGTTCATAGAACAGGAGATCTCTATAAAAGTTAACCGCCGGATTTTCTGGTCCGATTCGAAAGACGTTCTCTTCTGGATAAGGTCAGACACTCGAAAATTCAACCAGTTGGTGGCTGTACGTATTGGTGAAATTTTAGAAGATTCACAAGTCAACGAATGGCGATGGGTACCATCGAAGGACAACGTAGCAGAAGACGGGACTAAGCGGACCCCAAATATTGTAAATTAACAGCGCCGCCAGATGGCTCACAGGACCCGACTTTTAAATATTATCAGAGACTTCCTGGCCAACCACCAACTTCGATCAAGTTCAAACTATAGCGTATTCAACACATGAATAAGGACAACACACCAATACATGACGCATCACCGGATCCACAAAGGTTCAGTAAGTGGGAAAAGCTACGGTCTGCTCAGATGTGCATTTTTCGGTTTTTTCGTTCGACTATGAAATCTCCTGCAAGAAATCCTATTACAGATGTTCCTCTATGACAGAACATGTACATGCCCTGAATTCCTTCTCTTTCGTAAATACCAGCAAGAGTATATACTCAACTAAGAAGCGGCGCGGTAAGTCGTAAAAGCTCAATTAACAAATTTTCTCCATTTATACACGTAGATGAGTATGAACTGCTGAGAGTGAAGGGTCGAATTGACGAGAAGCACCAGCTGATCTTAAACGACCTATTATACTTCCCCGAAATGGTATCATTACTCATCTCATCGTAGAGTTCTACCATCGGAGGTTCCCTCACCACCACAACGAAATAGTAGTAAATGAGATGATGCAGCGATTTTGCGTTCACGGTTTACGATCATTGGTGAGAAACGTGACCAAGCTATGTCAACATTGTCGCAATCGCCGAGCCATGCCAAATCCACCTGAAATAGGAAAGCTGTCCATGGAGCGTCTGGCAACATTCTGTCATCCGTTTGCCTACACAGGCGTCGACTATTTTGCACCCTTTGATGTGACTGTTTGCAGAAAACACGAAAAGCGTTGGGGAGTTGTGTTTACGTGTATGACCACACACGGGAATCACATCGAGATTTTGCCATCACTATCCACCGATTCGTTTCTGTTGGTGCTGTTTATTTCAAGGAGGGGGTACCCAAGCTTATCCTCTCAGACAACGGCACAAATATTAGAGGTGCTAGTCGTATACTAGCCGAAGAAATAGAGAACATATCATCTGAAACAATTATGCGAAAGTATCTTAAGATCGAGTGGAAATTTATACCACCAGCATCACCACATATGGGCGGCGCCTGGGAGCGGATGGTCCGATCAATTAAATCCGTATTAATGGACATACTTCCAAGAGATGCCCTGCGTGAAGAAGTATTGAGAGTTGCTTTAGCCGACGTCGAGAATATCATTAACATGCGTCCGTTGACCTACATCCCGCTGGACTCTTACGATAGCGAGGCTTTAACGCCAAATCACTTTCTAGCAGCATACGAGAAAAGGATGACTTCGACGTTGGCCTTCTGTCACTGTTAAATGAAAAATTTCGTGCCTCTGGGGAGCTTGTCGATCGATGGATTCGTGAATATTTGCCTGGATTAACCAAAAGCGCAAAATGGCTTGAGAACCCACCAGAACCTATTGCCCCGAACGACGTTGTGATAAATGTTGATGAAAACGATGATGTTGATGGCGCGCCTCGACGTTAGATCGGAGAACCCCACATCAGAGCATGAAGTTCACGGGGATGGGATTGTTGGCGCGCAGCATTGAATTGAGCCTTTAGAAGTTAAAGTTTAAAATGTACATTAAAATGCGACCTTGTGGATGTGTGTCCCGTTATTCCCATACGAGCCTGTCTGTTGTTAAGTTTTTTAATGAGCTGTCTTTTTCTTTTGGTTCGTTGGCGGAGTTAGACATACATACATCCACGAGAAGCAAAATTATTTTAGCGTTAACCTACACATACATATTATTTTGAAAATTAAATAATTGAATTTATAAAACGCTCATAATAAGTGCTCAACTCACAACCCGCCAACATTTGCACATACCAGGTGTGTTACTTGAAATTTGCCGGATTTTTCGATAAAGAAAACACTTAACTTTCAGAGGAATCTCAAATTTTTTTTATTCAAAGTATTGACCATTGGTGTCTTCACATTTCGCCCATCTCTCAGGCAAATTATGGATACCATTCCAAAAAACTGTACTACAACTCGTAGTACCCCACACCACACTGGTCCCACCAAACACAGAGCATTATCTTACGGCCAAAGCGATTTGGCCTTGCAGTCGATGGACCAGCTTCATCAGGAGAAAGCCATGATTTTTTTCGCTTCGGGTTCTCAAAATAAATCCATTTTTCGTCCCCCGTGACAATTCGATGCAGAAATTTTTGTCCAAGGTAATTTCCTTCGGCATCAATGCTGTCGCTTATATGTATGTGTTCGGCTTGTACGGCACTGCATTGACGTTTTTTTCCGTCAATATTGTTTTCTTTTGGTATCAATGCTGTTGCTGTGTTCTGTTTGTTACATTTGTCATTTCGGCCTTACGTTCTACGAGCTGACAAGATATGACATCAAGCATTCCTGACATATGTTGGCTCAAATGATAGGAAGTCTTCTTGCAGGATTAATTAAATCGGTCCACGCGTTTAGATACAATTCTAAAGCCAACCCATATTTTTTCATTCACGCAGACCTACGTAAGTAACTGAAGTATTTATGTGAGTATTAAATTAAACGAAAATTTTCTTTTTTTTCCAGATTTTTGCCTATTGCATGAACTAATAATGATCACTCTACTGAATCCATGCAAACAGGAGAAAATTATATAAAAATGACGATATGAGCAGCATACAGACCAAAAATTGTGGAGAAGCGTGCCAAGCAATTTCTTCGCCATCAGCCGGACCGTTATGCGAAACTCTCGCACAAATGCCGCAAACAATATGTATTGACAACAGAGTACGTCGTCGTTTCAAGAGTCAATACTTGAGAGAAGTATACCACTTCGAAGGGGTGTAGCAAAGATAATATCATACGAAATTGAAAACTTTTAGTATAATTTTTACCCTTATAATTAATGTTGTTGTTGGAGCGGTTCACTAATACCCGTATAATTAATTATTAAATTTACTTTGCTCACTCTTAAATCAAGTCTATCTCTCCATCGACTTTAAGGAATACCACAGATACTGGACGCCTTCACATTAAAAAAAAGTATAATACGATAATCATAAAATTTATTTTGTTTATATTGTTATTCTTGCAGTTGCTTTTGTTTTTATTTTTGTTAAGCTTGCAAAACAGCTGTCCTAGTATTGGTATGAACAGTCTCATGATTGATGTGCTATTTAAATAAAACAGTGGATTTAACATAGTCCATTTCAATGCGCCTAGTCTGAGTTCGGATAAAACGGATTATGTTCGCAGCTCATTTCGAGTGTTCATTAGTTGATGTCATTTGCGTTTCTGAAACATGGTTCGATGAAGATTTATGTTACACTTCTACTAACATACGTGTAAGAAACTACAAATTAATACGTAATGACAGACCAGGAAGAAGAGGAGGTGGATTTGCACTATTTTGCAGACAGCTTTCTATGAAATTACTTTCAAAATCTGTTGATAGTGACAATATACTAACAATTTACTTGACAATTTATCTTGTTGCTATCTCTCTGCGGTCAACCGATCTCTTCCTACGGGGATTTCAGTGAATTGCACTCCTAGTCTTCTTGACTACTTTACAACTTCTGACTTGACTACTATCTTAAATATTGAGCAATTAACTTTTGTATCTGACCATGATTTTATTTTCTGCTGTTTGGACATAAATATTGATCGTTGTTGCATAAATAAGACCATTAGAGATTTCCGCTTTGTCAACACTAATTTACCTCTTTCTGAATTGTATGGAGCGAGTGTTGGGCATATCCATGTATCGATGAAAAACTGGACTTCTTAATGGGAGTTTTAAAGTCTGCTTTCGAGAGGCATGCCCCCCCTGCACTGATAAATCTCGGTCCTGTCCATCGCTTACCTCAAAATATTTGAAGTCAATTAAGTTACGCAATAAACTGTATTACATATGGAAAAAGAAACCCACGTTGGAGAATGGGAATGCTTTTAAATCGGTTCGAAACAGAGCGACACTCGTTATCAGAAATAAAAAACGAGCTTATTTAATGTAATATAGCTAAAACCTTGCATTTGTATGTAATGTGTTTGTCAGTGATTTTTGTGCAACTTTAAATGTTAATAATAATAAAAATATTGCAAAATTTAGCTTTCCCCCACTTTCAATGAGAAGATAATCATCAAATACATCTATTTAGTCAAAATCCCCCTCATTTTTGGACAGTTTTAGCAAAAGCCGCTCTCCTGTATAATTACCTGTGAATCTCACAGTGATACTATTAGCTTTATATCAAGGGATAATATCTTACTCCATTTTTAGGTTAGTGAATGTGATGTTGCAATGTGTATATTAAAAATTTCATCCAATGCATGCCCTATTGCCCTATTGGTTTACCAATTAAATTTATTAAAATTATACTACGTTGCATTCTTGGGACATTAACGCACATAATTAATCCCGACCCACACATTGCTCTTTTTTAGTACTTTCACAGTATGGTAACATTGCTATAACCTTGTATTTGTATGTAATGTGTTAGTAATTTTAGTGCAACTTTAAATGTTAATAATAATAAAACTATTGCAAAGTTCAGCTTTCGGGGAAACTTTGCGAGGGTGGGCCAGGCTTTGAAAAAAATTTCCTCTTAGGGGGGTTAGAGGAGGTCATACACACCATAAAAATATATGCCTTTCCCCGAGGTAACTTATAGTTTTCGAGAAATTTGTTGTTAAAGTTGATTATTTGACCCACCGAAAAAGAACCATCGTTGTAAGGGGAATCTATACTTAAGTATCCCACTTTGAAGGGGTGTAGGGCGCGAACGAAGGGGCCGGGGCACTTCCCACCTACCCTATTCAAAAGTCAATGAATTAAACTTTTGATTTATTTAACTATTCAGCTTCTGGGGTTTATAAAAAACTCGAGAGAAGATCCTGAAAAAGGAGAAATTTTAGTAAATACGGATCGCAGCGGCTTTTGTCAAAACTGCCCAAAAGCGATGTTGCCGTACTGTGTAAGAAATCTAAAAAAAAAAAGCAATAAATGAAAGGGAGCGTATGGAGGTCCGGTCCAGTTTGTTTTTTAGATTTATTGAAACAAACAAGAACGAAAATAAATAACATACACATACATATTTTTACAGAAACAAGACGAAAATACATAACTTTCACATATTTTTACAGAAAAAAAATTATTATTTCACTTAAACATTTCTTGGGTCATACAATTTCGCGGCGAAATGTTAATAATAATAAAATTATTGCAAAATTCAGCTTTCCCCCACTTTGAATGAGAAGATAATCATCAAATATATCTATTTAGCCAAAAACCCCATCATTTTTGGACAGTTTAAGCAAAAGCCGCTCTCCTGTATAATTACCTAATTTTCACGTATTCTTAATAAAAGGACCTCGAAAATACATAATTTTTACGTATATATACAAAAACGAGGTTGACCGCTGCGAAAATGTACGACCCAAAATATGTTTAAGTGAAATAATCTATTTTTTGTAAAAATATGTGAATGTTATGTATTTATTTTAGTTCTTGTTTGATGCAATAATTCAAAAAAAAAAAACGTCGGACTAACACACGCAGCGTCTTAATTATGGCTCTTTCTTTAGATTTCTTTTACAGTATGGCAACATCGCTATAACCTTGTATTTGTATGTAATGTGTTTGTCAGTAATTTTAGTGCAACTTTAAATGTTAATAATAATAAAACTATTGCGAAATTCAGCTTCCCCCACTTTTAATGGGACGATAATCATCAAATACATCTATTTAGCCAAAAACCCCACAATTTTTGGAGGTTTAGCAAAATCCGCTGTCCTGTATAATTATCTATTTTTTAATGACTCCTCTTAAGATTTATTTAATTGAAATTAAAACGCTAGTTTTTCGTTATTTGATTAACTTAAGACACCTTAAGGGGTGTTGGTTTGGTTTTGGCGAATACTGTTCGTTCTTAATTTTAAATAGATTGTTATCTGCACTAACAATGTACAAACAATTCTAAGACCGTACGTATCTATTTTAAAGTGAAACTCTCTGTAGTATAATAAAATTTTCATTTTACGAAAAAAAAAGAAATTGTTATAACTCACTTCACATAACATTTTCGAGTTTAGTTTAAACAGCCTTGGACAAGGTGTAAATTACACCCATCCTCTTATATGCAAGCAAAAGCTGTATTGTAGCTCATTGAAACACACAATAATGTTGCTTTTAAATACTTGTCGTCAACGATTTTCGAAGAAAATTTCTATACTATGTTTAAACAGCACTACGAATAAAATTTGCTATATATGGCAAAAAGGAAAAACAAAGATGGCAGCTACACTGAGCGAGTAGCGAGTTCATTGGCGTGCTCTATACCTCGAATGTTACCAACTTAACGATTGCGAGCTACTTTTCTAAAGGCGAATTCATATATAATTACGTTCACGCCAACTACAAATCCAAGTTCACACCCAGCAAATTTGGTTTCTGCAATTCGTGCTGCCGACGACCCACAGAACTTTGAGCGTCGCGAGTAAATTTTATAGAAAAGCGTGAACGCACTGCAGTTAGACAGTTTGCAATTTCAATTAGGCTCTATAAAGGTGTGCCAGGTTTGCTAAAAATATTACACACCGCAAATATATTTACCGTTCCATGAGCTAACTTATAGTTTTTAGGTAATATGTTGGCAAAATTGTTTGACCTACCGAATTTTTTTAATAAAAACCAATTTAAGTTAACGAAACATATAAATATTTCTTGCAATAAAGAACAAAAAGATTTATACTAATTCATATAAGCAATGTTTCAAATAATTTTTAAATAGATGGATTGTGTTTGAACGCTAGTCAGCAAATGTCGTGGGTCAGCTTTACGAGAATGCGTCACGCTTAGAAAAAATTTCTTGTTGGGAACTTTATTTTACAAAACATACTGTGCAATGCGAAGTCGGTGTTGGTCCGGCCCAGGGTTATTTTCTTATATGCGGTCAAAGGCCGCCAACTTAATGATGACTAGATACGAAACTCTTTATTTCGTGAGAGCGCTCAAAAATCCGCATTTTTTATAACATTTCGGAACAGCCACTGTGATAGAAAAGTGACTTCTTTGGATTATTAGGTATAATTTGGGTATTTTATTACAAACAACGACGTCTTTAAATACAATTTCACTAAAATATTTTATTGAAAAACAGTGAAATATTTAATTATATTAAGTTTTAAGAATAAAATTACAATAATTTCTTTAATATTTACTGCTGAAGCAAATTTCTTTAGAAACAAAAGCAATAGATTTTTTATTGACAAAGTGGTACTGGTGTGTTTTGCACATCAGCTGCTGAATGTTCCCCGATCTGACACTCCCGCCAACATTAGAATGTGAGATGGGGGAACGCTCTCAGCTGCAATTTTAGTGATTTCGAGTAAGTTTCGTATCTAGTCATCTATGGCCAACTTACAAAGGCGATTCACTTAAGAATAACCAAAGCGAAGATGGTGTTATTCCATCTCAAGGTTACTTTTTAAAGGCGGTCAAAGGCCGCCAACGGGGAAACTTTAGGGGTTGACTTTAGTTTGGAGCCTGTAGTTTTTTTTATGAAATGCTCACAGTTGGTAGTAGGAAGTCTACAATTACCAAAAATATAAGTTTTATCGCGCGCAAATTTATAGTTTAAAAGTTATAAACATTTAAAATTACACTTTTTATATGCAAAGAGCCTGCTTCTGCTTTACTTATAAACACACTAACAACCCTTGGCTAGGCAGGCGTTGCCACTCCGTAAAATAATCTAAAAATCAACAATAATATCCAAGCAAAATAAAACGAGGATTTCGCATAAAAGGTTGCGTGTAAATAAAAGAGTTTTACTTAAGAATACTGTACAAGGCGAAGCCGGTGTTGGTCGGACCAGGGTTACATTCCAAAGCGCGGCCGAAGGCCGCCAAACTTACAAAGGTGTTTCACTTAAGAATACTGTGCAGGGCGAAGCCGGTGTTAGTCCGGCCCAGGGTTACAATCCAAAGCGCGGCCGATAAAATAAACTATCATGAAATTGTGAAATTATATGACCCAAAAAATGTTTAAGTCAAATAATAATTTTTTTTTCTGTAAAAATATGTGAAAGTTATATATATTTGTCTTGTTATGCATGCATATGTTATTTATTTTCGTTCTTGTTTGTTTCAATAAATCTACAAAAAAAAAAAGAAAACTGTGCCGGATCTCGATACGCTCCGGTTTATTTATTGCTTTTTTAAAGATTTCTCACACAGTACGGCAACATCGTTTTTGGGCATAGTGAAGTGTTGTTAGTGTGTTTATGAGTAAAATACAAGTAGACTGCCTGCTTGTAAGAAGTGTAAATTAATATGTTAATAACTTTTAAACTATAAATTTGCGCGCGATTAAACTTATATATTTGGTAATTGTAGTCCTCCTACTACCAACTATGAACATTTCATAACAAAAAACCACAGGCTCCAAACTAAAGTTTTCCCAGTTTGGCGGCCTTTGGCCGCGCTTTGGTTTGTAACACTGAGCCGGACCAACACCGGCTTCGCCTTGCACAGTATTCTTAAGTGAAACACCTTTCGCTTTATTATAAGCGATGTTTAAGTCATAAGCTTATGCTAGCTTTTATTCGGGAATTTCGGTTGGTTGAAATTGAAACTATAACAACAAATTACTCGAAAACTATAAGTTACCTTGGGGGAACGGCATACATTTTTATGAAGTGTATGACATACTCTAATCCCCTCAAGAGGATTTTTTTTCAAGCCTTGGCGCACTATCGTAAAGTTTTCCTAATGTCGTTTCGCCACTCGCTTGTAACGGTTTTCCTCAGATAAGCCTCGATGATTTACAATAACCTTCGAGTTCCGTAATTACAATGTTAGATAAAAGTTTATAATAATTTTATAATGCTTCATAAATATTTATTTGTTAAGCACTTAATCAACTTTTAAATATTCCTCAATAATTAACAATTCGCTGTAATTTACGCGAAGACTCATTTCACAATTCTACCACTATACTATTTTCGCATAGTTTATTTTCCCGTGAGCAGATAGTTTATACATTTTTCTGTATAAACACTTCGTTTATTCACACGGCTTACTACTTTTCATTTTACACCGATGTTGTCACTCATGAGTTCCAAAACTCAACTCAACATCACAGTCAAAGATGACTAGATACGAAAATTACTCAAAATCACTAAAATTGCAGCTGAGAGCGTTCCCCCATCTCACATTCTAATGTTGGCAGGAGTGTCAGATCGGGGAACATTCAGCAGCTGATGTGCAAAACACACCAGTACCACTTTGTCAATAAAAAAATCCATTGCTTTTGTTTCTAAAGAAATTTTCTTCAGCAGTTAATATTAAAGAAATTATTGTAATTTTATTCTTAAAACTTAATATAATTAAATATTTCACTGTTTCTCAATAAAATATTTTAGTGAAATTGTATTTAAAGACGTCGTTGTTTGTAATAAAATACCCAAATTATACCTAATAATCCAAAGAAGTCACTTTTCTATCACAGTGGCACTGTTCAGAAATGTTATAATAAATGCGGATTTTTGAGCGCTCTCACGAAATAAAGAGCTTCGTATCTAGTCATCTTTGTTACAGTAGTGCGCGCTCCGCGTGGATTTAGCAACTGATTGCACGCGAAGGCGAATTTATAGAAGGTGAGGTTGTCACATCATATGAGCTTGTTTTTCTTTCCATTTCCACAAATTGCACAAACAAAATAAACGAGCAATAGGTTTTGATATTTCGTACGTTCGATTACACAAACAAAATACCTTAAACGAATTTCGTTTTTAACTTTTCGAATCTATTAGTCTGAGTTTACACGGGGATACTTTTTGTCGACGAAACTCGTTTTTAGGGGAGAGGGCGACGACAAAGAGGACAGCGCACTGTGCCGCTGTGCTCGTTCGACACGTTTTTTGTTTCTATTCGGCTCTGTAGATTTTGACATTCCCTTTTATTTTGTTTCCCACTTTGAAGTGATTATAGCTGTCTTAAATTTCTGACGAATAAATGCAGTAAATTTGGAAAATGAAATTTGGCGTTTTTACTACAATATTTACATATAAACATATACATATGCCTATGAGTAGATATATCCAATTATTAATAAATATGTCGGCCGCGGTAGCCGAGTGGATAGCATTGCGTACTGACATTCGGAAAGCGCGGGTTCAAATCTCGGGCCACCATTATCCAAAAGATACGGAAAATTAATTTAAATAAAAAATTAAGTTAAATTCTCTAATTGCGGTCGCCCCTCGGCAGGGAATGTCTACCTCTCCGAGTGTATTTCAGACATGAAAGGGCTCCTCGTAATAAAACCATCAGCCGCTCGGAGGCGGCTTAGTATAAACTGTAGGTCCTTCCATTTGTTGGAAAAACATCAAGACGCAAAACCACAAATTGGAGGAGGAGCTCGCCGAAAATCGTTTAAGCGGTTACAAAGCGCCAATTATATATATATATATATATTGATAAATATTTCAGATAATGGAGTTTGCAGATAAAGGTGAATTAATGCAAGAAATATTAGTGAGTATTGAAGAAGCCGCTAAAATTGAATCTGATGCTAGTGAAAAGGATGGAATATGTAATTAGATTATATTTTGGGAAGGGTAGAGTTGATGTTTAAGCGAATGTAAAGTTATATAAAAGAAATAGATAAATAAAAGCTGTGTCCTCCTTTACACAAAAATAATGTTTTTATTTTAGGAATATTAGTAAGCGCGAAGCGAACGAAAAATTGCGAGTGTTAAATAAAGCGGAATTGAGACAAAAAATGAAGAAGAACAAATTGTTTATGCCCAATAAACACATCCCAAAGCGAATAAGAGGACAATGCAAAAATACAAAACAGCGCTAACTTAAATATAATGTTTTCAGTTTTTGAAAAGAAGCAAAGGTGAAAACAATGAAGTTCAATTATACCCACACAATAACAACAACCACATCGTTGGAAAAAACATAAACCCACAGGGCACATATAAATATTAAAAACACTAACCCTACCCAATACGATTTTATTCAAAACAACTAACATGAATTTTTCTCACACTCACACATCCGCATACGTGTATACATATACATATTTTTAAATAAAAACTAATTTATAATGAGTAAATTAAAAATGTTTTGTTCTTTTTATTCGACACGCCGGCGATACTTTTGTCGATCCAACTCGACACAAATGTCAAGAAAAATTGCTTGAAGAAAGTGTCTCTGTGTGAACGTGAAGGACCACACAAAAAAGAAAATTACGATAATAAGCGACAAAAGTATCCCCATGTACACTCATTCGCTGTCATTTAAATTCATTTGAAAATGGAGAGAAAGGTAAGCTTTTGTAAATTTTACGAAATATTGGTTTTTTTGATGATTTTATTACTAATTATTACGAACTTTACTTTTAGAACCAAGGAAAAGTGCACGTAAGTGGGGGCAATCAGGCGAACGTGCTGCGCGGATGCAGGAAAAATAGCCATATTCTGCTCGAAATGGGATCGAACTGGAAAGTCTACCTCTAATACAATCTTCATCTGAATAATATGGACTGATTCATACAGAAATAGAGAAAACGTCGGAGAAAGTATTGCGATAGAAGAAGAAAAAAGAGATCTTCTAAAAGCCTATGTAGAGAAGGAGGCAGAAGTGCAAAAGACACTCATTGAATTTCTGAGGAGAAGAAGATGTATTTAACTTAAAACAAAAAACTTGATCTCATTGAAATTTTTATTCTGATATTTATTGAATTAATTTTTGTATGTATCTTAATGTTATTTAGGTATGTATGTAAATAGTTTTTGTTGTTGTGTAAAATAAAAAATTGAAATGAAGTAAACTTACACAAATGTAAAGATATAGCGCTTATAATTTCTTCAGGATTGTTTTTACTATCTTGTAAATATACCACCTGATCAGAGTACGAACGTCCGGCTTCTGCGAATTCTAGTGCTCGTAACAAATTCTCGTTCAAAATATCATTATTTTCGTTAAGAAAATTATGAAGCACACAACATGATAAAACTATAGCGTTGGCATTTTTAGAGCATTATCTATGCCTTTTCCCATCCTCCTAAAACGTGCTTTTAAATGACTAAATGCCTTTTCTACTACTCTTCTCGACTTTTATAAGTGATAGTTGAACTGTTTTTGTTGTATACTTTGTGAGACATTGAAGGGGTATGGTTTCACTAGTTTGTCGTTTAATAGAAAGGCAGAATCCCCAATAATAAAAACCGGTACGCCTACATCAGCAATATTTCTTTTCAGGTGATTTAAAAGCTCACATTAGTCCAGTTGCTGCTTCAGGGAGGAGCATCGGTGTATCTTCATGCGGTGGATGAATCTCAATATGACAACATGACAAATTGTAAATAAAAGTAAGAATAATACAATCTATACGTATCACAGCAGAATAGTCTTACCAAGGGCACCCACGCATTGCGAGAATTCAAGCGCTTCGAACTCTTGAATCCTTCAATTTTCGCCTGAGTCAATGTAAAATTGTTCAAATATGTTGGGGTCAAAGCTTTCCATACCTCGTCGCAGCAATGAAGTAAAATTTAAAAAACGCTGGATATTCCTAGTCCGAACATGTTCGCGATGGTCCGATACTCAGCAGATGAGTCCAACGTATACATGGCGATTGCAACTCTCTTCACCTGAGGTATAGCTGCGCTCATGTTAGTGGCACTCTTTCGCGATTCATCCTGAAATTATTTTTGAAAAAAAACATTTGTCTGCGAGTTGGCAATTTCCCAGAATGATTGTGTTCGGTCCTAAATGTATGTATGTACATTCATAATTAAATTTATAAAATTAAAACTTCCATGTTAATCTTCTGGGTGCTACCGATAGTCGCACCGTACCAAAAATTTGCAGCTCCGTTAATAGTTGCAAGTAAATTTTTTGCAGCTCTAAAAGTTTTCTGTGGGAAATTTTAGTTTTCAGCCGTAGGCTGAAATTTGGTATGGATGGAAAAAGCCTAGATTCTAAAACTACTTTTCTTTTCTCTAGCTGACTTATAGTCCTTTAATAATTCTATTTTAAATTTTGCGTAATAAATGTAAAATTACGTCCACCTTGGTGTTGCCAGACTACTAGGTAAAATAGTAATTTAGTATAGAGCCTGTCTTTTCATATTATGGTTTGGCAGGCGTAGCCACTCAGTAAAAAAATTATTAAATTATGAATAAATATGCAGAAAAATAAAATAAAAATTTTGTTTGAAAAATAAAATGTTATTCACATAAAAATTCTAAGTCAAGTGAAAAGTGAAACTCCTTTGTAAATTCGAGGCCTTCGACCGCGCTTTGGATTGTAACCCTGTGCCGGACCAACACCGGCTTCGCATTGCACAGTATTCCTAAGTGAAACTCCTTTGTAAGTTGGAGGCCTTGGATCGCTCTTTGGATTGTAACCCTGGGCCGGACCAACACCGGCTTCGTCTTGCACAGTATTCCTAAGTGAAACACCTTTCTGAAAAATCTTCCATATATATTGTTGAATATTCTTTAACTTATATAATATTTGTTAACGTTTATTTAAGTTACATTTTGCGTTAATTTTAACAAAATAAGTGAAAATATTTAATCAAATATTTGTGTTTGTTAAACGAAAATGAAAGAATAGTGAACATTTCATAAAGAAATGAAGTGATAAAGTTAACAATTTTTAAGAACAAATAATTTTTGAATTATAATATATTTAAATTCCAAAAGTTAAAATATTGGAAAAATATATCTCTATCATCATTCCCATAAAGTTTCATGCCGAAATTCCTGGTGGTTTGCTTACAATATCAAGTGCGGCTGAAGACTAAAGCTCAGCCGTTTTCTGGAACGCAATCCAGTTTCTTCACACACTTTTACTAGGCTTAATAGTCGCCTGGACATAATAATTTTTTTAACATTTTCTATTTTATCCATTTTCAATATTGTCTTCAAATAATGCTTTTGTTTGATGTTTTCTTTGGATTGACTTTAGTTTGGAGCCTGTGGTTTTTTTTATGAAATGTTCAAATGTAAGTTTTATCGCGCGCAAATATATAGTTCAAGAAATATTAACATTTAAAGTTACACTTTTTATATGCAGAGAGCACGCTCTGTTTTACTTATAAACACACTAACAACCTTTGGCTAGGCAGGCGTTGCCACTCCGTAAAATAATCTAAAAATTAGCAGAATCAGAGTCAACCATTAAATTCCAAGCAAAATAAAATGAGATTTTCGCATAAAAGGTTGTGTGAAATTAAAAGAGCTTTACTTAAAAATACTGTGCAAGGGTTACAATCTAAACTTACAAAGGTGTTTCACTTAAGAATACTGTGAAAGGCGAAGCCGGTGTTGGTCCAGCCCAGGGTTAAGATAAAAAAAATTATTTGAGTGGCAGCATTTATTTCTTTTTTTATTTTTTCTGCATTTTTATGCAGAAATTAATTTGTATATTATTTGGAGTGGCAGCACCTTTATAGTCACTGCCTGCTTGTAAGACGTGTAAATTAAAATGTTAGTAAGTTAAATGTATTCTTCCTACTACCAACCCAAAACAATTTATAAAGGAAATCTACAGGCTCGATACTAAAACTTTCCATTTTCTTTTAAGATTTTCATCTATTTTCTTTTGATTTAACAGCTGATTCCGATAAGAATTAGAGAAGGCAACGATTTGATCGTAATATCCACTTTTAGTGTAGTTCGCTCTCCAAAATTTGTATAGCGAATTAAGTAATTCTGCACGTACTTGGAGTGCGAACTACGATTAAGAGAGCGAAACACGTAATTGGGCTGTCGTGGAAATGCCGTATTACATTCTCGATAACGAATATTCGATGAATGTGCTCTATTTAGAACATGCTTTAGTTATCGCTCCTCCTTTTCACCCCACATTCGGATTATAGCCTCACTGCCTTACAATTAACGGCGGCATTCCGTAATTTGATACAGTCACCAATTCACAAATTGATTGATACCATTTTTGTGACCATAATATCAATTGCAATTCAGTACCGAAGGTATCAAAAAATTCGCCTGAAAAATATTTGCAGCTACAAATATGAGTAAGTAATTTGGAATTTATTTTATTTATTTACATGATAGGGGTGTAATGGGGTGAAGTCAGGCTTGTGGGTATGCAGTTTATGTCCTACCCTTGCGTCCACGTCACGCACCCTGGAAAAGTGGTTTAAGGATTCGCTGAAGTCTTGAGACAAGCGGCTCGCTATATAAATGTGTAAAAAATTTAAACTTACTCCCCGAGCGAGGTTTTCCGTTACGTAGAAACCAGATACGATAAAAAGCAAAACAACTGTCTTAGAATTGCGATGCAGGGGACGAGGATGGAAGCGAGTAGGTCCTTGTGACATTTACTAGAGAGGCCATTATATAGAGAGAGAATTTGGTGTCGGATTCGTGGAGGGAGAAATACTCCATAACCGAGTCTGGCATTCACCCCTGTGGATGAACGCCTCGATACAATCCGCGTCAAAACAAAATTGTTTAACACCACGCTGATTCGCACCCACGCCCCGACGGAAGAGAAGAATGATTTGATCAAGGATGCCTTTTACGAGTTCTTCGAGCACACTTATGAACGCTGCCACCGCCACGGCGTCAAAATTGTGTTTGGCGACTGTAACGCTATGGTGGGCAAAGAGACACAATTGTCGGAAAATTCAGCCTCTACAACAAAGCATCCTCAAACGGGTTAAGACAAAGACAAAAAAAATATATATATATATATATGGATATATATAAGACAATAACAATGCGCGGTAAAAAAAAGTTCCAAAAGTTTTGATACATACACGTATATAAACTTTGTGAAGAATGGAAGGTGGCAACAACCGCCAGAGATCAACAGCTGATTCATCGGTAAATAAATTGAACAAAACAAATATACATACACATAAAGAAATGAAAACATATATACATACAAACTACAGAAAATATACATACATATAAACAAGTGAGTATATAATATATGCAAACAAGTGAATATATGCATACATACAAACAATTGAAAATACATGAATACATGGACACATACAAAACAAATGAAAATATATATGTACAGCAGCAAATGAATGGCCGCTTGTACGACTACAAAGGCTGACGGAGGAGGAGATACTCTCTCACCTATTCAGCGCGAACAAAACACAACGAGGCAGAACAAAAAGTACGTGTAGCGGTGAGTCAGAGTCAACCATTATATTCGAAAAAACACGAGCAAGATGTAATCACCATATCGTCAAAGAGCGAAGAGGAATAACCGACGAAGGAACGAGAAGAGCTCGTAATAAACGAGGAAGACGGTGAAGTGTGCGGCCGAGGGTTCACGGAATAGCGACGTACGAAGAACCGCAACAACCGCCGGCTATCTCTGCATACGTGGTGCAGAAGACGATAGCGCAGACGCAGACCATAAATCGTTCGCAAAACTTTTCTCTCGAAGACTCCTAGAGCCGACTCATCAGATGTTGCATCGTCCACGCTTCTGCGCCATATAGTAGGACCGGTATGATGAGCGGTTCTTGAGGCCAATAATATCGACATCATCGGCGTACGCCAGTAGCTGTACACTCTTATAGAAGATTGTACTTCCTCTATTCAGCTCTGCAGCTCGTATTATTTTCACACGATAAAGAGACACCTTGTCTGAAACCTCGTGCTGCTTAAGGTTAGTTTACACAGCCGTATAAGGATTGCGGGGATACCAAATTCAGACATAGCGGCAGCTCCTCTTCGTTCTATCGAAGGCTGCTTTAAAATCGACGAAAAGGTGGTATGTGTCGATATTATTTTCACGGGTCTATTCGAAGATTTGGCGCATGGTGAATATCTGGTCAATGGTTGACTTACCAAGTCTAAAGCCACACAGGTAAGGTCCAATTATTTTGTTGACGGTGGCATTTAGTCTTTCACACAATATACCTGATGGGATCTTATATGCGACGTTAAGAAGACTTATTCGTCGGGCATGCTTTCATCCGACCATATTTTGCAAAGAAGCTAATGCATGCACTTAATCAGTTCATCGCCGCCGTATTTGAATAGCTCGCCAGTAATCCATCGGTCCTTGCTGATTTGTTGTTTTTTAGGGAGGCGATTGCTATTCGGACTTCTTCATAGTCGGGTAACGGAACAACTTTTCCATCGTCATCAATTAGTGATTCGGGTTCATCATCTCCGGGTGTTTCCTCTTTACTGCCATTCAGCAAGCTGGAGTAGTGCTTCCTCCATAAATCCAGTATACTCTGGGCGTCTGTCATTAGCTCACCTCCCTGATTCCTACAAGAGTTTGCTCCGGTCTGGAAACCTTTTGTAATTCGCCGTATCTTTTCCTAGAATTTTCGAGCGTTACCCTTGTCAGCCAACTTCTCAAGCTCGATAGGTATACTTGCCCGTGGGATCAACACCACCGGCAAATGTAGTCTCCTTGAGGGTTTTCACCTCACGAACATTTAGTTATATTCACCTCACTGGAAAGAGGGCTATCACCTCCACAGCCCATACGAGATAGTAGATATATGTACAGTATAAATATAGAGATTTTTATATTGTATAACTCTGTTTATTAATAATAAATTTGTTGTAGCCTTAAAATAGTGTGTTGTAATTTTACTGCAGGAACCCTTGGCAAGGCTGAGCTAACCCCAGCCAAGTGGGAAAACTACGTTACAATTCACTCAGAAGAAAGCTGCAGTGGTATCCGCGCGATGGTGATTCTGCAAATTTTCGTCTTCTAAAGTCAACAAAAAAGTGAGTGTAAAACAAACGGCAAAACAAAACAAGACAATAGACCTTTTCTACCCTACCTAACCGCCATTCATGTGGAGGTAGATTTTCTTCTTGTATGATGACTAAGTCGTCGACCTGGAAATTTCTGTGTGGATGTTTCCATTTATATCGCCATTGTCTGGCGTTTTTGGGTTTTTCTTTCGAAAAAGGAGGTGTTTTGCTAAGCGAGCTCTCACTTCTACGAAACTGCCTGTAACGACAGCCCATTGCAGGCAGATTTAAATAACAAGCGCACTCCAATACTATTACCCTACTTACTACGCATTTGCACAAAGAGGCCCACTGTGAGTTCTTGTAATCAAGTGAAAGTTCTTATGTATGTATGTATGCATGTGAATGTGTCACAAAGAAAGTTCTATGTGTGTATGAAGTGTGTGTTTGCGTATGTGTTTTGAGTGAAAGCTTGAGAAAAGTTCCACACACAGACGCCCGGGTAGCAACAGTAGGCTAGCCAATTTTCTGTTTAATGAGAAAAAGGCTGTGAAAATATAAAGAAGTGTGGTGCGCGAGTTATTTAGGAAAATAAATTTTTTTTTATAAAAATTATACCGTTCACCGTTCACCGTCTACCCAGAAAAACCCCGTGAGGGGTACAGTTAAAGAAGAAAACACAAATTCCTGCCACCAAATTGTACAAGTGGCAGGAGCACCCGCGAGGCTAAGAGCCAAACCTGGCGTGGCATTCATACATACATATTTATTTACAAGCATCACTTATGTATAAAGTTCATTGAACCGCCGGAACGAATGGCAAGGGATTAGTCGAAAAGGAAACCAAAAATTTAAGAATCTACATACATGCGTACAAACTTAAACATGAGAGCGGAATTCAGCACTCAGCGCTAAATAACATTCTAATCACTCTCCCGATCCTCTGAGCGCCCCAAGGAAAGAAATTCACCACCACTACACTGGAGAAACACATATGCTTCCGGTGCATGTGGATTTTTATTGATTTTTCATTTATTTATTTATCTATTTATTTATTTATTTATTTATTTATTTATTTATTTATTTATTTATTATTATTATTTATTTATTATTTATTCACCTACGTTTGTAATAATACGGCTACCTCACCTTTGTTTTCGATTTTGGCAATCATTGCGAAATTAACCTTTGTGATTATTTTTTTTTACTTTGTTTTTTTTTTTTTTATTTTTGGCTCGACATCAATTAATTCGAGAAAAGAAAAATTCCCGCGTATCTCTTCATTTCATATTCTTAATAATAATAATTTTTATTAAATTTTTAAACTTTTCGATTCACGACCACGAACTGCTGCCATATCCGCCATATTTACCACTCATTGTGTTTTTTTGTGGACAGAATCAGCCGTCTTCGTCAGATCGACGTTTGACAGCTCAAACTGATGTCTCCTGTATGCATGCTCTTGTGTTCGCTTTTGTTCTCTTTTTTCAGCACATCATCTCCCTTATGCTGGCGCCTTCATCAAGCGAGATCGGTAAGTGCCAATTTATAAGCGAATAGATAGAGAATCATAGGAGATGTTACAGTGGTGGCGAAAGATATAGTGCCCATACACTTATTAAGCATAGTTTTTACAAGAGAGGAATTACGCGGAAATTTTGAAATATATGTACATATAGATACATGTAAATATAAATATATATATATATATATATATATATATATATATATATAAATTCATATGTGTCTAAATTTATATATATATACATATAAATACATTTGGATCTAAAAAGATATATATATATAAGGTATACCTATATATATATATGAAAAAAAAAAACAAAAATATTAGATGAATTAGGCTGTAAAATTAAAGGTTGTAAATAAATCGAAAAGAAAAAAAAAAAAATAAATATATATAAAGATGAATTGAGCTACTGCTAGATACAATGCTGGCCTAATTATTTTCGTTGGTGTGGGTGTTGCACTGATGCAATAAGGCAGAAATGGGTGTGACAGATGACTGGTGACGAAACACCGACAGACTATGTAAGCCGAACCTGATACGTACGACAAGAGGTACAGACGATAGACAAACGGACAATAGTCAGATTAGGGGATTTTACCAAGAGTAGGAGTCACGGTAAAGTCCATGGCTACATCGGTGTGCATGTAGATGGGGTGGGCTGACTCCACCTGACTCGGACAGATGGACTGATACTTTTCTCCTTTTCTTCTTTTTTTATCCTTACTTTTTTTAGTTCCTATAATCATGTCCCCTCTTTCTTCTTCACGTGGCATGAAAGTAGGATTTTGTTAATGTCAACTGGAGTAAGGAGGTTGGAAGAAAAATCCACCCTACGACGAGCTAGCCTGGGATGCAAGCATGCCATAACTCCAACCGACCTTACACCGAAAATCAGTGACGTAACGATGGCGCCCAACGCACGGAATGAATCATGTACTACAAATAGCTTTAACTTTGGGTCACATAGTTCCAAAAAGGGTGTCCAACATTAAGCTATACGGTAGTCTACAACTGGGATAAATGTATATAACGAGGTCTTAAAATTGTAATAAATGCCCGATGCATCATTTGTTCTTTATACTATTTTTTTGTATTTGTTCAATCTAGTTATTTCTAATCTATCTATACTGTATTCTATTCTTTTCTACATATTTTCTTTACTCCATCATCTTTTCTATATCTATCTTTCTTCTATCATTTTTTTTTTTACGGACAGGTTAGGGTTAGAACGGCAACATCGCTTCTGTTTAAACGGACCCGATAAGTGCCCGACTGACAAGGCAACGGGGGGTATGCCTCTTACTTTCGAAGTCTCTCTCACTGGCTTCAGCGCCGGTACGAATGGCATTCGAAGGCAAGATGTATGCAACTGGGGCAAAAGTTCATGCAATATGGACTATAGTAGCGCAACGTTTAAGCTACCACACATACGGTCCAGCAAAGTATGCGTGTGAGGCTTACAAACGGAGTTACAGAAGGCGGGTGAAGTGCAGCAACCACGTTTAAGACAATTGTAGTAATTGTCGATGTGATGCACTTAATATAAAATGGGGAAGTAGATGACCAAGACGCCGGACGACTGACTATGACGGAAAGAAACACCCATGATGATCCTGCCGATGTGCAACACCAAGCACACACCAAGCATTAAAAAATTAATACAAAATAAAATATAAATAAATAATATATATTTACATACATATAAATAAATTATAAATTCAATACAAAATTCAAGGATATTGTGGAACGTGTTAGGTAATGATTTTTTAATTTTGTGAATGAGGCCATCATACCACACTTTGTCAAATGCTTGCGCCACATCAAGAAAAACAGCAGAGCAATACTCTCGCATTTCGAAAGCTTTCCTTATTTCGTTTGTTATACGATTTACTTGTTCAATTGTGCCGTGTTTTTCCCGAAATCCAAATTGATGTGTAGGAATAATATCATTTTGATGGAGAAAAGGAGTAATTTTTGATAGCAGCACTTTTTCGAAAAGTTTTGATAGGCAAGGCAACAGGCTGATTGGTCTATATGATGACGGCAGGGTTGCGTCTTTACCTGGTTTAACTACCATAATTATCTGCGACTTTTTCCAGAGTTGTGGATAATATCCTAGCATCAATATGGCACTGAAAAGCTTTGCAAGAAAAACGAGAGCAATGCTTGGCAATTCTATTAGCATTTTTGGTGAGATATGATCGTCTCCTGGAGATTTTTTTGGATTTAAGGCGGCAATAGTGTTTTTAGTTCAGACACAGATGCTCCGCAAGTAACAGTGTATCTAGGAGCAGTATGGGTCGGTGACAAAGGTGCACTATATGTAGCAGTATTTGGTTGAAATACTGTGCTGAGGTGCTCTGCGAAACAAGACGCCTTCTCTTCATCCGTTCTTGCCCATGAACCATTACGCATTCTCAAAGGTACTACAGTGCTTACTGGCGGCTTAAGGTTTTTGCTAACTTTCCATAGAGATTTTGTAGTAGAAACGTTGGGAGACAAAGACGTTATAAGATGTTTGATAATTCTTTCTTCCTCGTATCTTAATGCCTTTTTGAGTTTGTTTTCTGCCACCTTAAGACGAATTTTTGCATCGGGAGATCGGCAGGCTTGCCATTCGCGACGCAAACGTCGCTTATTTCGGACCAGTAATTCTATTCCACTATTAGTTATCAATGCCTTTACTTTTGTATTCTGCTCTGGTGTGGCTATAGTTGCTGCTGTTGCTAGTATACTGTTAAATACAAGTAACTCATTTTCAACGTCAGTTCCTCCCTCTATTTGCGGATTGGTCTGTATATGACTGCTAATGTATTTTTTATATTTAAGCCAGTTAGTTCTTGATGTAGTAAGTCGAAAAGCATGCTCACTTTCAATTGGTTGTTCGTTCAATTTAATGATTATTGAGGAATGATCAGAAGATAAGTCAGCACAGGTTTCAGCAAGTACTAAACTCCTATCTACGTTTTTAGTGACTGCAAAGTCAATCAGGTCAGGTAATTTCCTTGAGTCCGTAGGCCAGTAAGTTGGTTGTCTTGGGGAGATAAAATCGTAACTATTTTTTGAACTTATGATCGTGTTATATAACTGACGACCTTTCGGGTTAATTAGCCTCGATCCCCAATGAGTATGCTTCGCATTGTAATCACCTCCACCTATCACCTAGAGTCATAAAAAAGTCGCTAAATTGTTTTTCTGTTATTACGAAACGTGGCGGACAGTAAATTGCAGCTAAAGTAAGGTCAACCCCCCTATTTTTAAGGGTGATCGAGGTTGACTGCAACCAATTCGTTGAAAAAGAATTAAGAAAGTTATGCTTTAAACGGTTCCTTATGAGTATAGCTGTGCCACCATGTGCTTTGCCATCTGGGTGATTAGTGTTGTACAGCTTAAACCCAGGGATGTAAAAATTATACTTCTGGGTGAGATGTGTTTCAGATATAAGCATAACATCAATTTCGTGGGTCTGTAAAAATAATTTGAGTGCTAATTTATGCTGGTTTACACCATTAGCATTCCATAAGCAAATCCTGAGTTCACTCATTTTTTGGTCAACAGGGTTTGGAGCATTTGGTTTTGCGCCTTTATTAGGTCTTGAACCATACTTTGCATGGTTGACATAAATTGTGTCATGCACTGGGTTAGATTAAGAATCATGGTCTCAACTCCAGTACTGGATGGGGTGACTGGTGGGGCCTGTACATTGGCTTTTACTACGTTGGCATAGGACATTTGACCAATATTTGAGCTGGGTATATTGGAAAGGCTCGGAATGGGAGTTGGTTCCGTTTGGCTTGTATACCCTGAGAAAGTTTAGATTTTAAATCTTTGTAAACCGGACAACCTCTATAATTAGCGGTGTGATTGCCACCGCAGTTGCTACACTTTTTTTGTGTTGCATCCGTTTTATTCAAGGGGCATTTGGTAGAATGGTGAAGATCACCACATGCTACGCAAACGGTACGTAAAGTACAATAGGATTTTGTGTGACCAAATTCCTGACAGTTTGTGCATTGCACGGGACCATTACGCTTAAGCGCTTCTTCCACCGTGATTCTTCGGTGTAAAAGGTATTTTAAACCGTAAATTGGATGCGTTTCGTTTTTCTTAAGTTGAGCTAAGCTTGGCGATAAGAACACTTTAAACATAGGCTGCGGCACTTTATTTCTGTTAATTATGTTAACAACCGCCCTAATTTCAAACCCTTGCTCCTCTAGAGCTTCTTTTATGTCACATGAGTCAACAGTCGCTTCAATTCCCTTAATTACAACAATCAGGCCTTTCGCACTCTTCAACTGGTAAGAGTAATAATTCTTGTTGTTTGCAGAGAGAAACACAACGACTTCACGAAAGTCTTTTTCACTGTGTACTTGTATTTTTGTCTCGTCTATGTTACCTTTTTTAAGAGGTACAATGTGAAAATTGTTGGTACCTATTATCTTAGCTATGTTCGTAACTAGCGAATTGGAGCTGCGCTCCCGCAAGTACATTGGTGGAGGTTTAGTACTGGCGACTGTGGAAATACTCTTCGGGTCTGTTATATGATCTTCCTCATTTAACGAGGCAAAGCTGTTCCCTTTTAGAGCATTACCATCAGCATCAATAGTGGAGCCAACGGTATTAAACTTCTTGGCATTAATCACTTTTTTGGGAGGACTAGATTTCCTCTTTTTGTTTACCACATTTATGTATCGATCAATGCCTGTCTGCACTGCCGACCCTTTTTTCATTTTGGCTGTCTCACCTTGTTCAGTATTAGTCGCCCGCACTGGAGTTGCTGCTGCTGCTGCGCTGCTTGACTGCATAGCTGTTTGTTTTTCTGTTGGGAAGAGAGTTTTTTCACTCTTTAATTTCTCTGTTGTTGCTAAGGTCTGCGTTGGCGCCTTTAGAGTTGAACTGCTTGCCTTTGCACTGCTGTTAGGTGGTGATTTGCTCGCAACAACAGTGAAATAAGCATTTCGCTCTGTCGTCGCAACTGAATGCCGACGCTCTTTCTGATTTGAGCGTTGATCGCTCATTACATCGCCGGTTCACTTGTTACTTATCGTTTTCGTTTCTCTGTTTATTTTTTTTTTTTTATTTTGTTTTTTTTTTTTTTAAATTATTTATTATTTTATTTGCTTATTGCCAACTTAAGTGGCTATCCACCCACTACAGTCGGTGTATAAGTTTAAACGAATTAATATGTACGTTTTCTAAGACTTTAAGTGAAGTTACGGAGCCGATCAAAAAAACACGTCCGTACACTTGTGCATTACTACGTTCCACAATATCCTTGAATCCTACTTAACCAATAGGCGATTCACAGTAAAAGTAAATGATTACATAACAGAAGAGTGTCCGATTACGGCAGGTGTTCCGCAGGGCAGTGTTCCTGGGCCAGTATTGTACAATACATACTGTTTACCGCAGATATCCCTACAAGTGACGAAGTAATTACGTCAACATTTGCGGATGATACTGCTATACTAAGTCGACATAAATGCCCCATTACAGCCACAAAAGTGTTACAGCAGCATCTTAAACAAATTGAAGAATGGCTGGCGAAATGGCGCATAAAAGTTAATGAAAACAAGTGCAAACACATAACTTTTACATTAAGGCCAAAAACGTGTCCTACTGTTAAGCTCAACAATGTAACAATACCGCAAGCTGACGAAATTATATACCTCGGAATCCACTTGGACAGGCGCTTAACCTGGAAACGACACATTGCAGCTAAAAAGCTGCAGCTTAAACTCAAATCTGCTAGTTTACATTGGCTTTTAAACAAGAAATCTGGACTAAGCCTTAGCAACAAAGTCCTCTTATATAATGCAATAATAAAACCGATATGGATGTAGTTATGGATCCAGTTATGGGGCACAGCTTGCGCGACGAATATAGATATAATTCAAAGATTCCAATCGAAAACGCTAAGAGTAATAACGGGCGCACCATGGTACATGCGTAATGAAAATATTCATAGAGATCTAAATATACCTACTATCAAGGAAGAAATTGAAATCGCAGCAAAAAAATACTTAATAAAACTGCGTAACCATCCGAACCCTTTGGCTAACACCTTGGCCCATGCAACAAGTCAAACCCGCCTGCGGAGAAGAGACAAAGCAGCCTTCTAAAGAGCAACGTCAAGCCAGCAGCCCATTCCTACTAATGGGCTTTATGTTTTAATTTAGTTTAAGATTTTATTACTTATTGTTAGGCTTCCGAAGTCGAAGTGGATTCAATAAATAAATATTAATGTTTAAAAAAAGAAAAAAAAAATACAAAATTAAGAGTCGAACAAAAAAAAAAAATTTTTTTTTGATCGAGAATATAAATAATTATAACCCTACGTTATAAGAGCATAATCTGAACGAATTCTGGAAATTCAAAAGAAAAAAATCTTCTAAAATATTCAAAATATTTGGTTTGGAACTACAATACATTACATACACATACATAGAAGATAATAATAATAGCAAGTACACATTAATGAAGAAATTATTGAAAAAAAAAGAGAATTATGAATAATATAAACGTTAAGTTTACATTCACACAAATAGTGAAGTGGATGTAAAACAACAACAAAAATAAAATAAAATAAAATAAAATAAGTAAAGGTAATAATAATAAATGAATAATTTAATATACCAAAAAAATTAGTGAAAATAAACTAAAATAAGCATATACTCATACTTACAGAAGAACATATTCACACAATCCACATTTAAAATTTTTGTTTAGGTTTTTAAACAAACATATATCATTATACCTATTCTTTCATACTCGTATAAACTTAAAGCAATAAATAATAATAATTGAAAAGCAAGCAATCCTTATTCCAATTAAAATTTTAACGTGAATCATATATAAACAGTAGCATTATCTGGAATATTTCAAACAAAAAAAATATTTATTTGAATATTCCTATACAAAGAAACAAATGAAATAAAGATAAGAATATCTATTTATTTATATTAATACATATATGAATACTACAAAAAAAAATTAAATAATGAATTGAAATGCAAATCACGAGTGTGTACACATTCATCTAAGTATTGTACATAAATTTTAAATTATACACAAAAAAAAAAAAAAAAAAAATACAGGTATATAATCCCAATTATTAATATTTTTTTTAAATTTTTCTATTTCGTTGAATTAAATTTGGAACATAATTAGTTAAGAGTCGGAATTGAAATTGCTGAGATAAATAAATATATTTGAATTGAATAACTGGAATTAGATTAGAAATAGCGATAAATATTAGGTTTAACTCATTACATTTCTCGTTATACCATAAGCCTTTCTTGTTGCAAGTCTGGTGTGAGCTTTTCTCTAGCTTGTGTGTGAGTTTATGGATAGAGAGTGTGAGAAAAATACTGCTGGTGGATTGGGGCTATTTAATTCAGATAGGCCAATAACGCGTAGTGTAACTAGGGCATTAGAAAACCAGATTGTTGGATCACTATTCACGCAGATTGATACAGAGATACCACATCCGGTGGACTTCGTTCCAACAGATTATTTCACCCGGTGCTCTGCGCGTATCTTTCAATCAATAGTTTCAACACCACAGCCTAGTGATCCTGTCGATCAGATACATAGCAATATACAAAGTTTTGAGCGGAAGTTAGACGAGTTGTGGGAAATGTCTGACGAAGAACAACGAGCTTCCAGTGGACACGATGGCCAAGGTACGAGTGCCCATACAAGTGACCCTGCTGCTGAACGCCAGAAAGCTTCGATGAATGAACCAGCTTCGACGGCAACCAATGTTGACCAACTGAGCCAGTTGATGGCAATGATGATGCAACAGCAAGCCATGATGGCGAACTGTGTTAACGAAGTCCGGAACATGAGGAGCAACATGTCTGATCTCAGCAACAGAGTCACCGACATGGAGGCATCAGCGCAAGCTCTGGGTCATCGCTCCGCAGTGGCATCAACACCTGAGAATCGAGGTCGCGAAAATCAGGAGCCAGCTCGGCAAGTAAGAGGGAACGACACGCCCATCGTGCAACAGCGGGCAAGAGAGTCTACACAGCATCCCCCAAGATGGAAGAAGGTAGACCTGGACAGGTGGCACATTAAATTCGATGGTACTGGAAGAGGAATGACTGTCGAGAGTTTCCTCTTCAGAATCGAGAAAATGAGGGAACAACACGAAATCTCTCACTACCAGTTATTTACGGATTTCCATTGTCTCGTGTCTGGTTCTGCACTGAAGTGGTACTGGCAGGTGTTAGAAGACCATGCCGAGGACCCAGGCTTTGGATACCACGAATTAAAAGCAGAGCTGCTTACCCACTTCAGAACAGCAGAATCAGATCATGAGATAATCAGGCAAATCGTTGATCGGAAGCAGTTGCCTCAAGAAGGGTTTGATGATTTTTATGCCGAGGTCCACGATCTTACGTTCAGACTGCGGAGGAAAATACCAGAGAGTGAGTTAGTAGGTATACTGAGGGGAAATTTGAAACCATACCTGGCCAATTTGACATTCTCATCACAAATCAAGAATCTGGCTGACTTGAAGGCTGAATGCAGACGCGCCGAAAAGGTCATCAGGGAGAACCGCAAGACTAAGAATGTTAGTGAATTGGCCTATCCAAATGTCCAGCTGGCTGATGAACAAGCAGCACAATGAAGAACATATCACCATATAAACAAACTCCCAGTAATATTAATAGGTTGGATAGGACTACCAATAACACCACAGTTCCACTCACAAATAGTACTCAACCCACCATCAAATCGTTTTGTCCGTCCCCGTTCCATCTTATGTTGTGTTTTAAATGTGGTATGCCCGTAGATTTTTATGTAAAGAACCCAAGTGAGGCCTCAAAAGACAGTTGTTGCAAGTCCTCTTTCCATAATATGGTATGTTTCGCATGCGGCGACGATGCATCATTCTGCGTATTTAAACCTGCAACGGGAAACGGAAAGCTGGCGGAGATTCCCGGGAGCTCCAGCCAGATGCTGAAAAACCCGGAATCAAACCCGCCATTAAAATACTAAAAAGAACAGATAGTGAGGCTTTCAATGAGAGAAAGGGAAGCAACAAAGAGGTATTAAGAGATAAGCCCCAAATAAAAAGCTTTCATCAACGCAAATTAGAATATGACATAGCACGTAAGAGAATTTTTTGTGATGCAATAAGCAAAAATACGTTAGATTCGAAAACTAGAAATTTTGTAAAGATTCAAAGAATGAGGGAAAAGGCTAAAACGTTTAGAAGAATACGCAATAAAATAGTATCGACGATAGTCACCATTAAGGGGGATAATCGTTTTTTTGCGCAAACGAAGATAGGAGGAATAGAAGCTATCGCGCTATTAGATTCTGGCGCAGGAGCGTGTTGCCTAGGAAAGAACACAGATAAATTTTTGCGAAATAATGAAAGCAAGGTAGTCAGAGTAAAAAATCAAAACATAAGAACAGCGAATGGGGGAGAAACTCCAGTGACAGGAGTCATAAGCTTGCCAGTCTGGTGGGATGGCCTGACACGGGAACTCGAGTTTCTTATAGTGCCAGGATTACAACAGGAGGTATATTTAGGGATAGATTTCTGGAAAGCATTCGATATGGCTGTCGTCAGTAGAGGAGTACGACCAACTACTACCGTCATTTCAGAGCTCGCACCCGCCGAAAGCGACTTGTCATTCGACGCGAAGCAACATATCCTGACGCATGAAGAAAATGTCGTATTAGAGAAAGTAAAAGCCCAGTTTCCATCATTTGCAGTTTTAGGACTAGGTCACACAGATGTTGAAGAACACGTCATAGAAGTCGAAAATGAGAACATCCCAGTGAAACAACGTCACTATCCAATCTCGCCCGCAATACAGAAATTAGTTTATCAGGAATTAGATAGAATGCTAGATATGGGAGTTATAGAGGAAAGTAACAGCAGCTGGAGCTCGCCTGTATCATTAGTAATAAAAGGAACAAAGAATAGGCTTTGTCTTGACGCCAGAAAAGTAAACGAAAGAACGGTCAAAGATGCCTACCCATTGCCTCATGTTGACGGTATCCTGAGTCGCCTCCAAAACACCCGATACATTTCGGCAATTGATCTAAAGGACGCATTCTGGCAAATCCCCCTAGAAAAGAAATCCAGAGAAAAGACGGCGTTTACTGTCCCAGGCAGGCCACTTTACCATTTCACGGTCATGCCATTCGGCCTATGCAACGCGGCCCAAAGAATGTGCAGACTAATGGATAAAGTGATACCTGCATCGTTACGTGAGAATGTATTTGTGTATCTAGATGACCTGTTAGTGTGTTCTGTTGATTTCCCGTCCCATGTTTGTTTGTTGGAAAAGGTCGCTCGATGTTTACGTGACGCAAAGCTGACAATCAACGTAGAAAAAAGCAAGTTTTGCTACAGAGAAGTCCGTTATCTTGGCTATGTAGTAGGAGATGGTTGCATTCGTACGGATGCAAACAAAGTTATTGCAACTATTGCAGCTCCGTTGCACGACTGCCTCACCAAGGACAAAATTAAAAGGTTTACCATGACGGACGAAGCCAAGAAATCCTTTGAGAAACTGAAGCAAAGTCTCATATCGGCGCCCGTACTCACACACCCTGATTTCAACAGACGTTTTTACATACAATGTGACGCATCAACGGACGGAGTGGGTGGAGTATTATTTCAACTTGACGATGACAACAACGAACGACCAATAGCATACATCTCAGCGAAGCTGAACAAAGCGCAAAGGAATTACAGCATTACGGAGCTCGAATGCTATGCAGCAGTCATAAGTGTTAAAAGATTCAGGTCGTATGTCGAAGGTATGCCGTTCACTATAATCACGGATCATGCTAGCCTTAAATGGCCCATGAACCAGAAGGATCTCTCGGGAAGACTCGCAAGATGGAGCCTTAAGCTGCAAGCATACAAGTTCGACATACAACATCGCAAAGGCGCACAAAACATTGTGCCCGACACACTCTCACGCATGCATATGGAAGATATCATGTTAAATGACAGACTGATGGACATATGCTTAGACTCACCATACTTTGACTCTGACGAATACAATGAACTGAGAAAAACTGTAACAGAAAATGAAGACAAATTACCCGACATGTGCCTGTCGGATGGTTACATTTATAGACGGACCCAATTCGACAGAGGGAATGAGCTTCAACACGACCAGGCCTGGAAACTTTGGGTACCGTCGGAGTTACGTAAAGGTTTAGTGGAAACTGCCCATGGATCACCGTCAGCTGGTCATGGTGGCATCCACAAAACTCTTACACGCCTACGTGAAAAATATTACTGGCCAGGAATGGCGACTGATGTACAAACAGCCATTAAAAACTGTGATACATGCAAAGAAAATAAAACCACAAATGCCTTCAAAAATCCTTTAATGAAAAGTCAGCATGTAACAGAACGACCTTTCCAACGTTTGTACATTGATTTCATGGGTCCGTATCCTCGTACTAGTGATGGTAATGTTTTTGTTTTTGTTTGTCTCGATCATTTTACTAAATTTGTATTTTTAAAACTAATGAAAAGAGCCACTTCAGCAGGAGTAGCATCATTTTTAGAAAAGGAAATATTTCATATATTCGGTGTACCTGAATATGTACATTCAGATAATGGTAAGCAGTTCGTTTCTGAAATATTTGCCAACTTCTTGGGAAAATATGGAACAAAACACATTAGAACTGCATTTTACTCGCCACAAGGGAACGCAGCTGAGCGTGTGAACAGATCTGTCTTACAAATGCTTCGTTCATATATAAAAGACAATCAGAAAAGCTGGGACAAATATATTAGTGATGCAGCGTTTGCATTACGAAGCGCAGTGCATTCATCAATCGCCTGCACCCCATATGTTGCAACTTTTGGTATTCCGATGATACAACATGGTGCATCATACGAGATATACCGAAAGCTCGGCGCAATAGGAAGTGCAGACTATACTGTTGACACGAAATCAGATCAACAACAAATTTTGAGAAACACATTAATGAAAGAACTGAAGTTGGCTCATGACAAAAGTATGAAAGTTTATAATACGAGGGGTAAAGATGTGAGATTCCAAATAGGACAGGTGGTATACCGTCGAAACTTCCGCCAGAGTTCTGCTACAGACGGCTATAATGCGAAATTAGCGCCGAAACAAGTAAAGTGCATAGTCCTTAAGGTTATCGGAAACTCCATGTATGAGCTAGGCGATCTAAACGGAAAGAAAGTCGGAATATACCACGCCAAAGACATATTTGTAGCGTAAATATATGTGATGTTGTATTTGTTATTCAATGTTGCAACAGTCAAAAGTTTGGTGCCAGACTCAAAGCTTAGTTTTACAGACGTATTGTCATATGTATGTACCTGTGAATGTTTTCATGTTAAATACTTGACAGCCAGAGTAAGCTACCCTTGACGAACGATCTGTAAATTGAAGCGTTATTTTTACATCTCAGCATACATACTTGACAACTCACCTTGACGTACTCCAATTATAGATCTGATTTTCTCTTTGCAATTATTTACACATTTATTTATCTTTGTTTAACTTATTTATTCCTTACTACTTGACCAATAATAAGTATTCAGACCTAAAGAAAATACTAACTGGGATATACTTGTAACATCTGTATCTGTGTGATAAGTTTAAGCGTGAACTGCGATATGAGTAGATTAAGCATGTACCAAGGATTTACCCGAATAGATCGTTGAATTATAGACAAGTGCGTGACCGGCAGTAGTAGACAATGGAACAAGTGAACAGCGACTCAGACAAGACAATATTAACGAAGCCCGGCTTTAAGTCGTGGGTCGAGGCCACACGTATGCAAGGGGGAAACAGCAAATAGGCATAGGCTGCGTTTGAATTCTTTTTACGCACTCGCTCCATATTGCAGGCAACATCGGCGGATGCGAGCCTGTAACGACAGCCCATTGCAGGCAGATTTAAATAACAAGCGCACTCCAATACTATTACCCTACTTACTACGCATTTGCACAAAGAGGCCCACTGTGAGTTCTTGTAATCAAGTGAAAGTTCTTATGTATGTATGTATGCATGTGAATGTGTCACAAAGAAAGTTCTATGTGTGTATGAAGTGTGTGTTTGCGTATGTGTTTTGAGTGAAAGCTTGAGAAAAGTTCCACACACAGACGCCCGGGTAGCAACAGTAGGCTAGCCAATTTTCTGTTTAATGAGAAAAAGGCTGTGAAAATATAAAGAAGTGTGGTGCGCGAGTTATTTAGGAAAATAAAGTTTTTTTTATAAAAATTATACCGTTCACCGTTCACCGTCTACCCAGAAAAACCCCGTGAGGGGTACAGTTAAAGAAGAAAACACAAATTCCTGCCACCAAATTGTACAAGTGGCAGGAGCACCCGCGAGGCTAAGAGCCAAACCTGGCGTGGCATTCATACATACATATTTATTTACAAGCATCACTTATGTATAAAGTTCATTGAACCGCCGGAACGAATGGCAAGGGATTAGTCGAAAAGGAAACCAAAAATTTAAGAATCTACATACATGCGTACAAACTTAAACATGAGAGCGGAATTCAGCACTCAGCGCTAAATAACATTCTAATCACTCTCCCGATCCTCTGAGCGCCCCAAGGAAAGAAATTCACCACCACTACACTGGAGAAACACATATGCTTCCGGTGCATGTGGATTTTTATTGATTTTTCATTTATTTATTTATTTATTTATTTATTTATTTATTATTATTATTTATTTATTATTTATTCACCTACGTTTGTAATAATACGGCTACCTCACCTTTGTTTTCGATTTTGGCAATCATTGAGAAATTAACCTTTATGATTAGTTTTTTTTACTTTGTTTTTTTTTTTTTTTATTTTTGGCTCGACACCAATTAATTCGAGAAAAGAAAAATTCCCGCGTATCTCTTCATTTCATATTAAATTCAATAATTTAATTCTTAATAATAATAATTTTTATTAAATTTTTAAACTTTTCGATTCACGACCACGAACTGCTGCCATATCCGCCATATTTACCACTCATTGTGTTTTTTTGTGGACAGAATCAGCCGTCTTCGTCAGATCGACGTTTGACAGCTGAAACTGATGTCCCCTGTATGCATGCTCTTGTGTTTGCTTTTGTTCTCTTTTTTCAGCACATCATCTCCCTTATGCTGGCGCCTTCATCAAGCGAGATCGGTAAGTGCCAATTTATAAGCGAATAGATAGAGAATCATAGTCCGAGTTTACATGAGGATACTTTTTGTCGCTTTTTTTCGACATTTTCTCTTTTGTGTCGCCCTTCACGTTCACACAGAGATACTTTCGTCAAGCAATTTTTTGACATTTGTTTGGTGTTCATTTTTTTTCTCTACTCCGCTTTATTTTACACTCGCAATTTTTCGTTCGCATCGCGCTTTCTAATATGTCTAGAATAAAAACACTATGTTTGTGTAAAGGAAGACACAGCTTTTATTTATCTATTTCTCTTATATATTTTTACATATTATTAAACATCAACTCTACCCTTTCCAAAGTGTAATCTATTTACATTTGTCATGATTTTCACTATCATCAAAATCAATCTCAGGCTTCTTCAATACTCTGTAATATTTCTTGCATTAATTCAACTTTATCTGCAAACTCCATTATCTGAAATATTTATTAATAATCGGATACATATACACAAAGGCATATATGTTTGCATACATATATGTAAATATTGTAGTAAAAACCCCCAATTTCAATTTCCAAATTTACGGCATTTATTCATTTGAAATTTTAGACAGCTACAATCAGTTCTAAGTGAGAAACAAAATAAAAGGGAATGCCAAAATCTACAGAGACGAATAGAAACACAAAACGAGTAGAACGAGCACAGAGAGACTTTGCATTGCCGCCTTCGTCGTCGCCCCCTCCCGCACAAACGAGTGTTTCGGCGACAAAAAGTATCCTCATGTAAACTCGGACATAGGAGATGTTACAGTGGTGGCGAAAGATATAGTGCCCATACACTTATTAAGCATAGTTTTTACAAGAGAGGAATTACGCGGAAATTTTGAAATATATGTACATGTAGATACATGTAAACATAAATATATATATATATAAATTCATATGTGTCTAAATATATATATATATACATATAAATACATTTGGATCTAAAAAAATATATATGTAAATGTATACCTATATATATATATGAAAAAAAAAAACAAATATATTAGATGAATTAGGCTGTAAAATTAAAGGTTGTAAATAAATCGAAAAGAAAAAAAAAATAAATAAATAAATATAAAGATGAATTGAGCTACTGCTAGATACAATGCTGGCCTAATTATTTTCGTTGGTGTGGGTGTTGCACTGATGCAATAAGGCAGAAATGGGTGTGACAGATGACTGGTGACGAAACACCGACAGGCATCATTTAAACCGGATACATGGGCGCTAATACTTTTATTCGGCAGACTGAGTCGTTTTCGTAAGCTTTCCGAAATGAAAGTTTCTTCGGATTCCGAATCTATTAACGCCCTCGCTGTAAAAGTGTTGTTATTGTGATAAATCGTTACCACCGCAGTTTCTAATAGCATACTTTGCTTTGTGGAAGTACTGCTTGTCACATTTGTCTTGATCGATGCCGTATGGCTTCTGTTGATTCTTGGAAGTGGTTGGTTCCTCTTCATCTTACTCTTTATGAAGCATGGTGTGATGCTGTTTTTTGCATTATAAGCATGTGTAATTGCTCTTACAATTTTTCAATTCATGAGCATCACATAAGCAATTGAGGTAAAGATGAAGTTTTCTTACAGCTTCAATTCACGCATTAGGACTCATATCGAGAAAATCCGGGCAGGTTTTAAGAACGTGTGTTTGTGAGGAGCACAATTTACATTTCATTCTATTCGATTTGGAGTGATGAGTATTTACCCGTCTGGTTGTGTAATTATTTTGGGATGGGCATGTTCAATTGTTTGAACTACCACTCGGTTTGTGATCAGGAATGGAGCTTCCCTTGAGGTCAGATACCGTCTCGAGCGCTTGAAAATGTCTTGTGAGAAAATTATCTAAGTCGACCCACTTCGGAATTTCGGTTTTTTACTCTATAGTCTGTTACCATAGAGCTAAAGTTTGTTCTGGAGTCTTCTCAAATATACGAAAATGACATCCCAACTGCGGATATCGATGCCTTGAATCTGAAGTTCAGTAATACGTTTGTTCTCATATCGATCTGTTAAATTTTTCTATGCTATCCGGTATCCATCGGTGAGTGGGACGTTTTGCATTATTTCCCGTACTTCACCACGTGTTTTCTGAATAAGGTGGAGAAGTTTATCCACCGGAGTCAATCTTGGATTGTTCCCGTAAAAAGCAGTAAACATATCCCTAAAGGAGGGCCACTGCAAATATTTATCGTAAAATACTTCGGTGTCGTATGGAAGCAAACTGATGCTCGGCATTAGTGGAACTTCAGCTATCCGTTCTGGATGAATGACAGTAGAGTTACAGTTTTGTTGGAATGCGGTGAGGTTGTGAATATGTTCACCCATTAATGGTGCACAACAGACATAAGCGTCGTAGCAATCATTCTACTTCAGCTTGATCGTCTCAATAGTAGTGCCGTAATTTGTATCTGATGCATTGCCATTCGACAGATAAGCTCGATATTCTATCTTTCGACCATAACGACTTTAATTGCTCTTGTTTAATTTCAAGATTGAAAGAAGTATGGTTTGTAATTGTAGCCGTTATAGTTTCATCGAATTCTTGTAACGAATCAGCTACTTGAAGAAATTTTTTTAATTGCGCCATGTTAAAAAAGAAGGAAAGGAGAACCTTTTAACTGATCTCAGTCGAAAACCCCACAAAATTATGAAATTGTATTAAATAGATGAATTATTGTAAATTTTGATTTTAATTTTTTTTTTTAACATAAGTAATTTACTTTTGAGTAAATATTCTTGGTTGAAATTTGGAAAAAACCAGAAAAATATGAAAATTTATTACCAATATACGATCGTTGCTCACTTGCAGCCTTTTTTCAAATGTAATTAATTTATTTAAAAAAAAAAATCAGAAAAAATTAACTTATAAATTATTAAATTTTGTGCCGATGGACTAACTCCTGCCCACCGCAATATGCACTGTTTACTACACACCAATAAAATTCTATTATTAATATTAAAATTTCAAATATATTTGGTTAAAAAAAGTAAAAATAAAAAAATATTGCACCAGATTTATAAAAATTTATTTTGTTGAAAATTTTATTGGCTGCGGCCCACTGTATAAAGTTCTGGTATGCTGCTTAGTGGTTCGCCGCACTGCTATGCTGCTCTACCGCTATGCTGCTCTGCTGCTATGCTGCTTCACTGCTTGGCTGCTGTGCTGATCCACTGCTGTGCTCTTCTCTTTTCGTTTTTGTTTTATTACACTCGCGAAAAGTCAGCTAATACAAATAAATATGTAAGCTGTTAGCATGTAAATATATTTATTTTGCTCTTATTTCGTTAAGCGTAGCTTAAGGGGTTAGGGGTAGTCAGAGACACGAAAAAATGAGAATTTTCAGTATTTTTTTTGCTATTAAATAATTTTATTTTACAAAAGTAGTGATATGGTATTATTAAACAATGTTTTGACTTGAAGTCACGAAAATTTCAAAAAAAAAAAAAATTTATTTCCGAAGTTACAGCTGTCTGTGTTAACCCAGTTCCAAAAAAAAGGTCCTTGCGGTGACAATCATAAATCCTTGGAGATTCATCTGAAATCAATCGGAGGAAAAAATCAACAGTTTATTGGTCTTAAAAAAACGAAATTTTTCAAAAAAAAAAAAGCTTTGAATAAGGCCCGAGTTTATTATGTATTCTAAAAGCTGAGCGGTTTTCGAGTTACAGTTGTCGCCAGTTCAAAAAACATAGTTTTGAGAAAAACGCGTTTAAATTTTCACACTAGATACTAGCTACCTGCTCCCGAGCGCTTTGAAAGGCCCGAGCTCTCTTTGTTATATGTCGAATAACTTAAAAACGAATTATCGGATTAATTTGAAACTTTCAGAGATTATTTTTAAGATATTATACTTAACGAAAATGTAAAAAAAAAAAATTTGATTTTTTGAAAATTCTGACTACCCCTAACCCCTTAAGCAAATTGATATGTATGAATATGTGTACATATACATATAGGAGTGTGAATTTTTTCACAAAGCAGACGCGTGAGTAGCTAATTGAACTAATGGGAGCGCGAAAAATTTAGTGCGCAGAATCTTTTCGAATAGATGTTTTAATATATAATATGAAATCTACATATGTAAGTACCGCTTGTACTTATAATTTTGCGACTTTATGTTTTACTGATATGACATCGCTCTGTCGAGAGTCGACTTTATGTGTATGTAAATATGTATTTATTTGTGTCACAAATCAAAAGGCGAGAGGCGCAAATGAGAATACGAAAACGAACGTATGTACATATGTATAAATATATATGTAAATCAATATAATATGTTGGTAAGTAAAATTGTATGTTAGTAATGAAATATGTATGTAGGTATTTATATGTGATACATTGTATGTACACATACAAATTTTTAATAAAATTGCCTGATGTCGGAGGGATTGTACTTAACAAAGTACAAAGACAAGGAAATCGTCCCTTGCTCCCTTTATGCCAATTGCTAAAGCCAGTTACCAAAACCAGGTTTTGGACTTCGCTTTGCAATTATACCTATAATATGTATGTATTCGGCTTAGATGCACTTAAATTTTTACACACTTTAACAATCATTCTCTTACTTGTGTTTTTCTTTATTAAATGAGGGCTGATATATTGTAAAGCGGCAAGTATGTAGTAATCGGCAATTTTATATTTATGGAAGAAAGCTCCAACATATACCTTCAATAATTTCCTGTATTGGAAATCCGGCTCGAAGGACCAGTGATTCACTCAGAAGAAAGCTGCCGTGGTATCCGCGCGATGGTGATTCTGCAAATTTTAATCTTCTAAAGTCAACAAAGAAGTGAGTATAAAGCAAACGGCAAAACAAAACAAGCCGCTAAAGTAATGGAGCTAGTTGATCTTTTGAACGAAAGCTCGGCCTACGTTGCCACTACATTTGCGGATTGAACATTTGGCAAATGTAAACTGATTCAAAGCACAAATTGGTGACTGACTGAAGACGCCGTGCGATAAAGGGTATAAAATGATGAAAGATTAGCTTCATGAAAGGAGACGCGACATTACTATATATGTTGGCGCTTAAGCATCCTGTCCACTCTGAAGGGATGCGCTGGACAGTACGTTCTGCAGTTTTTGCAGGGCACGGATCGCTTCGCCTATGGCACCTTTAGCAATGCGGTTTCTGAAACCCTTCTATTGTAGCCCGGCTGGTGTATGCGATATTGAACGCGTCATTTTGACACTAATCGATGTAGCATGGTGTGATGCGCCGTTTTACATCGTCTACAACTTCACAGAGAGTCTTCGGTTACATGTGTAAGCGCTAAACAGCCGTCGCAGTACCCTTGCGCGTGGGCCACCGCGATGCGTTGAGGTGGACGCATTGCCATGGCGAGGCGATTGAACAAAGCGTGGTACCGATGACATACCCAACACAGTAGGTAGGTCGGTGTTTCTGCAGTTGGCGGGGAGAGGAACAGCTTTGCGCATAGCCATTGTTGTCCTTCGTCTGCTTTGACTTTCTCCCATCGGTTTATTAAAGAGAGAATTTTTGCAGTTAATAATATGTAATTACTTGTGTCCTGTAATATGGCCAAAAGTGACCGAAATTTGAATACAGCCTCAATACGAATTAAGAGTGTTTTAAACTCTTCTTATGTCCATTTGTAGGATGCAGCGGTTCTTTGAAATTGCACTTAAAACACTTTAGTGCGGATTCCCATAAACCATTCATGCATGGGGTGCTAGCTGGTATATATTGCCATTCAACGTATTGAGGTGAATACTGTTAGGTAATATCTACTAAACATTTGTTAAGAAATGTGATGAATTCACGATTAGTTGGTATCTGTGTTCCGATGAACGTATTTCCGTTGTCGCTTATCATTTTGGCGAGATATCCTCGCCTGCCCACAAATCGGCCGAATGGTGTTCTAAATGCCTTAGTGGTAAGATCAGAGCACAACCCAAGATGCACTGCCTTCCTCGTGAAACAAACGAATGCGCCAACGTATCCATTGATGCATGTATGGGATTTCAGTAATGAAGCCTCTATTAAAAACGGAGCTGGAAAGTCCACTTTTGTTTCTTGCACTTAAGATTTTTTGGACTATACTAAATTTCTACCCTTACGTCCATGTCGCGCAGCCTGGAAACGTAAGCGGCCTTGTGCAAGATACGATAGCCCACCCGTGTGGAGCCTTAAGTCACGGCTAAAAGAAAGGAAGCTGCAGTGGAGCCACTCCGAAATACTCGGTTTAATGGTTCGCTGAAGTCTATTTGCAGCGTCTGTTCATCTGAGGTGCGGCTGCAAGCGAGCAACGGTCTTGAAGCAATCGGTTTGTTATATAAATGTGTAAAAGTTTTAAACTTACTCGCCTAGCGAGATTGTGCACTAGGTTTGGAACTCGCCACGTAGCAACCAGCCTCAGTGCAGCAAAGAACGCTCAACAAACACAAGGAAAATTCGACGTCGAAAAGCTGCAATCCCAATAGAGGGCCCATCGGTTTTCTATTCAACTTGCACTTCTGTTCTCTGAGAGCACTCACCTGCAACTCGATATAAGGAAACTATGCAATGGTATCTTAAACTCCCTACGTACCGCCATTAGGGAAAAAATTGGTTTTCCGCAGTGCCTGAAAAAGAGCTAGTAGGATGAGGAATATTGAACTGCAGTGCAGAGAAAACAGAATGCCTTCCCCGCAAACTCGTTATCGATCAAAAGACGTGCGGGATGGGATAGATAAGAGAGAATTTTTGCAGTTAGTAATATGTAATTACTTGTGTCCTGTAATATGGCCAAAAGTGACCGAAATTTGAATACAGCCTCAATACGAATTAAGAGTGTTTTAAACTCTTCTTATGTCCATTTGTAGGATGCAGCGGTTCTTTGAAATTGCACTTAAAACTTTTTAGTGCGGATTCCCATAAACCCTTCATGCATGGGGTGCTAGCTGGTATATATTGCCATTCAACGTATTGAGGTGAATACTGTTAGGTAATATCTACTAAACATTTGTTAAGAAATGTGATGAATTCACGATCAGTTGGTCTCTGTGTTCCGATGAACGTATTTCCGTTGTCGCTTATCATTTTGGCGAGATATCCTCGCCTGCCCACAAATCGGCCGAATGGTGTTCTAAAAGCCTTAGTGGTAAGATCAGAGCACAACTCAAGATGCACTGCCTTCCTCGTGAAACAAACGAATGCGCCAACGTACCCATTGATGCATGTATGGGATTTCAGTAATGAAGCCTCTATTAAAAACGGAGCTGGAAAGTCCACTTTTGTTTCTTGCACTTAAGATTTTTTGGACTATACTAAATTTCTACCCTTACGTCCATTTCGCGCAGCCTGGAAACGTAAGCGGCCTTGTGCAAGATGCGATAGCCCACCCGTGTGGAGCCTTAAGTCACGGCTAAAAGAAAGGAAGCTGCAGTGGAGCCACTCCGAAATACTCGGTTTAATGGTTCGCTGAAGTCTATTTGCAGCGTCTGTTCACCTGAGGTGCGGCTGCAAGCGAGCAACGGTCTTGAAGCAATCGGTTTGTTATATAAATGTGTAAAAGTTTTAAACTTACTCGCCTAGCGAGATTGTGCACTAGGTTTGGAACTCGCCACGTAGCAACCAGCTTCAATGCAGCAAAGAACGCTCAACAAACACAAGGAAAATTCGACGTCGAAAAGCTGCAATCCCAATAGAGGACCCATCGGTTTTCTATTCAACTTGCACTTCTGTTCTCTGAGAGCACTCACCTGCAACTCGATATAAGGGAACTATGCAATGGTCTCTTAAACTCCCTACGTACCGCCGTTACGGAAAGAATTGGTTTTCCGCAGTGCCTGAGAAAGAGCTAGCAGGATGAGGAATATTGAACTGCAGTGCAGATAAAAAAGAATGCCTTCCCCGCAAACTCGTTATCGCTCAAAATACGTGCGGGATGGGATAGATAACGAGAACTTTAGAGGGAAGCAAGAGCGTGAGTGAAGAGCTTGAGAAGCTGGTAAGGTAATGCTCGAAAATTCTCCGAAATGATACGGCGACTTACGAAAGGTTCAAAGACCGGAGGAAACACTTGTAGGTTCCTGAGAGGTGATCTAGTGACAGATACCCAGAGTGTGCTGAATTTATGGAGGAAACACTTCTCCAGCCTGCTGAATGGCAGTGAAAATGCTATACCCGAAGATGGTGAATACGAAACCCCAATCAATAATGATCTAATAAAATGTATTTAAAATAATTATATTTCACATGTGAAGTGTTTCGAAATGAAAAATATTATAATTCAAAAAATGAAAATGTTTAAAGTAGAAAATGAAAGTAACAACAATTTAAAACAAGTAAAAAATCACATTTACTTCCCCTCCAGTGAAACGCATATTTATAGGATTAATTAAGATGAAATAATTTTTTTTGGTTTGGTATTTGTTAGTGCATTTGTGTTTCGTGAAGAAGTGGTTGACATATTGTTTGCAGGCTTAAGTAACTCAATTGATACTGTTTTAATATTATTTCCATATTGCATTTCAAAAGTTTTGTTTTGTCTCGGATAATTTTAAATGGTCCTTCATAAGCTGTTGAAGATTAAACTTGTGAATAACCTTAACAAATGCATATTCACAAGTATTGTACTTGTATTTTTTGGAATGAAACTATTTTTATATAATGATGTATTACTTTCGATCGAACAAGTGCGAAATGTTTTCTTAATTTAGATAGATAGATAGATTGATGAGGAGGATACGCACCGCGACCAGTGATCTATTGTGCCCTCTAATTTCTTCACATTATTTCAATCAGACCTAATGCCCTTATGAAACCAATCAGGCTTGAGGGGCGGATTGATTTAATGTGGTTCTCCTTCGGCTGAATGTCTCCTAGGTGTCTGAGTATTCTTCTTGCAACAGCTTCGCATTCAAATACAAGGTGCACCGGTGTTTCTGGTGCCAGCCCACATAATCGACAAGTTTCATCGGAGCATATTCCGAGCCTGTACATGTGCTTACGCAGCCTGCAATGCCCTGTAAGAAATCCTGTTATTATCCTTAAGTTATTCTTACTAAGTACTATTATATTATTAAATCTTGTGGAATTGTTGCCGTTTATAAGTTTCTTCGATTGTCTCATTCCGTCGCTACAATACCAATAGCTGTATCTTACTCTCATTTCCCCCCATTCTCATCTCTTCTCTAATTGAGTGGGGACCTAAGGGAAAGAATGGTTCAGGTCCTGTAGGAGAGATTGAGGCAGCTTGCTTTGCTAGTCTACCTGCTAGTTCGTTTCCTTCAATACCTGTGAGTCCCGGAACCCAGACGAGCTGAACTTTGTTTCGTTCGCCCACTCTGTTAAGGTTCTTAACACATTCCCTTACCATATATGATTTGATTATACATGACGATATTGCTTTTATTGCGGCCAGGCTATCGCTGCCAATTACTACATGTTGATTAACTAAATTTCTTTGGAGTATCTCTGCACATTTTGTGATGGCAAACACCTCTGCCTGGAATATGCTAGGGTATTTCCCCATGGGAATTGATACTTTAGTCCTGGGCCCAGTGACTCCCGCACCTATTCCATCAGTAGTCTTTGATCCATCTGTGTACCACACAAGGGAGTGTGGATTTATTACTTCCTGTATCTGAGTTTGGTTCCAAGTTCTTTTTTCCTCTAGGGATGTTTTGAAATTGACATTGAAACTTGTTGTCTTTAATATTTCAACTCTACTGAAATTTTCTAGGGGTATTCTTTCTTTTATCTCTGCCCCTTTCTTTCAGTAGGGCTTTCTTATGTGAAAGCTCTATTTCTTTGTGGAGAGGAGTAAGATCAAGGAGAGCTTCTAGTGCTACTGTCGGACACGTTCTCATGCATCCAGTTATACAGACGCACGCTAGTCTTTGCAGTTTAGTTAGTGCGGCTTTAGCTGTGTTTAACGTAGCTCTTCCTGACCAGGCAATCGCTCCATATGTTATTGTTGGTTTCACTATCATGGTATATATCCAGTGCAGTATTTTGGGGGTGCAGCCCCATGTTTTCCCTGCTAATCTTCTGCATACCATTATTGACCTTGAAGCTTTACTTATCATATACTCCATTTGTCTTTTCCACGTTACTCTTGCATCCCAGATATTTGGTTTCAGTGGTGGGCTCTATTACTACATTGTTTAATCTTATGTCTTTTAGGTTTAATTTAATCCTTCTTGTAAAAGGCACGATTGCTGTTTTTGTAGGGTTAATGTTTAGCCTTGCTTCTAAGCACCAGTTCTTTGTTAATGCGAGTGCTCTCTGTATAATGTCACAGAGTGTGCTCTCGAATTTTCCTACTGCTATTATTACAACGTCTTCGGCATATCCTTGACATTTTATACCATTGTCTGTTAGGAGCTCTAGCAGGTCATCTACTACTAAGCTCCATAGGAGCGGTGGTAGTACTCCTTTGGGGGCACCCTTTTGTAGTCTTCATCTGAATTGTTTCGTTGTCTGCAACTTTGTTAAGCTTATTGGCCTGAAAGATTTAGCTATTGTGTAATCATTTTTCCCTGGTTTGGGAATAAAATTTACTAAGGCTCTTCCCCATGACATTGGTATATATGCCAATGCAAGTCTTTCTCTCATTATATGTAGCAGCGCGGATGTTAATTGTCCTCCGTTTTGTAAGAGTACAGGCCATATACCATCTACTCCTGGTGATTTGAAATTCTCAAAGGAATTAATTGCCTACTCTACCGAGCTATAGCTTATTATCTTTTTAGCTAAGTGCCAGGTATCTTTGTCTGGGTTAAGGTTTTCCCCATTTCTAGTTTTAATTTCTGTTGTTGAGTCTGGAAAGTGTGTCTTAAGAAGGACCATCGCTCGTTCCTTTTCCTTCTTGGTGTATTGATTATCTTCTAGCTTTAGTGCCATTTTACTTTCGACCGTATCTTTAGCCAATGCTTTGTGTAATCTGGCTGCTTCCGGTATAGAGAATATACTCTCGCAAAAGTTCCTAAAATTCGATCTTTTTGCTTCCCTTAGTTCTTTATTGTAGTTGGTAAGAGTACTTTTGTAGTTATCCCAGCTACTACTTCTTTTTGATTTATTAAATTCTTTTCTTACTTTTCTTCTTAGCGATGCTAAATGTGCGCCTGTTCTTGCTTTCGGCTTCGATATCCTACAGCTTGAGTTAAATGCTTCTATTATGCTATTATTTAAGTTTTCTACTTTCTGTTCTAACTCTTGGAAGTTCCTTGCTTTATCTGTTATTTCTTTCCTGCTGATATTTAAGTCTAATAGTGTTTTGTACTTTGTCCAGTCAGTTTTCCTGGGGTTTCTTATTATTTTGCTAGTCTCGACTGAATATCCTAGGGAGAATTGTATAATTCTATGGTCTGACATAGATGGCTCCGATGAAACTCTCACTGTGAGATCATGTTTTCAGACCAAGCATTAACTATTGTTATGTCTAGTACCTCCCTCCTATTCCTTGTAACGAACGTGGGTGTACACCCCATGTTGGCTACGTGAAGGACCTTACTTAACATGAATTCTAGTAGTGACTCAGCTCTAACAATGTTGTCGGTGCTTTCTTAATTTAGAAAGGATTTCTTTTGTATTTTCAATATCTTTATTATAATTATTATTGGAAACTATAAGTTCTTCATGAAGTCTAAATGCTTGACCATAAAGTAATTCAGCTGAAAATTTCAGACCAATGAACTGAATCATCTGATGCTGCAATTGCAGTTTTCAAAGTTCTATGAAACCTTTCAATCATGCCATTTGACTGTGGATGATACGGATAAGTGTATATTTACTGAGAACCTAATAGCTTTGTTAATTCATTAAATAATTTTGAAGTAAATTGTGTTCCATGATCTACCGTTATATTGAGTGGAATACCGAAACGAGGAACATAATTTTGAATAAATGTAGTTGCAACAGAAACCGCTGAAATATCTTTAACTGGATATGTTTCCGGCCAACGAGTATTTCTGTCAATGATACATATTATTATGTATTGGTTATCTTTTGATGCTGATAGAGGTCCTACCAGTTCCAAATAAATATGTTCAAATCGTCCAGAAGAAATATTAATCTTTTGAATAAGAGTTTTTATGTACTTAGTAATTTCAGATTTTTGACAGTTAATGCAGTTGATGATGTCCAACTATTAATTCCTTTACGCACATTAGGCCAAAAATATTTAGACTGAATAAGACGTCGAGTTGTTCGAATACTTGGATGTGATTAAGATTGAATTTGAACATATGGTCTAAAAGATATTTGTGTAACATCGCACCAAATATTAAGATTTAGAATAATTATATCAATTTCCTTTAAATTACCATTTGCACTTGGATCTGAAATAAAATATTTTAGCATTTCGACTTTTTGTTGTTGTTTGGAGCAGTAGGCGACACTACAAGTTGTTGCAATAATAAACTATAATTATATATTATATACTCGTATCTACATTTATATATGCATATCAAAAAATATTTTGCATCACCCTAACAATACTTAAGTTCAATCTCTAAATCTCGTATACGCTAAACGCAAAGCATAAATATGTATGTACGAATTAAGATGCGCTCAAATAGCGGATTGAAAATGAAATCATTATGTTTTAGTGTTAGGATTCATCCCAAATTAGAGCTTAGTTCATTGCATTAAGCATTTTTGTTGTAACCGTCAGGAAATAGGTATATGTACGAGTACATATGTATAGGCATATGAACATCATTTGTTTTGCTTTGCATTAAGTTCGTTTTTGGCATTGGTATTGCGCGGTAGCGCAGTGGATTCTTTCATTGTATAAAATAAACATTAAATCTAAAACTTTTATAAAATAATTTTAAAGTGGAATTTTTTTAGTGAATAGTGCAAACATAGCGACCAAAAAAGCTTGGTCGCCCAACATTTGGGAACCCCGACGTGATATTGTTCGTTTAATTTTTCATTTTTTGGAGCTTTATTCGCAACTTGAGTCTTGGGAGTTTTGCAATTTCGACGTGTCGAAGGAGATTCGCGATAGTGTTTTACATAAAAGTCCGTTATTAATTTGTACGGAATTTCGCCAAATTTTTGGGCCATCCACAGCCCACCTAATGGTTCTTCAGGTACAGAAGAGGTTGCTCAATCAAAGATACACTTGGTCGCAGGCCGAGTTAATTTTTTTAAATTAAAGACAAGAGCTATATTCACCCGTCTTAAGAGAATTGCTGTCGAGATGGACCATGACAATCCTATGGGAAGAACTCAAGTCTAATTTCAACGAAGCTCATACAAATTTTGAGGAACTAGATTTCTCTGCGATATGTAGCGACTTGCCTGCTAGTTGGTCTTCGATCCGTCCTTCAGCAGGAAATTGGAAAGCTCGGTGGTTCGCAGCTATGTTCTACATTCAAGGCGAGCTCCAACGAATCGCAACAAATTGTAGCAACCGCTAATCGATCGCGCTTACCGTTACTTACATTACCAAAGTTTAGTGGAGTTTACACCGCGCGGGCAAATTTTTACTCGATGTTTGTGTCTGTAATTGACAAGGATGCCGAGCTTAAGGAGGTCGACAACTGCGGCGCTGGACACAATACGGTCTCTTGAAATCACTGAGACTAACTATTAAAATGCATTAGATCTTCTACGCAATCGTTAGAGAATTCTTCGGACTGAACAAAGCTGATGGACCAGTTAGGCAGCTACGGGAATTAACAAACAAAGTCAGCGTTCATATACGTAAGCTGTAATCGTTTGAATCTAAGGAGCAAATAGCCGACTGCATCATCATACAACTGCTGAGTCAAAAACTGGACAAACCAACGCAAGCCAAGTGGGAGGAAAATTTTCAGACAAACGAGCTACTTTCATGGGACCAGTTCTCAGAATTTATGGAGAAACGTTGTAGAACACTAGAAAATGTTGAAAAGAAAAAGTGCAAGCTGGTCACGCTGGCAAAGCTGGTAAAAACGTTAGTACATCCCAAAGTTAGTACAGCGAAAGTGTTTTTTGTGGATCCTTCTGCTTCTTCTGATGTTGTGCTTCTAGCCACAACAATAATTCTGGTAAAACATCGTGTCGGAACTTTCGTACCTTGTCGCGCACTGCTGGACTCTGGTTCGCAGCTGCATTTCATCACATCTCGCTTAACAAATCGGCTACAATTGCAAAAAACCAAAACCAAAATCGCAGTATCTGGCATTGGTGATACCAAATTCTCAACGAAGGGACACTCGGTCGACCTCGTACTGAAGTCGCGGACTTCAGAATACTTAACAACGATTACTGATATTCAGCATAGTATTGCAGTTAACACTGCTGATTGGAAACTTCCATCCAATATTCAGCTATCAGACTCCAACTTCAATATACCTCAGGGAATTGATCTACTTATAAGAGCGGGGCTTTTCTTCTAACTTCTTTGTGTGAGGCAAATTCAGCTGGCGCCTGGGTTGCCCTTGCTGCAAAAAACTCGTTTTGGTTGGATACTGTCTGATGGGGGGCATCCAACTCCTAAGCGTTCATCATTCGTAGGACGTCAGCGATCGTTCACCGATACTGACTTGAGCAATCGGCTAGATCATTTAGTGCATCGTTTTTGGGAAATTGATCATATCATTGAACCAATTGCTAAAACAATGAAGGAAGAACTCGACGGTGAAGAGCACTTTAAACAAAACTATTCGCGCCTTTCTTCAGGAGAGTATTAAGTGTGTCTGCCAATGAAAGGCAGCTTGAGCTTGCTAGGTGATTCCTATCCTAGGGCACTACAAGGTTTTCGTAATCTTGAACACAAGTTGACACGACATCCACTGATCAAGGAAAGATTCATGAATGAATGCATTAATCTCAACCACATGTCGTTAGTTCCCAGGAGGGATATTCATAATTGTCAATTTTTCCCTCCACATCATTGTATTATAAAGGAATGGCAGCACTACTATAGTGTTGAGAGTTGTTTTCGATGGATCAGCAGTTGCTACCTCTGGATTGTCACTTAATGATCTGCTATGGCTGGACCAACAATTTAACCGAAACTTTTCGACATTCTCGTTCGATTCCGCTCGTTTCCCGTCGCACTTACCGGAGACATTTGCAAAATGTATAGGGGTGCTCGTGTCACTACCCCCGACGATATTCTCCAGTGTATAATCTGGCGCAACTCTCAACAAGATGACTTACTTGTATTCAAGCTGAATACAGTAACATATGGAACCACGCGTGCATCATTTTTGGCTATTCAGTCTATGCATCAGCTCGCCTTCAATGGACCATCACCATATCCCCTTGTTTCGCAAGTTATTCTACGAGATTTCTATGTACATGATATGATATCTGGTGGCAACTCCATAAAGAAGGTACGAAACATCGTGCACCGACATCAAATCTGCTCTTTCGAGGTAATTTCAAATTAAGGAAGTGGTGCTCCAACAGCACGGATATTCTTGTTGGTACTCCAGGAACAGAAATTTGATGATGGTAGTGACATCACCAAGACTCTGGGATTAGCCGGGGACCCATTCAAAGACTTTTTGTTGTTTTCGTTTTCACCACAGCGGAAATCGATTAAAAATACCAAGACATCTGTGTTAGCTAACATAGCATGTTATTACGCTGCCCTTGTGCTTCTTGGTCCAACTCTAACTAGGGCGAAAAATCGTTTACAGCGCATGTGGAGAGATAAGCTCGTTTGGGTAAGCTTTCACCTTATGCATTAGATACCGCCTGGACCGAATTTTCTGAAGATTTCGTCCACATTCAACATACGTCATTCCAGCGATTCATATTACAGCCTGCAGCCTTTGTTGAAATACATGCGTTTTGCGACGCTAGCCTTGATGCTTATGGCGTTTGTATATATGCTCGTTCAATTAAGGACGGCACCACTCAAGTAAACTTGCTATGCTCGAAGGCACGCATAGTACCTCTGAAGACTCTAACTGAACCTAAATTGAAACTCAGTGCTGCCGCATTGCTAGCACGGCTGGTAGACGATATAGCCAAGATTAAAGTCTTTAATAGTCGCTCTTATTGTTGATCAGATTCGTCGATCGTTCTCTCTTGGCTACAGGAAGAATCATCAAAATTTAATGTACTTGTTGCGAATCGGATATGCACCAAACAGGAGCTTACAAAAGATATGTCTTGGCACTATGTTCATACAACCATGAATCCACCAGACATCTTTTCCAAAGGAGTCGCACCAAAAGAACTCTTGCAATCATTTCTTTGGATGTACGGGCCAAGGTTCTTGCCCGAAATTAAAATTGACCTGAATATCAGGCACCAAAAACCAAACTTCGGGAAGTTCAGCAAAAGGTATTACTCACATCAAATCATTTACCCGATTTATCTCTCTCATTTAAGTGCATCAACCCTTTTGATTTTTATTTACGTATTTTTGGATACGTAAGCAAATTTCTTGGTATCAACAAATCACAAAAGACGTCTGGGTTAACGACTGAATATATTTGTCTCGTTTAGAGAGCACAGGTCTGGTCAGACCTTGCAAAACAAGAAGGGTATATCCTCATCTAGCAGCATCTTTTCGCTATCTCTGTTATTGGATGACTTTGGACTAATTAGAGTTGGTGGTCGCCTAAGGCATTCTAATCTTGGTTTTGAGGCACGCCACCCAATCATTTTATCAAAGCATTATCCGGTGACGTTCGCTATAATCTCACATTTTCACATTCATCATGATCATCTTGGGCCGCAATCATTGCTTGCCACCATTCGTTTATAATACTGGTCTATAGGCGGCAGAAAAACTGTTACTCGTACCGTCGGAAAATGCTTAATATATTGTAAATCAAGACTTCGACTCATCGAACATCATGGCCGATTTACTGTCACTGGTGTAGACCACTGTGGTCTATTTTATTATAAACCAGAAACACGAAACAAGACACCTCTAAAATGCTATGCAAGTTTATTTATTTGCTTTGTGACAAAAGCTGTGTGGATGGAGTTGGTGAAGAACCTATCGACCAGCGCATTTATCGACGCCTTGAAGCGATTTATTGCTACTCGTGATATACCTCACCGCAGTTGTTAATGCAACAAACTTCGTAGGGGCAAAAAACGTGTTGAGGGATTTGCAGCGCCTATGGTTAAATAAGGACCAACGAAGTTCATGATTACTGCATAGTAATGGGTTCCATTGGCGGTTTATTCCGCCCCGCTCACCGCACTTCGGCGACTTGTGACGTTAAAACACCTAAACAGCATTTTTATCGTTCAGTTGGCTCTCCACTCCTTGGCCTTGATGAACTGCGCACAACATTTGAAGCATCTACTACAATTTATAGTTTACCGTTTTTGTTAAAATTTGTTAATAATGTACAAAAAGGAAAAGTTTTCTTACATGTAGTTTCATCTGTTTAGTTTATTTTTTAACTGTAACGTTAACATTTCATGCAGAGGACTTATTTCTGCTGTTAACATATTAATATACCTATGATAATAATTCATTACACATAAAAATTTTTGTAATTTGTTGATCGACAGAGATCTTTCAAATCTTTAAAGAAGGTCTGATACCTTCACTTGAACTTTCATAGCTAAGAAAATTTAATAAATTTGTTCCAAAAATACATTTAGCAGGTTCAATATATGAATTGTAACTATCAAATGTTAAATACAGATTTTAAATGTTCAATATATTGATCTTCATTGTCACTACCACAAGAATATCATCGATGTAAACAAATATAAAATCTACTCTAGAAAATACTTAACTAATAAGACGTTGAACATCTGAGCAACTTGATGTATTTTCTTGTGTTAGAATATAGTACTAAAGAAAGCCGATCAGTCTCAACACATTGACGGATGCTTCGTCGTGGAGGCTCGATTCACGTTGATGGTCGCCATCGAAGGAGAAGAGTCACCGTAAACAGCATCCAAACGCTCTTTGATTTCATTGCGCGATTTCCCTTCCAGAAACAAGAATCGAATCACCCAACGAAATTGCTCTTTTCCATTTTTCTAAAATCCGCGGACACTCTCGCTTTCACAGACGGTTAAAACAAAACTACTACTCGTAGTCCGATCTGGCTGAAATTTTGAAAGTAGCCGTCTAAGAGAATGTACTACACGATAATAAATTACTCTTGCGATGCTGGCGCCATCAGACGGTGAGGCTAAGTACTTATCGGACTACCCTCGTATATAACAGTCATCGCATTCTCGGCTCGGCAACATTGACAGTTATAACTTCGAAGTTGTAGATAATTTCGTCTTTTTTTGTACCAGCGTCCGCCACTAGCTGTACACTCTTATAGAAGATTGTACCTTCTCTATTCTCCCGCAACAAATTAAGGAAGGAAGGAATTACCTTGTCTGAAACATCGTGCGCTCGGAAAAGTCTTCCAGATCCTAACGAATCATTTGGTGTTGCTTAACGTCAGTTTACATAGCCGTATAAGTTTTTCGTGATGTCGAAGGCTGCTTTAAAATCGACGAAAATGTGGTGTGTGTCAATCCTCTTTTCGCGGGTCTTTTCCAAGATTTGGCGCATGGGGAAGATATGGTAAATGCTTGACTTACCAGGACTAAAGCCACACTGATAAGATCCAATCAGTTTGTAGTCGGTGGAATTTAGTCTTTCACACCATACGCTTGATAGGACCATATAATCGATATTAAAGAGGCTTATTTCACGGTAATTGGCGCAGACTGTGGGATCGCTCTTTTTGTGGATTGGGCAGAGCACACTAAGCTTCCAATCGTCGGGGATGCTTTCATCCGACCATATTTTGCGAAAAGATGCATGCAGTTCTTCACCGCCGTATTTGAATAGCTCGACCGGTAATCCATCGGTCCCCACCGTTTTGTTGTTTTTTAAGCAGGCGATTGCTATTCGGACTTCTTTATAGTAGGGTAACTTTTCTATCGGAATTTGGGGTTCATCATTTCCGGGTGTTTCATTTTCACTGTCAGTCAGCAGGCTGGAGAAGTATTCCCTCCATAAATTCAGTATACTCTGTGCAACCGTCATTAGATCACCCCTCTGGATCCTAAAAGAATTTGCTCCGGTCTTGAAATCTTCCGTAAGTCGCTCATAAGGGAGCTCGAGGCACTCATAAAAGGTATCCTTGGTTAAATCATCTTTCTCTTCCGTTGGGGCAACGGCGCAAATCAGTGGGGCTCTAAAAAATTTCGTTTTGATGCAGATTGTGGCAAGACGTTCATCCACCGGAATGAATGCCAGTACTCGGCAACGGTGTCTCTCTCCCACCATGAATCCGACACCAAATTATACTTTATGGGTAAGATTATTTGTTTTGTATTAATGACCTCCATCCGCAAAACCGAGCAGTCGCCGAATCTTGGCCCCGCTATCTCGCTCAGGTCTCCAAAGGTTGCCGCCCCTCCAGACTTCAACCTACTGTTCCAAAGTGCGGGGCATGCGCAGAGAAAGTTCCTTAGGAGTTTAGGTTCTTCTTCTTGTCTACAACTCCTGCAGAAATCGTTAGATGGCACTCCCAACCTCTCTGCGTGCCTGCTCAACTGAATATGCCCTGTAAGAAGACCTATAACTGTAAATATCTCCCTCTTTTTAGCTCGATTAGGTGACGTGACCTTCTTATGTTCCGTTCTGGCCATATTGTTTTGGTCATATTACATGGATTGAGACTTCTCCATCTTAAATAAACATTTCTCTTATATTGAGTTGACAAGTGGAGAGCGACATGCCCAAACTCTTTCATTATGGCGAAAGTGAAAAGGAAGTGCCCTTCCTGGCAAGCTCGTCCCCCTCTCATTACCCGGTATGTTACTGTGTCCAGGTACCTATACCAGGTTGAGAGAGAACTGCTTAGCCTTAATGTTAAGTGATCTACGGCAGTCCCCTACGGTTTTATATTTTACTGTTACAGATAAGCTCAGTGTCAATACCTGTTGAAGAGGCGAGAGGATTCCAGCCTGCGTAGCTCCTCTGCTTATACCTAAGTGCCTATCTGGCAATCGATGCCCAGACAAGTCAGGGCAGAAGGAACTGCAGTCAGCGCTATGTTACTGAAGGCTGAAAGCAACTAGGCTGTATTCTATGGCCGAGACCGCTGTCTGCGTTGACCTGCCTTTCATATAGGTTTTTCGAGAGATTGTAAACACAGTAGATATAAACCTCCAGAGATCTTTCAGAACGGGATCAGCTCACTCCATGTTGGTTCCAGTGTCCTACTTGTAGATGCATCAGAAAACTATGTATTGGATGAGTGCATAAGTTCGTGCCCGTTCGATTTTTGATTTGAGTTGCTTAGTGAAAAGACGCATGGAAGATGAACAACGAAAAAGATCATATGCGTCATATTATGTTATACGAATTCCGCAAAGGAAAAACAGTGGGCGCTGCAACTAAAGATATTCGCGAAGTTTATTTGGACCGTGCTCCAGCACTCCGCACAGTAAAGAAATGGTTCGCGAAATTTCGTTCTGGAGATTTTAACCTTGAAGATCAACCTCGCAGTGGACGGCCTTCTGAGCTTGATGACGATGTGTACTTAGAACTTAGTTGCGAATAACTCACGTATTTCGACGAAAGAGGTTGCCAGTGAATTGAACGTCAACAAATCTACTGCGTTTCGTCTTTTAAAAAAGGTTGGGTACACTTTGAAGCTCGATACATGGGTGCCACATCAGTTGAGTGAAAAGAACAAAGTGGACCGTATGTCAACAGCAATTTCTTTGCTTTGACGGATCAAAAACGAACCTTTTTTGGATCAGCTCGTGACTGGTGATGAAAAATGGGTCCTGTACAGCAATGTTCAACGCAAAAGAACATGGAAACAGGCACACGAAGGGGCGGAACCGATGTCGAAAGGTGGATTACATCCGATGAAGGTACTGCTGTGCATTTGGTGGCATATCCGAGGCGTGATCTATTTTGAGCTCTTGCCAGCTGGAGAAACGATCACTGCCAACAAGCATTGTCAGCATTTGGTCGAATTGAAGAAAGAAATTGATGAAAAACGTCCGATTTTGGCCAATCGCAAAGGAGTTATTTTCCATCATGACAACGCCAGGCCACATGTTGCAAAACCGACCCTGGCCAAACTGAAGGTGATGAATTGGGAAACCATGCCGCATCCCCCATATTCACCCGACATTGCACCTTCTGATTATCATTTGTTTCGATCGCTGCAGAACAATTTGAATGGAAAAAAATTTAAAAATGTGGAAGACGTCAAAAACCACCTTGACACCTTTTTCAACGAGAAACCGCGCGATTTCTATGAATCAGGCATCCGTAAATTGGTTGAACGTTGGGAGTGGATTGCCGAACATGATGGCGAATACATAATTGATTAATAAAAGCGCTTTCTTCAAAAAATTTCAATTTTGGTATGCACTTGAAATCGGGCACGAACTTATGCACTCATCCAATATTTATAAGATGATATTAAAGGGATGGTAAAGATAAGCTAAGTAGGAATGAGCTATTGATAACACCTCTTATCAATTTAGTTAAAAATAAAACTCCAACCATCTTTCTACGACTATGGAGTGTGGGCAGATTAATAAGCCGTGGCGGTTTCATTTACTCCTCGGAAACCTAGCTGGACATGCACTAGTGAACTGGCTTACCAGTTACTCCAGTTCTATTGTGTTTGTAAAAGTTGATGGCACCAAGGCCTCTGGAAGTGGTGACTCTAACTTTTGACTTGACAATCGCCAAACAGCGTTTTTTAAATTTCTCATGGGTTTGACCTTGGAGACTACCCCATCTAGATCGAATTGGATATAACGAATATTGGAAAAAGAGTGCTCCCTAAGGACCCTCCAATTCCATATCGCCGTCTCGGTTTCTACGGAGATTAGAGTGACATGAAGAGCCCCGAACTTAAAATGAAATCAAAAAGTGACTTACCTTTTTCATTGATGCCTTTGCTTCCTCAAGGTACGTGGTGGCCGTTCACGTCCCCTGCAAGAATCAAAAGTTCGGCAACAGCATAAGCCTGAAGTTTCGTCCTTCTACTTCAAGGCTAATGGTTGTAGTATCTTCGCCACTAAATTGAGTAAGAAACAAGATTTTTAGGTTAGAGCTAACATGAATTCAGTCCTTTGACTTGCCATTTATAGCACTATTTACCAATAGATGCTTGCAGGATTTCAATCCACATGTTTTGTACCCGATCACCATGGGCTCCTGGAGGGCTAAGTCTGCTAACCCCGATGCCATTTAGAGTAGCAGTGCAGCAGTCACTGCTTTACTATGGTGCAGGTTTATTTGCAGCACCCTGACCATTAAGGCACCTACTTACATGCACCTCTTTCATAGTGGGGTTTGCTACACCCTCTGATATCAGCTCCTCCTCCGTTTATTATCTTTCCAATAGGCAATGGTCAGTTCCGGATTGAAGAGCCTAATATGATGCCTTATGAAGTTGTTAATGTTTTTCAACTATATAGCTTTTTAGCTAGGCGTTGTTGTTGTTGTACTCCTTATTATAGCCTTTGGAGTAATCGTGGGTGTTGTGGTTGTTGTTGTTGTACTCCTTGTTATAGCCTTTGACCTAGTCGTGGGTGTTGTCGTTGTTGTTGTTGTTCTCCTTATTATAGTCTTCGACCTAGTCGTGGGTGTTGTCATTGTTGTTGTTGTTTTTATGACGAACACAACGGCTACGCAAGGAGCCAGACTGTCGCTCTTAGTCGCACACCGAGGTAAACCTCACCAAGACTGCTCAAGGCTTTCTTATAAAGCGATACTGACTTTACGTCGTCACATGAAACAATTTTTACGGTTTCTTGAAATCAGCCCGCGTCTATACAAGATACGGTTCCAGATTTATTTAGAAAAACTTGGAGAGCGATACATGTCACATCTGCCATAACCTATTTCCATTGGGCTCTAAACGCATGATCATCCCCCTGGTTGTCATCGACTATTCCCATGATGATGTTTTCTGTTCCGTGTCGTGGTTTTCTGTGAAATTGGGTCCAAAGTGAAATTTGGAAGGACTAATTTCGATCACCCTATCTCTGCTTGAAGTCTTTTCAGAATCTTCCTGACAAGCCTCTTACATTTATATCTTGCCGCTTTGGGATCTTAACGATCCTTGAATCTTGTGAATGCAGTATTGGTAGAAGGAGGTCCCCGCGGAGCCTGCACACGCCTTCGCTGGTCGCAACAACCTACAATCCTGGGTCGACTTCGCTAGAAACAGGTATATTCCATAAAGGATTCCCTCTCTCCCCTACCGATATTGGCATTTCTGGGTAGCTACGGACTCGGCTGCGCCATTGGCCAAAAACCACCACCCTCTATTGTCGTTGGACGATCTAAGAGAGAACCCTTCTTCACATTGGTCCGCAAGAACCTGAGTTTCTGCTTTTCCAGCTTTTCTTAAGAGTGCCGGTCTCTTGTTTCTGTATGGCCCCCTCGGGGAGTTCAGGTGTTTACTTTCATTTACTTCAATTTTCATGTATATTATAATATTAAATTTTATTTTATATTTTGTTAACTACGGGGGATGGAAAATTTATATTGTCTTTTCAATTACATTTTGGTGTCAGTAATTGTTGCTGGGGTAACGGCGAACGGGTTTCTCCATTCGGGAAATTTGTTATAAAAACTTGTATAAAACTTTCTCGCAACACTTCTTTAGCTTTCCACAACTTTTTTCCAATTAATTTCCTGAATTAGTTTTCCCACGGTTGCTACCCGAGCTACACCTTTCTCAAGCTTTCAATGAAAACACACGTACTTACACTAGCTACTTACTAGCTGACCCAAATTGTCACATTCCAGCTCAAATCGATATGGTTATCGGAAGCGATCTTATTCCACAAAGGGTTGTAAAAAGTTTGCGATAATCTTCTTGTGCAAAAACACATATCTGGATGGACACTTTGTTGTTCGGTGACCGAAATGGTATCCTCAAATAGAACGAGTTTCCAATTAAACGCTCAGTGCACAACTGAGGCAATCCACATACCTCCGCAAAGTACGCCTGAAAATCAGACGTGTGAAGGTCATTATCTTGCAACAACGACCCGTAATTCAAGCGGTCGCTACATTGTGAGGCTTTCATTTAAGGAAACATTTCCAGAGACCATTCCCGGTCAAGCAATTCCTTAGCATGGAACACACGCTTCAGAAGAAAGAGGAGTTAAAGACAATGTACAACGATATGTCGCAAGAATATAAGAGTATAAAGTTGAGCCATATGGAACTCGCAAAACACCGTGAAATCATTTCCAACGGCAATTACACTTCGTTCTATTTGCCATATCATGCGGTTGTTAAACCACCAGACAAAAGTGTGAGTGGTTTTCAACGCATCAAAAACATCCAGTTCGTGTAATTCCCTAAATGATGTTTTATATACAGGTCCCTCACTCCAACTGGGCCTCACGTTGCTAATCTTACAATGGTGCATGCACAGATACGTATTCAATGGAGACATTGAAAAAATGTGTCGACAAATCTTCATCCATGAGGACGATAAAGATTATCAGCGAACTCCGGTTTCGCGAGCCAGTCAGAGTGAGATTCGGTGTTAATTGTTTACCATATCTCCCTATCCGTACTCTGCATCATTTGGCGAAGTTTCCTCTGGCCGGATCAATACTCAAAAACCAAACGTATTTTGTGATGTCCTGTCCGGAAGTCATGATATTGACAATGCCATCGATTCACTCTTCGAAGTGATCAAAACGCTAAAGTCAGCTGGGTTTATTATAACAAGTAGTCTTCCTTTCAATCTAAGTATAAATCAACCCATGTACAGAATTTCAAGTAAATCGGGCAATACTTACAATTTTTTCGAATAGGTCAATCTCTGGTCCATTTCCTGGAAAGAAGAAAAGTCTTCCTGTTAATCTGAGCAAAAAGCCACAGCTGTATAGAATTTCTGGTAAGTCGAGCCATAACTAAAAATTTTTCCGAATAGGTTAGTCCTAGGTCCACTTCTCGGAGAGAAGATTAGTCCGATTTTTTAATAGGTCAGACAACGAACACTTCCCGGTAAAAAGAAAAATCTTTCTGTAAGCTTAAACAAAAAGCCACCTTTGTGCCAAATTTCAGGTAAATAGAAACATTGTTTGAACGTCCAACCTAAAATATTTTTGTAAACGCAGGGCGCGCCAACTTCCGGTTTTCCATTCCTCCGTGTCTCTTTTCATGTTACTATCCTTCTACCCGTTCATACCATATTTCGTTAGCTGAACTATCGTTTAACCGCGATAGTTCGAATTAAAAAAAAGATATTTTATTACTACGCGCGCGAACGGGGTCTTAGGTCGGGGAAACTCAATTTACTAAATTAATTAATTCAGTGAGCTTCACTTATTGTATACAAAAAAATGTAAACATTATGAATTGAAAAAACCATATATTTATATACATATTTATTCGTTCAAACCACCGAGAAGACAAGTGAATAAAACCAATTTATCAAGTGTCTGTGTACTATATCAAAGAATTACCTTTTTTAATTCTTTCCTATCGGGGCGATTTGGAAGATCGACCAAACATATTATAAAACCAGAGGCAAGTTATGGCCCTTCGAGGCCAAACTTGACCAGCCCTAAAGAAAGAAAACAATGTACAGTCCAAAATAGTCGCTCCTCCTTGCGTTCGCTTTAATAAAAAATAATTATAATGATAATGTGCAGTGCAAAAAATAAAATAAAACAAAAAAAAAAATCAATAAAATTGTTGAATAATTTACAATAAAAGTAAAATACACGAAATCAACCAAAAGTGAAATCTATATATACAATACTACAGTGCACATACATACATAAAGAAAAAAACAAAAAGGTTATATTGTACAAAACCAAGTGGCACCCATAAACAAAGTATAATTTGAAAAACAAGAAAGTGAAATTAACATACATAGGTACATACATACATACATAAAACAATATAATAAAAATAATAAAAACTTACAGCAGAAAGGTTGTTAAAAAGTGAAAAAACGAAATCACAAAAAAAAACAAACAACAAACTCTACGTTGGAAGTGAATCATTGTCACAAGAGTGTTGCCACAACATCTGCAACAAGCAGGACAAAAGGAAAAGGAAACCAGCACCAGGAAGATCCTCTGCAGAAGTATCCAGACAAACAAGAAACGGACATAGACACATCCAAAAAAAAAGGAAAGTAAAGAGGCCACTAACTAATAAGTAGGCAAACTTTTTAATTTTCTTTAAAAAGATACGTATATATACATACCTATATGTACATATATAGGCTTTCTTCCTTTTTGATAACTGCAATAAGTTTTTTGTAAAACGGATTTTCTTAGAAATGAAGCTAATTCGAGCGGAAAGCGGTTTCTTCTTGCCACTAATATTTAAAAAAAAAAAGAAAAAATTATGTAATTATGTATGTACATATCGGTACATACTTAACTATATACTCGTACATACATCTACTTGTAGTTTTTAACTTGCCTAGGGCACTATTGCAGGCAAACCAGAGTTGAAATTTTAAATTTTGTAAAGAGTGTGATAATAACTAGTGATCTTCTCACTAAAGTCTATTGCAAAGTTACAAAGTTCTCCACTATTCTCTTTTGTGCGATATTCGCTTTGTACAATAGATGAGCAGTGCACTTTACAACATCAAATTATTTCAAGAGCATTGTGCACACCCCCACGCTCACATTTTCACACTCCTTATCATTGCTATTTTCCCAGCATTGGTTAGCTGCGTTTCTCTTTGGTAGCAACTACAATAGATCAAAACATTGATACACCAACATACATTTATACATATTTAATCTTATATGAGTGTACCAAAACAACTGGTGTATCTTGTTTACGCAATTACCATTTACATACATACATAGAGGAGTGCGTTTATAAGACTGAGTTTACACGGGGATATTTTTTGTCGACGAAACACTCGTTTGTAGGGGAGAGGATGACGACGAAGGGGCAGTGAACCGTGTCGCTGTGCTCGTTCGACACGTTTTGTGTTTCTATTCGTCTCTGTAGATTTTGACATTCTCTTTTATTTTGTTTCTCACTTGAACTGATTTCAATATTCATATAAATGTTTATGCATGCAAACATACAATATGCCTATGCTTATATGTATCCAATTATTAATAATTATTTCAGATAATGGATTTTGCAGATAAACTTGAATTAATACAAGAAATATTAGACAGTATTGAAGAAGCCGCTGAGACTGATTTTTGATGATAATGAAAGGCATGAGATTTGTAATTAGATTACACTTTGGAAAGGATAGAGTTGATGTTTAATCAAATGTAAAAATATATAAAAGAAATAGATAAAAAAAAGTAGTGTTTTCATTTTAGAAATATTAGAAAGCGTGTTGCGAACGAAACATTGCGAGTGTAAAATAAAACGGAGTAGAGAAAAAAATGAACACCAAACAAATGTCAAAAAAATTGCTTGAAGAAAGTGTGTCTGTGTGAAAGTAAAGGGCGACTCAAAAGAGAAAATTTCGATAATAAGCGACAAAAGTATCATCATGTAAACTCAGACTAAATAACCCTGAAGATACTCGTACAAGATAGATTTCGAACTATTTCAACTATCTCAATATAAAAAATATATTATATAATTATATATAGATAATAATTAATAATTTCCTCATATTTTAATACGCTTTTATTAGCTTCACTTGTATGCCAGTCAGTATGTCAGTCAGTTTGTAACTTTTTAGCGGTGACGCGATCCCAATATGAAATATTTGAAATGCGAATCGTTGCATGCATCGTGGCGTTAACAAAATTAATCAGAGAACGTATAATAATTCATACTAATAATTATTATACGTTCTCTGATTAATTCAGAGAAAAAAAAATCAAAATAGAGTTAATTAGAAAAATATATAAAATAAATATAGTTTAAAAAAAAACTAAAAAAAACACGCTTTTAAAGAATATTAAACTAAAAAGTTGAAAATAAATATAGTTTAAAAAAACTAAAAAAACACGCTTTTAAAGAATATTGTACTAAAAAGTTGAAAATAATTTTGAAAATAAATTTAAGACAATAGTATATAAAAATACTTGTATAATTAAGAGAAAAGCGTGGGGCGCTCGATATATGGAAATTATGGTACAAAGCGCCCCACGCTTTTCTCTTAATTATACAAGTATTTTTTATATACTATTGTCTTAAATTTATTTTCAAAATTATTTTCAACTTTTTAGTACAATATTCTTTAAAAGCGTGTTTTTTTAGTTTTTTTAAACTATATTTATTTATACGTATATTCACACGTATATTTCCACACGTATATTTCAATATATGTATGTACGAGTACATACATATGTGCAAGTGTGTGTGATTCCTTTTTTGTAATTTTAAATTATAAACATGTTTCTCTTGTTTTTATATCTTGTTCAGTTCAATAAATTAGCTTAACAATTCCCTGTAAGTTAAGTTTGAAATTACATATGTATATCCAATCAGTCATTTTCGACAATAAAAACACAGAAGATACACAAACTCGCACATACATAAACTAAATACGTTTTCCGAATTTACAAAGTTTCTGTGGGCAATAGTGCAAATATTGATTTCCCTATCTGCTGGGTGGGTATTTCTCAAAGTTTCTTGCTTCATTAAATTTTTCTGCCTTAAAAAGGTTTTTTTCCCCAAAATCCCCCAATGCCAATTGGACAAAGTCCCAAAAAATCTCTAGAGCAAGAAACAAAATTTGCCAAGATGTCGGATACTGAGGGTAAAGCGAAAACTACTAGAGGGAATCCTAACAAACGAACTCAAGAACTAAAGCGTACAACCCCTGTGCGCAAAAATTCATAACAGAAAGTGACAGCCTAATGAGATACTGTGCATGATTCGGTAATTCACCAATTGAAGACCATACGGAATCGTATTTCGAAGTCAAACCCAGAAGTCTAAATGAGTATTTTGTACGACTGCAAGCTGCTTTTTAGAACGTTTTTTCAAAAACGGATAACAGTTTGTCGGACAAGTTCAAAGAGTCAGCTCAAGGCAAATACAATGCATGCTTTGACATCTACGAAATTACACTAATCAAGAGATCAGACGAGCTAAAAATGATTAGAATAGTCGATGCATCCAGTCCACCATCCCGTGTGGAACGCACTTCAGAGCAATCAATTCTATTCTGGTATATATTTGTTCAACAAAATTACCAGAAACAATACTGTCACTTTGAGAAAAATCGCTCTCATCAAGACGAGATCTACCCTAATGGGCTTAATTAGACGACTTTCTAACTTCTCGGTACGAAGTTGTAGTAAGACTAAATAGGCTTCATCCTAATAAGCATAAACCCAGTGCTCCATATGCTGCTCAGCACAAACCTTTTGTTAGGACACAAATATTTATGGTAGAACCATAGAAGGCATATTCTTGCCAAGTGTGCAACTCCAGCCACCCCATAAAATTCTGCCAAAAATTTCGCAAAATGTCAGAACAAGAACGTTTTAGGGTTGTACAGAAAAACCACCTATGTAGAAACTGCCTTGCTTACAACCTCAACGTCAAAGACTGTAAGAGCAAGTTTACATGCGCGAAATGCCAACAAAGGCATCATACTCTACTGCACATAGATGTTAATCCACATGCTCAACGTACCAGTAGCCGACTCCATGAAGTTACAGTACAACATACAACGGCAAAGTCGGGAATTCCCGCTCGACAGCCACAAACCAGCTCCAATCCCGTCGAGCAACCGTGCTGCTCCAAGCATGCACACTTACAGTCAACATCGAAAGCAGTTGAACATAAAGGAGAATTATTTCAATTACGAGTCTTGATTGACCAAGGTTCCCAAAGGACTTTTATTTCCACAAAAGTCCAGAAAAAATTGAAACTACCGTTCGAACACTCCAGGTTCGAAATTTCTGGCATCGGTGGCCGCGAGGTCCGAAATTCCTCTAAGCTTTGTACTTTAGTTAACAAAGCTTCTTCCGACCTTTACAATGAGTCGTGAAAACTGGCATGAACTGAGTAATCTCGAGCTAGTTGACCCAAATTGTCACATTCCAGCTCAAATCGATATGGTTATCGGCAGCGATCTTATTCCACAAATTCTAGTTTCTTGGTGCATGCACAGATACGTATTCAATGGAGACATTGAAAAAATGTATCGGCAAATCCTCATTCATGAGGACGATAGAGATTATCAGTGTACTCTGCGTCAATTGGCGAAGTTTCCTCATTCATGAGGACGATAGAGATTATCAGTGTACTCTGCATCAATTGGCGAAGTTTCCACTGACCGCACCAATACTCAACAACCAAACGTATGTTGGTAATGTCCTGTCCGGAAGTCATGATATTGACAATGCCACCGATTCACACTTCGAAGTGATCAAAACGCTAAAGTCAGCTGGGTTTATTCTAAAGAAATTAACGTCCAATAACCCGGCCATATTGGAGAAATTCCCGAGAGAAGACCATCTCGACTCCAATTTATTGAAATTCGAAGATGCTTCCACCACCAAAACTCCCGATATTCGATGAAACGCATTTACGGACAGGTTTTCATACACCATCACACCATCCTGCTAATTTCAGCAACCACAGCTGCGACAAAACGGCAAATTCTCTCGTCGGTCGCACTAATATATGTACTCACAGACGCGAATAATCATGCAACACCCACCCTACTTGTTGCAAAAAGCAAAGTTGCACCACTGAAAATAATAATTCTTCCTCGCCTAGAGCTGTGCGGAGCAGTATTATTAGCAAAACTGACCGCAACTGTCCAGAATCAGCTCGGCTTAAAAGCGTGCAACACATTTTTAAGGTAAGACTCTGAAATGGTACTGGCCTGGCTCGAAAGGCCAACGTGCACATGGAAGACATACATGTCTAATCGCACCTCCCAACTTCGATAATATGTCCCAAGCGCAGTATGGCCCCATGAAGCTAGCGGAGATAACCCCGCTGATCTCGGCAAACGTGGCTGCAAACTCCAAGACTTAGCCACCAATTCGCTCTGGTGACACGGACCAAAGTGGCTCATACACCACATAGACTTTTGGCCTAGTTCAAAGGCACGCAATACCTCTCCGCCAGAAAAGCGTAAAATTGAGGCATATCATGCGCTCGAAAAAGAGTCCAACTTTCTTGATCGATTCTCTTCATTCCCTCGAGCAATTCGCGTGACTGCGTACATGTTCTGTTTCGTGAACAATGTCCAGAATAAGTCAAAATGCATCCAATAACTACTATGCCACATCTGACCCATTCTGAATGCCAATTCGCAAAGCAGCGTTTAATCAAAGTATCACAATCTCGCAATTTTTCTACCGAAAAAGATGCTTTACAAAGCAAAAAGCCAATTGACAAAAAAGTTTCTCAACCTGAATCCATTTCTGGATAAAAACGGACTTCTCCGCGTTAATGGCAGACTAGCGCATGTCAGTGTCAGCTATAATGAGTGGCACTCAATCATATCCCGAATACATCAAGATTTTGTCGCTTTCATTTGAAGTTCCTACACGCACTGGTTCTCCATGCCTTATGTCTCAAATAGTCAGGCAAGGATACTTCATCCCCAAGCTAAAGCCTTTAATCAAATAATGCATTTTTCAGTGCAAAGCTTGTATTCTACACAAGCAACAAACGCGCTCCCAGCTAATGGCTGCTCTACCCTCTGAGCGGCGCATAATGCACACTATTTTTGGTAACTGGAGTGGACTTCGCAGGGCAGTTTATAATAAAGGCCTCAGTTTTGAGATCCACTACCCTCATCAAAGGGTACGTTTGCGTATTCGTTTGTTTCGTGACGAAGGCAGTACATCTTCAGTTATGCTCTGATCTTACCACTGAGGCATTTAGAACAGCATTCGCCCGATTTGTGGGCAGACGACGATATCCCGCCAAAATGATGAGCGATAATGGAAAAACGTTCATCGGAACACAGGAGCAACTAAACGCGAATTCGTCACATATGGGCGGCCTGTGGGAATACGCAGTAAAAAACCATTTGCAGACGAAGAACGACGATGGCAGCGCGTAGTGCAGTCCCCCTCGCGCCAACGGCAGACACCCAGAACTGACTACAATGTCGCTTGTGCCACCGCTACCACGCCTTGCGCAATTGCCCCACCTATCAAGCAATGCGTCCTCTTTAGCGCATCGCGGTAGCCAACGCACAAGGATGCTTAAACGCCAAACATAAAACATCATTGTAAACGAAGTACGGTTTCCCATTCTTCCACATGAGTATGAGTAGGATACATGGGCGAAGTCGTCATCGAATTCTGAATTAAAATAAATTATTATAATATATCAACAACATAAATTCTATTTATACATATAAATTTATACCTCCTCTAATACTTACCCTTGAATACCTACCTGGAATTTACTCCCAATTTAAACACGCACCTGCAACCCTCCTTCCGTTACTAATTTTAAAGAAAAAACTATGTAAATAAAATAATATGTAAATTTAGTTTAATATACATTTAATTGCTAAAACTATATACGACGGTATAAAGAATATATACCTTTGCACATATATTTAAAGAAAAAGTGCCTTGTTTCTGAATTACTCAAAAAAAAAAAAAATATACAGCAAATAGCTTTATACATGGTGCTGAAACTCGCTTGTCGGAAAGAACCGTAGAAATACATATTTTCATAAAAATAAATAAATAATAATGTAAAAAATACATAATAAATAAAATTTAACGATTTGATAAAACCTATCTTAACTAAAAATGGATAGTATGTATATAAGCAACTTGAAATGTAATTCTACAATAATATTTGTTATAGATCTAACAATATTACCTTAAGAATGCGATCCTGCTGGGATTCCTAATAAATAATGTTTATACAAACCTTTGTAAAAGCACCACGGCAACACCGTATGCTTCGTAGCTAACGCTCAATTCAACCGATCGAGCTTCACTGACTTAATTTTTAGCATTCAGATGAAATAGAGGTGTGCGCACAATATTGCTTTGGGAAACACACTACCTTGTCGTTACTAATTTACGAAAGGACATTAAATAAAGAGTTTTTTTCATTAAATTTATATACATTTCAAAAAGGACGACCGGGATTGGAGTTTATTTTGAGTTAGAGTAATTCATTTATTTGGTTAACTGCGCGCACAATATTGCTTTGGGCAGTAGTTTGTCTTGATGAATTATAACCTACGATCATTTTCCGTTAATCCGTCAACGTCAACAACGATCACGTCCCAGCGATGGCAATGTTTTCGACGGAGCAATTTCAGCAAATTTTGGCAGCAATTGCAGGTGACAAGAAGTGTTCATTCACTGGATGCACTGCACGTTACCTTGGGCAGCGAAGTCCTTAAGCTGTCGAAGAGCTTATTTCAGCTATCACAGTGTACAAGAGCATTGATGAAGTTTCAGAACCAAAGGCATTGCGTGAAACGGCACTTTTATTATAGGAATGTGCAGCAACGTGGTGGATAGGAGTGAAGGAGAATGTGTCATCATTTTCTGATGCAATTGATTTAATTCGCAGAACGTTCGCAGAGAGTCCACAGTATATTGCTTTCAATTCTATGGAAACCACCATCGTTGGCAGGTCAATACAATCTGTGCACACTAAACGTCAGAGGAAGATTCGGATTATTTCTTTACCGAATGCTACAAGAAACCATACTTTAATAGACGCTGACTTTTGGAACAAGCCGGTATCGTTTTAAACATGGCACAAAGGTTTTGTAACTTTGAAGATGAACCAAAGGTTAAATATGATTTTGCTAAAACCAACATTGACAACCAGATCTTTGCAATGGATATTGCTGTGAAAACGTAAATGCCTGTAAAATTTCGTAAGTGAACTCCGAAGACATGAGGAAAAAATCAAAGTTTGTAGATTTTGTGGAAAATTGATACCGAATGACCAAAGCGGTTCGAGGGCCAGAAATAGGTGCAATGGGTAAAAGAAATGAGAAATCAAATCGGAACAATGAATATTCGCCACATTCGATACAAAATAGGGATTCAATTCCCGTTGGTGAAGGTACACCTGAAAATAAATCACGCTTGTTTGCTCCACCATTTAAAGTTCAAACCGGAAACATTACCGACGATCAAGGATTATGTCTTTACTCAATAGATTTAAGAATGCTGCAAGAAACTGATGACGTAGATTTGTCAGATGATCAGAAGATTGAGCTAGACTCTTTGCTATTTGAAAATTCCGATCTATTTGCAGAACCAATTCAAGCTACGCCATTTGCAATGCACAGAATTGATACTGCAGATAACGCACCTATTGCTTTACCTCCATATCGTCTGTTATCGAAATTAAAAAGATATTAGAAAAAGGCGTAATCGTAGAGTGTGACTCATCATGGGCTGCGCCAGTTGTCATGGTTCCCAAAAAACTGGAGGCGTTCAAGTATGCATCGATTATCGCGAGCTTAATGCTATCGCTAAGCCAGACCGATATCCACTTCCCCGTATCGACGACTTGTTGCATGAAGCCAAAACTTCGAAATTAATGTCTACTTATTATATTATTGACTTACAATCTAGTTACTGGTAGATTGGTGTAGAAACGCAGGACCAAGATAAAAGCGCTTATGTCACACCACTCGGAATGTATACATTTATTCGTATGCCGTTTGGTTTGCGAAATGCACCAGCAACTTTTCAACGACTTATTGATCGTTTAAAAGTATTGTTGCCAGGTCTAACAATTATCGCATACTTGGACGACATTATTTTATGCTCAGCTAGTTTCAAGAAGCATTTGAAAGATATGCAACAAATTCTAGATCGTTTGCGTTTTTTCGGTCCCAAAATAAATAAAGAAAAATGCAGATTCGCTTGTAGTGAAATCAATTATTCGGGTCACGTACAAATACCAATGGTATAATTGTCGATCCAGAGAAAGTTGAAGCAATTACGAAAGCGTACAGCCCCGAAAACTGTAAACCAGCTTCTATAATTTTTTTCTAGCTTGTTCATGGTATAAGCGTTTTGTTCCTAACTTTGCCGATGTTTCTAAACCACTTTCAAGACTTTTGAAGAAAAATATGCTGCCTGGTCCTGGACCACTAATCAACAAAATGCTTTTGAAGAACTTAAAGCTCTTTTAGTAACTTAACCGATCTTAAAGCAAGCAGATGACTCTCTACCATTTACCTTAAAAACGGATGCTAGTGGCTATGCACTTGGGGCAGTTTTACTCCAGGGGAGGGTCTTAGCGAGCACCCAATAGAAAAATTACCAGCTATTCGTTTCGCCATGAACACTACTCCAAAGCGCGATGAGCCATACGTCATCGTCAAACGCAAAGGCTCTACAACGTATGTCATTGCACATGAAGATGATTTAAAACAACCAATAGGTACAAACCACGCATTAGCACTCACTCCTTATGTAAGCGAAAGTGATGTACAAGAAACTGCAGTTAACGTCATACGCCGTCGAGGACGTTCACGGAAGAACAAATAGTAGGATGCATCATCGGGATGATTTCAGCATCCTAGGGGGATACTGAAGCGAGCTGATAAAGACTATCTTAACTAAAAATGGATAATATGTATATAAGCAACTTGAAATGGAATTCTACAATAATATTTGTAATAGATTTAAGAATGCGATTCTTAATAACTAACACCGTATGCTTCGTAGCTAATGCTCAATTCAACCGATCAAGCTTCACTGACTTGATTTTAAGCTTTCAGACGAAGTAGACGTGTGCGCACAATATTGCTTTGGGAGTGTGTTGACCTAGTCGTTACTAATTTACGAAAGAACATTGAATATAAAGTTTTTTTCATTAAATTTATACACATTTCTGAAAGGACAACCGAGATTGGAGTTTATTTTGAGTTAGAGTAATTCATTTATTTGGTTAACTGCGCGCACAATATTGCTTTGTTCCGGCCGTGCATCGACGCTTATGTGTTTGTAAACAGCCGACTATGCTCTCTCCCTCTTAATAATATTGGTAACAAAATCGCATTGGTAAACCGATAAAAAGACGCACATGTAAACGGTAATTAGTATAGCAGTGATCTCGCACGCTGAATGTTACTGTGTATGGTACTTCTTAGTCTTTTCAACATTACTCCTAGATTGTTTTTAAAGAAATAAATATGAGTGAAACTAATAATGTGAGTGAGGAAAGCAGAGATGATTCTTCAATACGTTTTATCAACAGAAAGTCTGGTCCAAGAAGATGTTTATCGTATTCCTCCGATTCATCGGATTGCAACAGTACAAACCCAACAAACACATTGATTGGGAGGAAAAGAACTCGTAATCCTGATTGTATAATGTTGAGTGGGGGTAAAAAATGGGCCGTTTCCAATGATATGAAGAAGTCTAGGTCTTTTGGGTTTTTAAACGGTAACAATTCAGATTTATTGAATTTCTTATGTTATTATTGAAATAAATAATAATTTTGATTTATAATTTGATGTATAAGGTTTTCCGACACAAATTGTCTTAGTGTCTTTGAGACCATTTAATTATTACAAGACTAGGTCTTTAAAAGTCATTTGAAATTACAATTAAAAGAATATAATCAAATATAAGATTATGAATTTAAATGATGAAGAGCGGTCCGTGGTCGCGATATCGATTCGTTGGGGGTTGAAAAGCGATTAAAAACTGAATGTGTCGCTGTTGGCTACTTTAGCCGGTTAGTTAATTCAAACGGTGTTGCTGGTTCGAAACGTTAGCAACATTGGGCGACATTAGACCGCACATCGCGGCGTTGCCACCTGAGGGGGATCACTCCGAAAACGAAAGGAGGTCCATGTCCTCAACACTGATAAATGGATACGAAATTTACAAAAGCATAACAGGATAAAAGGTTTGACATACAGGAATATGGGAGGAAAATTAATACCTTAATAGCTTATTACAAGCGAAATTTATGTGTTTATAAAGTTTGGTCAAAAACTGAACGATCTCGTGGGTCTCAAGAAATTTCATCTTGTCTAATAAAGTATATAAAGTCTTCTCTGCAAACTTCGAAAAAATAATATCATATTCGGAATCGTGTACCGGGCAAAACAGAAATATTAAAACCGTCTTAAGTTTATTGAAACTTGTGCAAAGCACGGAAATCAAAGCTGAATCTGAATGGCAGTGAAGAGGAAACACCCGGAGATGATGAACCCGAATCTCCAATTGATGACGATGGAAAAGTTGTTCCGTTACCCGACTATGAAGAAGTTCGATTAGCAATCGCCCGCTTAAAAAAAACAAAGCGGCGGGGACTTATCAGGTGCATGCATCAGCTTCTTTGCAAAATATGGTCGGATGAAAGCATGCCCGACGATTGGAATCTAAGTGTGCTCTGCTCAATTCCCAAAAAAGGCGATCCCATAGTCTACGCCAATTACCATGGAATAAGCCTTCTTAACATCGCATATAAGGTACTATAAAGCATATTGTGTGAAAGACTAAAGCCCACCGTCAACAAACTGATTGGACCATATCAGTGTGTCTTTAGACCTGGTAAGTCAACCATTGACCAGATATTTACCATGCGTCAAATCTTGGAAAAGACCCATGAAAAGAGAATCGATACCCACCACCTTTTCGTCGATTTTAAAGCAGCCTTCGACAGCATGAAAAGGAGCTGCCTCTATGCCTCTAGGTTTGAATTTGGTATCCCACAAAACTTATACGGCTGTGTAAACTGACCTTAAGCAGCACTAGAAGCGCAGTCAGAATTGGGAAGGACCTTTTCGAGTCGTTCGATACCAAACTAGGTTTCAGACAAGGTGACTCTTTATCGTGTGACTTTTTTAACTTAATACGAGCTACAGAGCTGAATAAAGGAGGTACAATCTTCTATAAGAGTGTACAGCTGCTGACGTACGCCGATGATATCGACATTATTGGCCTTAACAACCGCGCTGTGAGTTCTGATTTCTCCAGACTTGATAAAGAAGCGAAGCGAATAGGTCTGGTAATGAATGAGGGCAAGACGAAATATCTCCTGTCATCAAACAAACAGTCATCGCATTCGCAACTCGGCCCCCCACGTCACTGTTGATAGTCATTACTTCGACGTCGGAGATAATTTCGTCTATTTATGGACTATCATTAACACCAACAACAATGTCAGCCTGGAAATCCAGCGCAGAATCACTCTTGCCAACAGGTGCTACTTTACTAAGTAGGTAATTGAAAAGTAAAGTCTTCTCTCCACGAACGAAAGCCAAACTCTACAAGTCGCTCATCATACCGGTCCTACTATATGGCGCAGAAGCGTGGACGATGTCAACATCTGATGAGTCGGCTCTAGGAGTCTTCGAGAGAAATGTTTTGCGAACGACTTATGGTCCTTTGTGCATTATTAACGACGAATGCCGCAGACGATTAAACGATGAGCTATCCTATGAAATTGACATAGTTCAACGAATGAAGAGACAGCGGCTACGCTGGCTAGGTCATGTCGTCCAAATACATAAAAGCATTCCAGCTTTGAAAATATTGAAGGCAGTACCCGCTAATGGAAGCAGAGGAAGACCTCCACTCCGTTGGAAGGATCAGGTGGAGAGTGACCTAACCAGCGAAAAGAAGAGAGGAATGGCGCGCTGTAATTGATTCGGATACAATCGCGTAAGCGGTGCCAACGCCAATAAAGAAGAAGAAGAGTCATATGTGAAAAAAATCAAAACATTTTTTCACCAGATGATTGGTACCATATAATCAAAGAATGTAAAAGGAAAGCGTCATTTCATCTAATCCCAATGACTCACCAAGATTTTTTGTCAACAAAACCTTTGGAATAGTCTATCATTAAAAGAAAAGTAACCGTCACAGGTCTTTTAGTTAATATGCTTAAAATATGCTGGATAAAGTTAGAATGGTCCAAAACCCTATATCATACAATTCAAATGTGACTGTAATGAAGATACAGAATTCCAAACCATTAATATAAGAAAATCTTTAGAGGGTAGACTGCAAAGTTTGAAAAATACAGATCAGACTTTATTATATCCTAGAGGTAGAACTGTGAAAAAGGAAAAATGGAGAGACATGATGGGTTAATCGGACATTGTGAAAACGGGCCTTAACCTGTAACCGGAGGATAGCTAACCGCCAGATAGGCTGATGTGACACTTTCGTTTTCACCAAGTGCTGGTTACTTAACTTCTAGTTAGTTTAATTATTGTAAATATTTTAAGGTGAATTCACAAAAATTTGCGTTGTGAATACATCAAAACTGCATGACAGCTGGTATTTGTTTACATTTACGTTATGGATAAAAAATAAATAAATAAATTGTAATTTAATGAAATTCATGTCATATATTGTTATTTAGAAAAAATTGCTTTGATGGTTTTAAAATACATACGTTTATATATAACCTATGAAATATACATATGTAGATCATTTCCTTGCACCTCAGCTATGCTTTTGTCGGCATCAACGGAAGTTTCTGCTGGTTCATGCGCTTGAACTTCTACTTCGTTCAAATCAAAGTCATTCTGGATGGCAATATTGTGTAACACACTACAGGCAACAATGATGTTCGTAGTTGTGCTGAGCAAAACTCTAAATACAGGGATAGCACTGAGGGATAGCACTGGAAAATGGCGTTTCAATACTCCTCTCTATGCAATTTTGAGTAAGGATTTGGGATTCATTGTAAAGCCGTTCAGCGCGAAGATTGCGATGTAAAAGTTCACGCATCATGTAGTTGCTCACTCCATAACCACTGTCGCCCAATTAAAAGCAGTCCTTAAATTCGTTTTACTCAGACCAGTGGGTCAGACAACTGTTATTAAAAATAATGTTGTGATGTCCTGAACAAAGTCACCTGCATACAAAGTCCGTTATTTCTATTTTGCAATTACACTTTTCTTCTTTGAAAACTTTCGGCATTTCCAGGTGATTGGATTCTGACATGAGTGCAATCTAAACACCCCACAACCTTTGGAAACTTCGCTATTCGATGAAATGATTGGACAAGTGCCGCTACAGCAATAGATAACATTTACCACCCGACTGGCAATCGCAACTCTTATTCCGAACAAACCAGCAACACAAATTAAAACACTTCGCAATGCATAAAAGCAAAATATCCGCTGCCTTATTACTGAAAAATAAAATAAATTATCAATAATATTTATTTACTCAAAGCATATTATTTTCACAAACCTTTCAGCGGGGCAACCAGATAGTCAGTGCTTTTCATATTTTCTGTAATTAAATTTATTTTATAGTTGACACCGGAATACAATTGAATTTATTATTTCACTATTTGTAGCTGTCAAATTATCTTCTGGTTAAGAGCTAATCGCCACTCAATGTTGGCGTAAAGTATGTTATAGCACTAGTGTTACGTGTCGCATCATACCATACTACACGGCGCTGAAAACGTGTTTATTCGCGCTAAAAGTTTGCCTTTGCCAGTTTTTCGATTGATTGACTTAGTACGTTGTGAGCGCTCGTCAAAGATGGACACCAGCAAAGAGAAAATTCGCTATATGTTACAATTTTTCTTCGATCAAGGCGAAAAAGCAGGCAAAGCGGATGAAAAAATTAATTTAGTTTATGGGCCCTATACTGTAAATGAACATCTAGCACAAAAGTGGTTTGCTAGGTTCTGTTCCGGTAATTTCGATGTCAAAGATTCACCACTCGTCGGGAGGCCTGTCGTCGAAAATTGCGAAAAAATTATGGAAATAATCGAAACAGGCCGTCACGTGAGCACTTATTTAATTGCCGAGGAACTAAAGGTAAGCCAGAAATCCGTTTGGAACCATTTACATAAAAAAACAACCGAACGAACTTTTTACTTGACCTAATATATACACGGTGAGCCCCAAAAATAACCGAACTTTATATTTAAATCATACAACATACAGCGCCATCTATTGTAAATTTGCAACATTAAAAAGATACATTCATCCTCTTTCAAACGCACCTGACTTCATGTAAGTCGGATGACAGATGTAAAAGTGACAGCCATTTCAATAAAACCAAAAGTGTGCTAATGGTTCAAAAATAAAATGGAACAAAGAGCAAATATAAAATTTTGTGTCAAACTTGAAAAAAAAAATTTGGTTTACACGATTTAAAAATGGTCGTGAGGATTTAAATGACGACCATAGAGCAGGACGTCCAGAAACTGGAAATCGTGCTGAACTGGTGGAAAAAGTCCGTGAAACCATTGGTATCGATGCAAATTTTACTACGAGAATGTTGGCTGAAGAATTGAATACGAGTAAAAACACTATTTGAAGAATTTTAACTGAAGATTTGGGGAAAAGAAAGGTCTGTGCGCGATTTGTTCCACATGAATTAAATGACGACCAAAAAATCGCTCGCGTGGAGCATCGCAAAGACATTATTGATGGTGATGAGACATGCTGCTTTAAATATGACCCTGAAACTAAGCGTCAATCTGCTGAATAGAAGTCCAAAGGCGAGCCAAAACCAAAAAAATTGCGTTTTCAGAAGTCTCGAATCAAGACAATGTTGATTACTGAAAACTGAAAACCAAGATGAAGGGAGCATTTTATGATGATATCCCAGACATTCAAGTAGCTGTAACCGAGGTACTGAAGAACATTTCTATAAATGACATAAAAAAATCTATGCATGCGCTGGTTCCAAACGTTGTGTTGAGTCAAATGGAACCTATTTTGAATAAATAATAACTTTCAAAGATAATATAATGTGTATTTTATTTTATATCCAAAAAGTTCGGTTATTTTTGGGACACACCGTGTATATAAATATGTATATGTATTTATATAGGTATATATATAAATACATAAATGTTTAATTAATTCTATATGAATATATATATGTAAAGAATGAATTCTATGTGTGTAGGTATGTTTATAAAATGTATATATGTATATGTGTTTCTTTCACTTCTATTGATGTTGTTGTTGTTATCGTTCCTGTGGAGGCTCCAAGACTTTTGGCTTGGGGTCTTCACAATATATACATAACATTTACAAAATAAATAATTAAATAAAACAAATTCAAAACTGCTAGTTAATTATATACATAAGCTAACTGACCCCGCAGGCGTTGTCCCGCGTGAAATTGTGTTTTTTGAAAAGAAAAGAAAGTTGAATTTATGTTGAGTTGAAAATCATTTATTTAGGATTTATCTAAATTTTTTTCTATGTAACGCTTGATAAACAACATTTTTTGCTTTCTGTACACCGGAGTAAATGTACAGAGAAGATGTTTTTTCAACTCGTGAACATGCCACGTATAGCTGTCAGATTTATGCCACACACTTCCAGCGACTGTTCTTGTGACCTATTGATTGTCATCACTGAACTGAATACGTTTGAACTGAAATTGCAAATCGTTGGAACGCAATGAAATTCGTGGAATCAAGCATTCTGCTCTTTGTAAGTCTCTTTCAAAATTCTTGCAACTATCATAGCTGCGCGACCTCTTCATAGCATCGTAAAAAGTTTCTGTAATTGATCACTTTGTATGAAACACACATACAGTTTTCACTGAATAATTTTCCTTTAGAATAGGCGAAATAAAGAAAGCAAACGACCGAAATTGAACGATTCAAATAATTTGCAATTCAGCTGAACACGTAACACAAATAAATTCCAATGGAAATTAGGTTAGGTTTATTCACCAACACGCTAAAACTTAAAAAAAAAAATTGTTTTGGAAAAAACACTTAAAAAAAAAACAAAAACTTAAAAGATTTGTATGAAAAAAAGTCACTTTTTGGAATTTTTCAATTTTCCGACAGAAATAGTTTTTTTTATTGCTAAACCTTTCAAGATCCACAACGAACAACCTCTGAAATTTCATTAAAATTGGTCCAGCCGTTCTCGAGCTTTAGCGTCACTAACAAACAAATATTCATTTATATACAATATAATATTAAGATACATAAAACTAATTGAAAGTGCCGTTTAGAAGTCCCACACGATATATTCCATGTGTACATTAGTAAATTAAATTATAAAGAAAGTAAATACATACAATACATAAGATTTTACAAACTAAAATAAAAATAAAAGCAAGCCACAAACACAATACCCACACATAAAACTTCAACAACACAGCAAAACCAGCGCTACATAGAAGAGAACACGACCCTTTATCCCCGAAAAAAGTAGTTTGTGCTCAGTCCAGATGCCCACTTTTCCCACTCAATTATATACACTTTAGTTTAGCGGAGTTTGCTAAGCTAATTATGATACTATCTTATCATACATAAATATTTCTAACCTCAAAAATTAGATTATAATTTCTTCTCAAAAGTTTGAGCACAATCCCAAGATCCATTAAGCTAAGAATTATAACACTTCATGTCGGTAAATGAAAAATCTATACTTTTAATTTACCGCACCTAACCCGATCACGTATACAACATTCCCCTTATGTACACCCCAACTGGGCCGAAACCCCACCCAACGGGACCAGAACCGGGCAAGGGTAAACACATTACACAGGCCACTGTTAGCACTCGTATTGCAATTCACCGCTAACCATTGGCGGTACATATACATACATACATATAAAGGGTGGTTAAATTGTAAGGGCCGATGTTGAATGTGAACCACACCTAAACGCCAAGTTTTTTTCCGAATTTAATTTGACATTTCTCTATTTCAGACTTACTCAATTTGAACCATGGAGAGATACACAATCCAACAACGTGTTAAAGTTATCCAGACTTATTATGAAAATTTTCGAAGAAAATCATCTTCAGTGATGAGGCACATTTTCACCTCAGTGGATTCGTCAATAAACAGAATTGCCGCATTTGGGCGAATGAGAATCCAAGAGTGATTGTCGAAAAACCAATGCACCCACAAAGAGTGACTGTTTGGTGCGGTTTATGGGCTGGCGGCATCATCGGGCCGTATTTTTTCAAAATGAGGCCGGTCAGGCAGTTACTGTGAATGGTGTTCGCTATCGTGAGATGATAACGAATTTTTTATGGCCACAATTGGAAGATATGTGGTTTCAGCAGGACGGTGCCACTTGCCACACAGCTAACGAAACAATGGCTCTTTTGCGCAACAAATTCAATGGCCGTGTTATCTCACGTAATGGCGATGTCAATTGGCCCCCAAGATCATGTGATTTGACACCGTTGGACTTTTTTCTCTGGGGTTATTTGAAAGAAAAGGTTTACTTCGATAAGCCAGCAACAATTCAAGAGCTAAAGGATGAGATAATTCGGCACATTAACGGCATAGAAACTCCATTATGCCTCAGCGTCATCGAAAATTTGGACCATCGTATGGAGGTGTGCCGCCGAGGTCGCGGCGCTCATTTGGCCGATATTTTGTTACATACATACTTGAGTAATACCAATATATCATAATAAAATAAAATTTCAATAATTTCCTAAATAGTTTGTGTTTTATTCAAAATCAACATCGGCCCTTGAAAATTTAACCACCCTTTAAGCGGTTTTTTCATATTCCGGCAATTCTCGCACTAGCTTCTTGGGAGGAATCAAGGAAGGAGTTACCTCGATGGTCAGAAATGAACCAATTTCTGACAGTTCGGTACGAGGTCGCGGAGCGACTCAGTAGTTATAAGCCGAAGACTACTCAACCCAGGTAGCCCCAACGGACATCAGCGGGCCCTCTCTCATCTCTCAATTATCGGAACAAAACCAAATCATTCTACACATAAAACAAAAGGCAAGAATCATGTAAACCTTGCAACTCAAACCGCTCGATGGTAACGCTCAAAGAAAGTATATCGAAAATGCCATCACAGGATTGGAGTCGAAATGTCCGGTGGAAAAAGAGATCCTCTTCGTACTCTCAACCCTTTTTTGGATAAATTAGGACTGCTGCGTGCAAATGGACGTTTCACTCGCCCTCCGCTGCGATGAGCGTCATCCAATTATCATACCCCATAATTCTAGATATTGCTCCCTCCTCATTCGTAGGAGCACAGCGAAGTGAGCTATCCTGCTTCCTTGAGGAAGTATTGCATAAGACCGTAAACGAATACACCTTTCACGGACTCACTCAACTTATACTCCCTTACGCTCCACATATGGGAGGACTTTGGGAAGCGGCGGTAAAAAGCTCACTTCGTCAAGGGCGCTGGAAAGAACAAGTTCGCCTTTTGCCACCTGCATAGCTATTACATTCCCCCCTCAATCTCTCTCGAAAAGCTCAAATCTACATACCTCCACTCTTCACCATCCCATACCAAAACTGTCTTTCGAAAGATGTCTTTGACCATTGATCTTCGGTAAGTGTCGGCTGTGCTGCCGCACACACTCAATGCGCCACTGTCATGCGAGTACAGTCTATGAACTTCGGATCAGTTAAAAGAAAACTCAACTTATCACTTCGATGGACAAACTGTAAGGACACCAAAATCCGAAATCCATACAACACTCATAGATTTTTATAGAAACATACACGTAACTGAATTTATATAGTATATATAATATAAAACACATTAAACTATATACATAAATTAATTTAAATACCTATATACCTATACATATAACATTAAACATATATAAAAACATATGTATGTACATACGTATATAATTGAATTTCCTATATATTATAACAAAAACTTACATACTGTAGGAATCTACTTTAACATTTTTCACTTACAATTTAGAATTTTTCAATTTTTATGTTACTGAATTTTTAACTTCAAATATTTTCATTTTCTGAAATATTATAATTTTCATTTTCAAACTTTATACTTCTTGTTAAATAAATTTTATTTAAAAAAATAAAATATTAAAGTTTTTATTTAAATATATAGAAACAAACTTCTATATACCGTAATTGGCGATCCTGCTCATCGAATTTTCTATAAATTAAATTCAAGATTTTCTGAGCTCTGTGGTTATCTATACAATAGCAATTTTCAACATAATTTTTGAAGATGAATCAAGAGTAGGAGTAATGGATCAAAAATAAGAAATACACAATTTCTATTTAATTTTGGCAACTCTCCAGAACAAATATAAACATTAGGGTGGGCCAAAAAAATCTTTTATTTTTTTTTTGATCTGAAACACAAAAACTAGTTGCTAGGCACCTTTAGAGAGTACTCACTTAGTATGAGCTCTTAATTTTAATGGGAACATGATGCTCATCATAGTTTTCTATTTTCAATTTAGTTCGATATTAATATGATCACATCTTATCGCCAATAGCTTCTTAAGCCCGTACCGTTCTCATAATTCATAGGAAATTGAACGCTCTACAAAATTGATCTCTTACACTTTTTTCATATACCTAACCAATTAAAAGATATTTAAGGTCAAAGATTTGAGAATTTAGAAAAAAACAATTTTATTTTCTGAATTTTATGACTTACTCAGTAATTATTATTATTGAATGAGCTTCTCAGATTTTTGCAGGAAATTTAATGCTCTACAAAAAGGGTCTCCTATACTTTTTCGATTACTCGAACCATATTCACGATATTCCCACTTGAATTATAATATGTACTGATACTCATAGTTTTTTGATAATTATTTTTAATTTACACGTTTTATTCTTAAATATTGAAATATTAATAGTAATTTAAGTTTATTTCCAATAGAATAGCAGTTTCCAAAGTATTGTAACAATTTTAGAATTTGAAAAACCTCTGTCAATCAACAAATTACAAAAATTTTTAGGTATGGTAAACTATTATCATAGGTATATTAAAATGTTAGCAGTAGAATTAAGTCCTCTGCACGAAATGTTAACATTAACAATTACACTGATCATAAACCACTTACACACTCACACTAAAGCAGATAGATTTCCTCGTCAAATTAGACATTTAGAATATATTGCCCAATTTACTAATGATATTAGATATATTTGTGGTAAAAATAATAAAATTGCTGATACTCTTTCTCGTATCCCAGAAATTAATTCAGTTTCAACAAAAGACATTAATTCCCAATACCTTTATGAAGAACAACAAAAAGACGAAATACTTTAAAATATTATTTCAGATCCAAATGCTAATAGTAATTTAAAAGAAATTAATGTACCTATTATAAATCTCAATATTTGGTGTGATGTTACACAAACATGTTTTAGACCATATGTCCCTAATTCAATGAGAAAAATTATTTAAAAAAAAATTCATTCTTTATCACATCCAAGTGTTCGAACAACTTGACGTCTCATTCAATCTAAATATTTTTGGACTAATATGCTTAAAGAAATTAATAGTTGTACATCATCTTGCATTAATTGTCAGAAATCTAAAGTTACTAAGAACACAAAAACTCCATTTCAAAAGATTAATATTGCTTTTGGACGATTTGAACATATTCATATGGATCTAGTAGGACCTCTTCCAGTTTCAAAAGAGAATCGATACATATTAACAATCATTGATAGATACACTCGATGGCCGGAAACATATCCACTTAAAGACATTTCAGCTGTTTCTGTTGCAACTACATTTATTCAAAATTATGTTCCTCGTTTCGGTATTCCACTCAATATAACGGTAGATCAAGGAACACAATTTACTTCAAAATTATTTAATGAATTAACAAAGTTATTAGGTTCTCACAAAATACACACTTCTCCATATCATCCACAGTCAAATGGAATGACTGAAAGATTTCAAAGAACTTTGAAAACTGCAATTACAGCATCAAATGATTCAGTTCATTGGTCTGAAATTTTACCATGGATTCTTTTAGGTTTACGAACAGCGATGAAGGAAGATTTAAAATGTTCTTCAGCTGAATTAGTTTATGGCCAAACACTGAGGCTTCCGGATGAACTTATTGTTTCCAATAATAATTATAATAATGAAATCGAAAATACAAATGAAATTCTTTCTAAATTAAGAAAACATTTCTCACTTGTTCGATCGAAAGTAATACATCATAATAAAGAAAATAGTTTCATTCCTAAAAATTTAAGTACTTGTGAATACGTATTTGTTAAAGTTATTCATAAGTCTAATCTTCAACCCCCTTATGAAGGACCATTTAAAGTTATATCCAAAGATAACAATACCTTTGAAATACAATATGGAAATAAAATTAAAACAATATCAATAGATTTACTTAAACCTGCAAACATAATGTCAACTACTTCTTCACGAAACACAACACACTGACAAACACCAAACAAAAAAAGTTACATTTAACATTAATTAAGATTAATAAATATGCGTTTCACTGGAGGGGGAGTAAATGTAGGAATCTACTTTAACATTTTTCACTTACAATTTAGAATTTTTCAATTTTTATGTTACTGAATTTTTAACTTCAAATATTTTCATTTTCAGAAATATTATAATTTTCATTTTCACACTTTATACTTCTTGTTAAATAAATTTTATTTAAAAAAATAAAATATTAAAGTTTTTATTTAAATATATAGATACAAAGTTCTATACATACAATAGAAAATAGTTGCAGTTTAAAAACATGTACAGATATGAATTTATTTATACCTACACATTCCACATATATACGTACGTACACACGGGACAAGAGAAAACTCTGCTTAGTGATAAGTTGTTACTATAAAATAACATTCTGCCTGTATGTGTCATCAGTAGGTATACTTGTCTATACTTGATCCCGTGGGATCAACACCACCGGCAAATAGAGTGTCCCTTAGTTATATTCCACTTCACTGGAAAGAGGGTTAGTAGAGGGTGTTCACCTCCTCCCATATTAGAGATTATATATATATATATATATTTATAATACGGTTTAATAATAATAATAAATTTGATGTAGTGTGAAATAGCGTGTTGTTATCTTAGGATACCCTTGGCAAGGCTGAGTTAACCCCAGCCAAGTGGAAAACACCGTTACAAAATCATTTCTGAATTTTATTTAAAATGAAATTTCTTATACTAAGTCTTACTTTCTACTTCATACAAATTTCGTTTTGCCTAATATTTTGTAACATTTGGTGTTACGGCGCTTCTAATTGCTTAAACGTTTATTGCTTACATAAGTGGTGTAATGAATTTTGTGTTCGTCAAAATATTTATTTAATGTACAGCATTGCCGCAATACAGGCCCGTGCTCTGGTTTGTGGTAAGATGACCACCGTAATCGAAAGTGCAGTAAAATGATTTTACAAAAATGAGAATTGTGAAGTGTCGCAAACATGCCTCGGTTGCATTTATGCATACTAATCAATATATTAGTTAAATAATTTGTTAGGGTTGTTAAGTGACGTTCGCTTCGCCAGTGTAGAAGCTAATGCCGATGACGACGTGATTTCTCCCCCCATGGATTGAGCATTCTCCTGGGTGATCATGTTGGTTATTTTAACATTGTTATTATTATTTTTTAATTTTTTGAATACTTGTAATTATTATCACAATGGTGATGGGAATGGAGAGCCGTAAACATAATGAGTTGTTCTTATGAATATTATTTATTATAATTTCTTCAAAAATAAGTTTTTCATTTGTGTTTTCGTGCAATTGCATATCGTTAAAGTTTGATTAAATTTACGTTCCTTATTGTGTAACGATTATTTATACGTTTGGGGCAGTTATTAAAATTTAATAAATCATTTTCATTTAAAATTTGCTCTATGTTATTTCAAATATTAGAAAAAATAAATTTAATAAATCATTTTCATTTAAAATTTGCTCTATGTTATTTCAAATGTTAGAAAAAATGCATTTATTTTAATAAGTACAATTCTTTTTTTATTTCTACATATTCGGACACATTGTCGGACATTTGTATACAATTATTATTTGTTATACAATTGCTTATTGGTTTTAATTTCCTTAATTCTACGGATTTTTCAAAAATGTAAGTGTTGTTATCATAATGTAAAATAGCTTGAAGTTCGAATAAGAATTCCCTACTGTTTTCATTTCATTTTCTACAACTCATTTGATGCAACTACATTTCCCTGTATCTATTAAATGTTATCTTGAAGAATTCCAAGCATTAGTGTGAAGTCGGTGTATAAAATGTGTTCCTGTATTGCGTTGTTACGGGTTTCTTTCGAATAGGTCAGTTCCCGGTCCACTTCCCGAATTTTTTTTTTAAAGAAAACCTTCTCAGGTATCATATAGATTTTAAGTCAATCAGTCGGTAACTTTTGGAGATTGCTCAATTTTTCTGCAACGCTTTGCTGCAACGCTTCGCTGTCGCACATATATTGAATATATACAAATTTAATCATGGGATATCTTTTTTCATATCTTGATTTAATCAATACTTATGGAAATACAATTTTTTACCTCTGACATTGATCCACTTCCCGTAGAGAGCAATAGCCGGACATTCTGAATACGCTGGTCCTCGGTCCACTTCGCAAAGAAAAGAAGAGTCTTCCTGTTAATCTATGCAAAAGCTACCTATGTAACGAATTTCTAGTAAATCGAAAGATAAAAACAATTTTATCGAATAGTTTAGTCCTTGGTCCATTTCCTGGAGATAAGAGTAGTCTTATATTTTTGAATAGGTCGGTTCCTGGTCCACTTCCCGGAGAGCAGTGTAGTCTTCTTTTTAATCTTAGCGAAAGGTCACCTATGTACCGAATGCCAAGTAAATCGTATCATAAAAAAGATTTTTTAAATTCCCGGAAAGAAGGGTCTTCCTGTTAATCTAAGAAAAATGACACATACGTGTATGTACAGAATTTCAAGAAAATCCAGCCATAAATGAACTTTTTCAAATAGTTCAGTCCTTGGCCCAATTCTCGGAAATAATAGTAGTCAGATTTTTTGAATAGGTCAGTTTCTGGTCCACCTTCTGGCGAGAAGTGTAGTTTTACGGGAAAAATTTCCCAGGAATCAAAGAAACAATTCGACGAAATTTCAAGTCAATTGGTCTATAACTTTTGGAGAACACCCGTAATAAAGGACTCTTACTTTTCGAGTAGGTCAGTCCAAGGAAATTTTTTTACTTGTGAACCTTCTCAGAAACCATCGAAATAAGTTTAAGTCAATCGGTTGGTAATTTTTGGAGATTACTGGAATTTTGCAAACGAACATAAGATTTTTATGTATAATACTCATTGAATGCATTAAAAATTAATCATCGGTTATCTTTTTATCATAACATTATTTACTCAATACTTGTGGGAATACGAAATTTTTGGTTTTATTAATGACATTGGTCCACTTCCTGGACATTGGTCAGTTACTGGTCGAATTCCCAGAAAGAAGTGTAGTCTTGCTGTTAATCTGAGCAAAAGGCCGCCTATGCACGGATATTCAAGTAAATCGAGCCATAAACAAACTTTTTTGTCACTGGAAATGTTTGCAAAAGAATGTGTAGACTTCCTGTTAATATAAGCAAAACGCCACTTCACGGGGAGAAGGAAGGAACAGGAAGACTGTTAATCTGAGCAAAAATCCACCTATTTACCGAACTTCAAGTTAATCGAGCCGTAAATAAACTTTTTTCGAATAGCTCAGTCCTTGGTCCGATTCTCGGAAATAATAGTAGTCAGATTTTTTCAACAGGTCAGTTCTTGGTCCACTTCTCAGAGAGAAGTGTAGTCTTCCTGTTGATCTAAACAAAAGACCACTTATATGTACCGAAATACAAGTAAATCGAACCAAATAAAGGTTTTTCGAATTACCGGAGAGAAGAGATTTCCTATTAATCTAAGGAAAATGATACATATGTACCGAATTTCAAGTAAAGCGAGCAATAAATACAGTGTTTTCGAATAGGTCAGTCCCTGGACCACTTCCCGGAAAGAAGTGTAGTTTTCCTGTTAATCTAACTAAAAGTCCACCTCTGTACCTCAGTTCGGTCCTTTGCCCAATTCTCGGATACAATAATTGTTTTGAAAAGGTCGGTTAACTTCCTGTTATTCTAAGCAAAAAGCCATCTATATAACGAATTTTAAGTAAATCGATTCATAAATAATATTTCTTTGAATAGGTCAGTGCACGGTACATTTCGCGAAATTTTTTTGGTAAAAACATTCCCAGGAATCATGGAAGCTATCGGACGAAATTTCAAGTCGATCGGTCGGTAGCTTTTGGAAAACACCCGTTATAAACGGGCAAAAGAGTTTTTTTTTCGAATAGCTCAATGCAGAGTCCACTTCCCGAAATTTCAAGTAAATCGAGCCATAAATCAACTTTTTTGGAATGAGTGAGTCCCAGGTCCATTTCCGAAAAGATGTGTAGACTTCCTGTTAATCCAAGCAAGATGCCACCTATACACCGAATTTTAAGTAAATCAAACCACAAATAAGACTTCTTCGAATAGGTCATCCGCAGGGAAGTGTATTTAATTTAAGCAAAACGCCACCTTTGTACTGAATTTCAATGAAACCGAGCCAAAAATGAACTTTTTTCAGTGGGTCAGTCCCTGTTACATTTCCCGGAAAGATGTGTAGACTTCCTGTTAATTTAATTTCTAGTACATCGAACCATAAATAAGATTCCTTCGAATTGGTCAGTCCCCCGTCCACTTTCGGATTGTTTTTCTTGTAAACCTTTCCAGGAATAGTAGAAACAATCTGATGAAATTTCAAGTCAATCGGTCGGTAACTTTTGGAAATTTTTGGAAATAACTGGATTTTTCTATGTATAAGATTTTTATATATAAGATAAGATAGCTGTACCCTGAAAAATAAATGATTGATTATCTTTTTATCATATCTTTACTTACTCCATACTTGGTGGAGTACAACATTTTTGGTTCTATCATTGACATTGGTACACTTCGCGGAGAGAGGAGTAGTTTTGCTGCCTATTCACCGAATTTCAAGTAAATCGAGCCGTTAATAAACTTCTTTGTAAGAGTTTAGTCCTTTATCCAATTCCCGAAAATAATAGTAGCCGGATTTTTTGAATAGGTCAGTTCCAGGGCCACCTCCCGGAAACAAGTGTAGTTTTTCTCTTAACCTAAGCAAAAAGCCACCAATGTACCGAATTTAAAGTAAATCGAGCAATAAATCAAATTTTTTGGAATAGCTCAGCCTTTGGTTCACTTCCCGGAGAAAAAAAGTCTTCCAGTTAATCTAAGCAAAAAACCATCTATGTAAAGAATTTCAAGTAAATCGAGCAGTAAATGAACTTTTTTCGAATGGAAGATTTTCAGACTTCCTGTTAATCTGAGAAAAAGGCCACCTATTCACGGATTTGCAAGTAAATCGACCCTTAAATAAACTTTTTTCGAATGGGTGAGTCCCTGGTCCACTTTCCGGAGAGAAGTGTAGACTTCCTGTTAATCTGAGCAAAGGGTCACCTATGCACGCAATTTCCAGTAAATCGACCTTAAATGTGTAGACCTCCTCTTAACCTAAGCAAAAAGCCACCTATGTACCGATTTTCAAGTAAATCGAGCCGTAAATGAACTTTTTTCGAATGGAAGATGTGTAGACTTTCTGTTAATCTATGTACCGAATTTGAAGTTAATTGGTTCCATCGTTTTTTTTTTTATTTATTTATTTAATAACAACACATTAGTAAAAATAAGATTATATTTTTTAGTACAATACAAAAAGTGTGCAGAATAAGTAAATATTTCTTCACGGATACGTTATCAAAAAAATATACAATAATAATAAGCATGACAAAAATTTAAACAATTATTAAATGGTAAGCAAAGGTTAAATTTGGCCCTTAAAATGCATTTATATGTAAACACAACAAAAACCGGATCAGCAACGCCATCAGCATCAGACTCAGTTCCTCACGGGAAAGCATTCCCAACTTACCGCCTTGGAACATGGCTCAGAGTAACCAGAGCCCAAATACTTCCACGATAGTTAGTGGTGACAGCGGAATTGCAACAGTTGTTGTCAATTCTAATATACAAATTAACACCTCTACCACAAGCGGTGGCAATAACAGTACTAGTAGTTCAACTGATATTCCGGCAGCATGCTCGCCGCCTTCTTCGTTAAGTCCCCAAGGGCATATTGATGTCGGACGCAATGCAAAATCTTCCTCGATTACAGAAAAGTAGGCCATTGGAAAGAGGCCAAAGCCCGAAAGTACCTAAGCGCTTAGCTTTGGAAACAACCATCGCTGCTGTAAAAGCGCAACAACAATAAACACAGAAAAGTAGGCCATTGGAAAGAGGCCAATGCCCGAATGCACCTAAGCGCTCAACTTTGGAGACAACCATCGCTGCTGTAAAAGCGCAATAACAATAAACACAGAATAACCCGGAGTACCAGCAATTGTGGATAACATTAGTTTTGTTTGATCTGAGTCCGATTGCGTTTCAAATAGTTTTTTTGCAACCAAGTTTCATAAATATTCAGATGAAAAAAATGAAATGTTTATATGAAAATACTCAATAACTTTTTGATCGTAATTTCTTTCTGCATATTTACTTTATGCATATTCACTTTATTTACTTTATCTATTTTACTTTAGTACTTTGCATTTTTTTTCCCTCTTCTTTTTCTTTCGCTAAGCAAATTTATCTACAATCCAGGTTAGGGAAACTTACCTGTTACCATTGCTTTTGCCCCCCCCCCCTTTTTAAGGCATATTAGTTTTCTTGTAAGAATAGATTAAGTTAAACATTATTTTTTTGATTTGGTGAAACTTGGATTTAATTTTGCTAAATTCACAAACCACATCTTGTAAGTTTTTTTTGCCTTACTTAATAACAATATTTCGTAACATTTTCGTTTAATTCGGTTTGAAATAAGGCTTAATCCTTAACATAAACATCTTCTTCTTCTTCTTTATTGGCGTTGGCACCGCTTACGCGATTATAGCCGAATCAATTATAGCGCGCCATTCATCTCTTCTTTTCGCTGTTTGGCGCCAGTTGGAAATGCCAAGTGCACTTAGGTCACTCTCCACTTGATCTTTCGAACGGAATGGAGGTCTTCCTCTTCCTCTGCTTCCAGCGGGTACTGCATCAAATTCTTTCAAAGCTGGAGTGTTTTCATCCATTCGGACGACATGGCCTAGCCAGCGTAGCCGCTGTCTCTTCATACGCTGAACTATGTCAATATCGTCGATTAGCTCGTACAGCTCATCGTTCCATCGTCTGCGGTATTCGCCGTTGCCAATGCGCAAAGGGCCATAAATCGTTCGCAGAACTTTCCTCTCGAAGACTCCTAGAGCCGACTCATCAGATATTGATAACGTCCACGCTTCTGCGCCATATAGTAGGACCGGTATAATGAGCGACTTGTAGAGTTTGGTTTTCGTTCGTCGAGAGAGGACTTTACTTTTCAATTGCCTACTCAGCCCAAAGTAGCACCTGTTGGCAAGAGTGATTTTGCGTTGGATTTCAAGACTGACATTGTTGTTGGTATTAATGCTGGTTCCTAGATGGACGAAATTATCTACGACCTCGAAGTTATGACTGTCAACAGTGACGTGGGAGCCGAGTTGCGAATGCGATGACTGTTTGTTTGATGGCAGGAGATATTTCGTCTTGCCCTCATTCATTACCAGACCCATTCGTTTCTCTTCTTTATCAAGTCTGGAGAAAGCAGAACACACGGCGCGGTTGTTGAGGCCAATAATGTCGATATCATCGGCGTACGCCAGCAGCTGTACACTCTTGTAGAAGATTGTACCTTCTCTATTTAGCTCTGCAGCTCGTATTATTTTCTCCAGCATTAAATTAAAAAAGTCACACGATAAGGAATCACCCTGTCTGAAACCTCGTTTGGTATCGAACGGCTCGGAGAGGTCCTTCCCGATCCTAACGGAGCTTTTAGTGTTGCTTAACGTCAGTTTACTTAGCCGTATAAGTTTTACGGGGATTCTAAATTCAGACATAGCGGCATAAAGGCAGCTCCTATTCGTGCTGTCGAAGGCGGCTTTAAAATCGACGAAAAGGTGGTGGGTGTCGATTCTCTTTTCACGGGTCTTTTGCAAGATTTGGCGCATGGTGAATATCTGGTCAATGGTTGACTTACCAGGTCTAAAGCCACACGGATAAGGTCCAATCAGTTTGTTGATGGTGGGCTTTAGTCTTTCATACAATACGCTTGATAGGACCTTATATGCGATATTAAATTGGGTTTTCATTGGGTTGTTTTTTCGTGTGTACAACCGCATGGGATTCGCCTTCTCACTTTAGTTCGTCTCCAAACGGATGTTCGTTGGCTACCCAGGGGATACGTGGTCTAAGACCGGATGTCGGGAGCTGCTTGAACCATACGCACAAGAATCGTTTCCGGCCACTCCCAGGTGAATGGCAGTCCCCCATAAACATAGTTTGGATTAATATATGCATATATAGATATATATATATATATGTAAATACGCGTATGTAGGGAACATATGTATGCATACTCTTGTTTTCAGCCTTCCAGTGTCTTCGCGAATTGTTGGTACCATCAACGCGGGACAACAAGATGAGTGAAAATACTCAGTGCTACAGATGCACGTTTATATATATATATATAGTCCCACTATTCTCATTTTTACATGGGCTTCTCCTAATTGTAGTTGAATAATAGTTTATACATACATATCTATATGCGTAATTATGTACGTACAGGCATAAATATATATTCCTGCGCGAGAACGGGCATTAGGGTAGGAGAGGTGAAACAAAGATTAGGATCAATGAAAGCTTTTAATTAATATTTTTTTATTTATTATTGTAAAAACCAATTGTAAATTCAACTAAACTTGTAGTTTCGTTGGTAGGTAACAAACTGAAATATGAAGTGAAATTTTATATTTGAGTAATTTTACTCCCTATTTTGGTGAGAGGCGTTACATTGTGGCGCAAGAGGAGACGTGAGAGTGGGTACCCTTACTAGACGGACGAGACCAATGGACATATAGACATAATTGGTCAGGATTAGGGGGTGCCGCAATAGTATCAGGAGTCAGCGCGGCACCCATGGCTGCGTTCGTCCAACACTCAAGAGGGGTGGGATGACTCCACTTGACCGGACAGGCTTTTCTTTCCTCCCTATCTTAGTTTTATACTTCCTTTATCCCCTCCTATCCAATCTCCTTTTTTGTATGTCTGAACCCAGTGCTCACGTGACGGTCTGTTTTCACTATTTCCATGATTTCATCGCAATTTTCGACGACAGGCCTCCCGACGCGTGGTGCATCTTTGACATCGAAATTACCGGAACGGAACATAGAAAACCACTTTTGTGCTACACGTCCGTTTACAGTATCGGGCCCGTATAGTATGAAATGATGCGACACGTAACACTAGTACTATGGAAAATAACGCCATCTCTTAGATAAAAACCGAACTTTTTACTTGACCTAATATAACAAATTAATGTTAACGAAATCGCTGAAGATCATCAACATTTCCTTTTTGCATGCAGTGGAGTCTGAACAACTTCTAACAAATATATCTCCTCCCATAGAGAACGCATTGACTGCAGCTTCCCCGAACGTTTCAGTTATAAGCCTTCTTGTAGAATTTTTCTGTTCTCAACAGACAAGCTTTCGAAAATGCTAAACTTGGCATCAGCTCCTACAGACGCAAGAGGAATAACCGATTTTATTCTCTTACGACCTTCAGAGAATGCGCGAAGAGTACGCGTGCACATTTAACGCATTGACTTCTTCACTCAGCTTCTTCATGAGTATCTGTGTAGTGCAGTGCTTTGCATTTTCACTTTCTCCTCCAAATCTCTTACTCCAGTCAGCGAAGTGGGGAAAACATTATCACTGTGTTCATCAAGCTTAAGAGACTTGGCGAACGGTGATTTCCTGCTAGCACAGCGTTTAAGGCTGGGTTGGTTGGCTCATATTAAATAAATATGCGAGGGAAACAACTTCAGCGGGTAGACAAACAAACAAACTGTTACACTGAAGCAATACCAAGAAATGTTACTTTAATAGCCACCGAAACAATATTAATATCTCGAGCGTAGAAAAAAGAACAGCGACCGCAATGATTGCTTGTAACTATCTATCTATTTTCGAAACATAAATAAAATTTTTTCGAATATGGCAGTTACTGGTCCCATTCCCAGAAAGAAGTGTAGTCTTTTGTTAATGTAAACAAAAGGCCGCCTATGCACGGAATTATAATTAAATCGAACCATAAATAAACTTTTTTCGAATCGGTCACTTACTGGAGCAATTCGCAGAAAGAAGTGTGGACTTCCTGTTAATCTTAGCAAAACGCCACCTATGTACCGAATGTACCCACACGCCATAAATGAACTTTTCAAATAAGTCAGTCCCTGGTAAAATTTCCGGAGAGAAGTGCAGCTTTCCTGTTCATCTGAGCAAAAGAACACCTATGCGCTGAATTTCAAGTAAAGCGAGCTTTAAAAAACCTTTTTTCTATTAGGCCAGTCCCTGGTCCATTTTCCAAAAGATGTGTAGACTTCCTGTTAACCTTAGCAAAACGCCACCTATGTAACGAACATCAAGTAAAACCAACTAAAGACGTGACGAACAGGTTAGTCCCCGGTCTACCACCCGGAGAGAAGTATAGTCTTCCTGTTAATCTAAGGAAAAAGCCACCTATGTACCGAATTTCAAGTAAATCGATAGATAACCACAATATTTTCGAATAGGTGCCTCGCTTACTTTCCGAAAAGAAGTGTAGACTTTCTGTTAATCTTAGCGAAAGCACACATAAGAACCGAATTCCAAATGAATCCAGCCATAAATAAACTTTTCGATTAGGGCAGTCCCTAGTAAACTTTCCGGAGAGAAGTGTAGCTGTCCTGTTCATCTGAGCAAAAGAACACCTATGCGCTGAATTTCAAGTAAATCAAACTTTAAAAAACCTTTTTTCTATTAGAGCAGACCCTGGTTAACTTTCCGGAGAGAAGTGTAGTCTTCCGCCTTTGTATCGAATTTCAGGTAAATCATGTCATAAATAAACTTTTTTAGAATTGGCCAGTCCTTGGTCCACTTCCCGGAGAAAGAAGAGTCTTCCTGAAAATCGAACCACAAATAAGTTTTCTTCGATTAGGTCAGTCCATGGTCAACTTCCCGAAAAAAGTGTAGTCTTCCTGTTAATCTAAGCAAAAGGCCATATATGCACGGAATTTCAAGTAAATCCAGCTGTTGAGGACATGGACCTCCTTATGTTTTCGGAGTGATCCCCCTCAGGTGGCAACGCCGCGATGTGCTGCCCAATGTCGCCCAATGTTGCCAACGCTCCGCACCGTTTGAATAATCAACCGGCCAAAAATAGTCAACAGCAAAAGACAGCAATCAATCGCTTTTCAACCGCAAACGAATCGACATCACCACACGGACCGCTCTTCCTCATTTAAATTATATTTTGCTTATATTCCTTTTCATTATATTTTCAAATAATCTTTAAAGACCTAAATTTGTAATAATTAAATGGTCTCTAAGACATCAAGACAATTTGTGTCTAAAAAACTCATACAACGAATTATAACTCAAATTTATTATTTTTTTCCAATAATCTATATTATACCATTCGTAATTTAATAAACCTGAATTGTTATATTTTAAAACCCAAAAAGACCTAGACTTCCTCATTTATTTGAAACGGCCCATTTTACCCCCACTCACCAATATACATGGTCCTTCGGTGCCGAAAAAACGAATTGGCACCACTGCTCTACCCAACGGCAACAGCGGCCATCATACATATAGACAAAACCAAACGGAACCTTTAAACGAGCGGTCGTGTGTGATAAAAAGAAAAAAATTAAAAGACAATTGTGTTCAGTACAAATAATTTTCGTCAAAAAAAAGAAAAAACCAAACGGAAACTTTAAACGAGCGGTCGTGTGTGATATAAAGAAAAAATTGTTGAAAAAAAAGCGAGAAGCAAAACGGTTTAAAGACAATTGCGCTCAGTACAAAATAATTTTCGTCAAAAAAAGAAAAATCAAACGGAACCTTTAATCGAGCGGTCGTGTGTGATAAAAGAAAAAAAAATTGTTGAAAAAATTGAAATAATAATGTTGAAAAAAAAGCGAGAAGCAAAACGTTTTAAAGACAATTGCGTTCAGTAGAAAATAATTTTCGTCAAAAAAAAAAAAATCAAATTAAGCCGTGAAAGTGAACTTTAGATTAAAAATTTATATTTTAAAAGCGAAATATAGCAAGAGATCTCTTTAAAAGCGCTGATTTCAAACTTCTGTGAAATTAATGTTTGAAATGACAAATTTTGTTTAAATAATTTTTGGAAAAAAATAAAATTCGTTTACTGGTTAATTTCGCATAACGTAACATAGCGGACTCGAATCGAAAAGCCGTACGACCTGCTAAATATTTGACAAAGAAAAAGAAACGGTGAAAATTATAAAACTAAAAAAAATTCAAACAAGTTGAAAATAAAAACTAATATTTATACATTGTTAAGAGACGAAACTGTGCGAGTTTTATCAAACTAACGTGCTAAGAGTTTAACCAAAAAAAAAAAAAAAAAATTTATTAAAACAAAACAGTGAATATTCAGTGCGATACATTTTTTTTCGATTTTTGTGTTCGCAACATAACATAAAAAAAAAAAAATATTTAATCAAAGATATTTTCCGCTACAAGCAAAATTAATATAAATTAATATATATATTTTCCGATTTTGTGTTCGCAACATAAAAAAAAAAAATATTTAATCAAAGATATTTTCTGCTACAAGCAAAAATTAATATAAATTAAATATATATTTTCGGTTTTTGTGTTCGCAACATAACAAGAAAAAAAATTTTAATCAAAGATATCCTCCGCTACAAGCATTAATTAATAAATTAATATATATATATTTTCGAAAAAAAAAAAAATTAAAAAAAAAAAACATAAAATAATTTTTTTAATCAAAGATATTTTCCGCTACAAGCAAAAATTAATATAAATTAATATATATATTTTCGGTTTTTTGTGTTCGCAACATAACAAAAAAAAATTTTAATCAAAGATATTTTCCGCTACAAGCAAAAATTAATATAAATTAATATATATATATATTCGGTTTTTTGTGTTCGCAACATAACAAGAAAAAAAATTTTTAATCAAAGATATTCTCCGCTACAAGCAAAAATTAATATAAATTAATATATATATATATATATATTCGGATTTTTGAGTTCGCAACATAACAAAAAAAAATTTTTTTTTTTTAAATATATATACATCCATATAAAGATCGTGAAGTTTCGAGAAATATCATATAAATAAAAGCGTACGCTGACTACCACCACCAACAACAACAACAATCAAGTCCGCCAGTACAAGGAAAGCACACCAACAACAATCAAGTCCGCTACCCAGGCTAAGCTACCCAAAGGCTAAGTAAAAGAGCCATGTCGGAGTAAGTACACACTCATAATACATACATATTATTAACAATATAATAAATTACATAAATTATTGGTGGCAACTGTACAAGTTTGTACAGCACCAAAAAACCCCCGTTAGCCACTCCCTCACATTTGCAGCATAGCAGTACCGTTTTCTTTGAAAAACGGTTGAAATGCCCATCAAAAAAATTGAATACAAGCTAAACTGAGCAAATCCCGTTGGCCACTCCCTCAATTTGCAGCTGTTATAAAAAAAAAAGTATACATCTCTCTCTAAAACGGTAGGCATATAGCATATCTGTATATGCATATGCAAAATTTCAATACTGTTACAGCGCAGCACACACATTTGTTCCCACTCAAACGCGCTCTCAAACATCAAACACATTGTATAGCTGAGGACAAATAAACAAAAGGAGTCGCAGCATAAGACACCGTGGGCCGCGAGCAAGCAATCATCACACTTTTGTACAGTGGGACAAAAGTGAAGAGTTTTAATAGGAACAACCACTAAAACCCCAATTATTCCAAATAAATAAATAAATTATTTATTTATTTGGAATAAATAATAAATACACCAAAAAAAAAAAAAAATTTATTTGCATACCCACCCAAATATTTGCACTCAGACGCGCTGAGGCAAATAAACACATTAAATTTTTGCTGTTGGTTAATATATACCAAAGAAAAGCAATTCAAAAAAAAACAACCCAATTTTAATTACTCAGCGTAAAAATACAGCAGCTGGACAAAAACTGGGATAGCCTCCTAGAAGCATACGAGGCTATCTTCATGGCAGACGCATACCCGGAAGTCAGCGAGTCAGTGGAGCAGAAATACTCGAAATGTTCCGAAAGCTTCCAGAACTGTAAAGCGCAAATGCTAGAAGCATTGCAGCTTTTCACAGTTACAACACACACCCAAACAACCCAACAATCAACAAATACACACACAAGCTTAGTTTCCAATGGGGTATGTCTCAAAGTACCAGCCTGCGATACTGAAGCATATTACGGAGGATACGAAGACTGGCCGACATTCCGAGACATGTTTACGGCAGTCTATATAAATCACCCTCAACTAACACCCGCCCAAAAATTATTTCACCTGCGCCACAAGGCGAAAGGTCCAGCAGGCCTCATTGTGAAACAATACCCATTAACAGATGAAAGCTTTCCGCTTGCTTGGGAAGCATTAAAATCTCGTTATGAGAACCCAAGAATTCTGGTAGATAACCAGCTCAAAACCCTCCTTAATCTACAACCCATTTATGCAGAGAACGGGGAGCAGCTGCAAAAACTGCAGACCACAATAAATAACTGCCTCTCCAATCTCTCATCACAAAAGATTTCGACTAAGGATTGGGACCCCATCCTCATTTATATATGCTCCTCGAAACTCCCGAGCGAAACACTCGCGCTTTGGGAACAATCACTCAGTTCGAGGAAAGAACTACCACTCTGGTCCGAAATGAACGCATTCCTGACCAGTAGATACGAGGTAGTAGAACGACTGGGAACATATCGCCCAGGTAAACCCAAACCCCACATCAATACTTTCACACCCAGAGCTGGCAATCAAAGCTCCCCATTTGCGAATAAAAGTCGCATGCAAACCTATCACACAGAGTTCCAAAAACCCGTTTCCTGCAAGTTATGCAACTCTAGTCACGGGATGAAAATGTGCATCCGATTTACGAACCTTTCCGTCCCAGATCGACAAAAATTCGTTCGAGAAAACAATTACTGCGAAAATTGCTTTTCCTGTTCACACCAACGAAGTCAATTGCAAAGCAAATTCACCTGCGTTTACTGCCAAAGGCGTCATCACTCACTACTCCATCATCAAAATACAAACCCATACTCAAAACCCCTCTCATCGACAGCACAGGCAGCGACCGCAGAGGAAATAGCAGACGACAGACCATCAACCTCAACAGGAATCAGCCACACCCCCCAGGCTCAGAAGAAGACAGTCAAGGTAACAACACACCATGCAAGCAGCAACGAAACCACACTCTTGCCCACGGCTATAGTACCGATATATCTAGCAGGAGAACACCACAAAATCCGAGCAATGATAGACCAAGGTTCGCAAAAAACCTTTGTCACATCTCGGATTCAAAAAATACTCAATTTACCCACGGAAGAAACCCATTACGAAATCTCAGGAATGGGAGGAACTTTCATCCAGAACTCAACTAACGTCTGCGAACTAACTCTGTGTTCGTCAGACTTATCACACCATGTGAAAGCAAGAGCAATAATATTACCCAAGCTCACACACCTACTACCCACAACCCAGGTGTCAACCATTGACATCAACCAAATAACACATTAGCCGACCCAAAATGTCTCACCCCATCTCGAATTGACATGGTAATCGGCAGCGACTTAGCTCCCCAAATCCTCAGACAAGGAGTGCAACACCTCCACAATGGAACCCTATTGGCACAACAAACAATATTCGGATGGATAATCAGCGGACCGACAACTCAAAAGATAGAGTCCTTTTCAAAACAGGTCCATCCAACCCAAAATGACCCGATCAGCATCCAACTAAGGAAATTCTGGGAGCAAGAAGAAGTGCCAGCTCCCCAAACTCACTCAGAAGCGGACGAATTTTGCGAAAATTTGTATCGCAAAACAACAACGCGTCAAAAGAATGGTAAATACACAGTCAAATTACCATTCAAAAAGGAGTTTCCCAGGGACGCAGCCCTAGGCCACTCCAGACTAGCAGCACAGCAACAGTACATCAGCAACGAGCGGACACTAGAGCGAAAACCAGTGCTGCAGCAAAAATATGAGGAGGTCTTGGAAGAATACGTGTCCTTGGACCACATGGAACCCACTTCACCTCTCGAAGTAATCCACGAAGGGAAGTACTTCACCTTCTATCTACCCCATCACGCTGTCATAAAACCCGACAGTAAATCCACAAAGGTCCGAGTCGTTTTCAACTCATCCAGATTATCACAATCAGGAAACTCGCTAAACGACGTCCTACACACAGGCCCAACACTACAAAACGATTTAATGCTAAGAATCCTCAATTGGCGACTCTATAAGAACGTATTTAACGGCGACATTGAGAAAATGTACCGGCAAATACTCATTAACCAGGAAGATCAAGACTTCCAGCGAATACTCTTTCGCAGAACCCCCGACTCTCCAATAGAAGATTTCAAGCTAAAGACAGTTACGTTTGGCGTTAACTGTGCCCCATATTTAGCTATTCGAACCCTACATCAATTAGCCGAAGATTGCAAAAGCGAATACCCTCTCGCAAACAATATCCTACTCAATGAAATTTATGTAGATGACATTCTTTCAGGCAGTAATGAAATACAGTCCACTATCAACTCACTCACCCAAGTTATCGAAGCGTTAAATTCAGCAGGATTTCCTCTTAAGAAAATTACGGCAAACCACCCGAAAATACTCGAGAAAATCCCAGAGTCTCATTTGCTAGATGCCGACTTTCTTAAATTCAGCGACACAAGCTCAACAAAAACTCTAGGAATACGCTGGAACGCGCTTACGGACACCTTCTCATACTCATACGAACCTCAACCCGCAGCAAAGTGTAGTACTAAACGCCAGATTTTATCGGCTGTGGCGAAATTATTCGACCCGGCAGAATGGTTATCACCAATTATGATAGTAGCCAAGGTACTACTCCAAACACTTTGGCTAGAAGGAACGGATTGGGACGAAAACGTAAAATCCGGATCCCTACATAAATGGAACTAGTTTCATGAGAATCTCCCGGCAATCAAAGACATCCAAATACCCCGATGGGTGCAGTACTCCCCCGACAAACCGATACAACTCCACGGTTTCTCAGATGCCTCAGAGAAGGCATTCTGCGCTTGTGTGTACATGAGGGTACAACATGGCGACAACTCCTTCACCTCACATTTATTAGCTGCAAAAACAAAGGTAGCTCCTCTCCAAACAATAAGTCTCCCCCGTCTAGAGCTCTGTGGAGCAGTTCTACTGGCAAAGTTGGTAAACCAAATACAAACCGAATTAAGTTTACCGCCTCACGAACTTGTTCTGTGGACAGACTCGACCATCGTCTTAGCATGGCTAGAGAAACCACCACACTCTTGGAAAACATATGTAGCAAACAGGATATCCCAAATCCTGCAACTGATAAGTAACGCTACGTGGCGGCACGTATGCAGCAGCGACAACCCAGCTGACCTAGGCACCCGTGGATGTCGACCTCAGGACCTCGTTGAAGACACCATCTGGTGGAAAGGTCCTAAATGGCTCGCCAAACCCGCCAATGAATGGCCTAGCTCTCGCCCCCAACACCCATCGCCTCCGGAGCAAAGGCACATCGCCGCATTCCATACCTAGCCATCCGAAGATATCTTGGAGAGATTTTCTTCCTTCCCCCGAGCCCTTAGAGTACTTGCATATGTATATCGTTTTATTCACAGGTCACGAAAATTGCCATCTCAAATGAGCACGACTCTAAGCCACGAAGAGATGAACGAAGCAAAAACACGACTCATAACTCTAACTCAACGAAGGCATTATGGTGAAACCATAGCTCAACTCGAAGTCTCAAAACCGATCAGCAAGAAGGACCCGCTGCTGACATTAAATCCTATACTCGACAGCAAAGGCGTACTGCGTGTAAACGGACGGCTTAAATATGCAGCTCTTAGTTACAACGAGCGTCATCCCGTAATCATCCCAGAAAACTCAATATTCTGCACCCTGCTGTTAAAATTTCTACACACCACCATGCTGCATGCTGGAAATCAGTTAATGATGCGAATGGTACAACAAGAGTACTACATTCCCCGACTCAAACCCAAAATAAAAAAGTGTATCTTCCACTGCAAAACATGCACCATCCACAAGCAGCAGATGAGATCGCAGATCATGGCAGCACTATCCTCCGAGCGAACCACATATACCCTACCGTTTCACACGACTGGGGTGGATTTCGCCGGCCCGTTCCTAGTAAAAGTATCTACCAATCGGCGAGCTTCATATTCAAAGGCATACGTTTGTGTGTTTGTATGCTTCTCCACGAAAGCAATACACCTCGAAGTCTGCTCGGACTTGACTACGGAGGCTTTCCGAGCAGCCTTTGCTAGATTTGTTGGACGTCGCGGTCTCCCCTATAAGATTATGTCCGACAATGGGAAGACATTTGTCGGAGCTCAACGCACCTTCCACCGCGAGTTCGGCGTGTTCCTGAAGGAAGCAGCAGCCGACGTCTCCGCTAAATACGCCCCACTCGGCTTCTGTTGGGAGTTTATTCCCCCGTATGCCCCTCATATGGGTGGACTATGGGAAGCAGCAGTGAAGAGTTTTAAGCTGCACTTCACCAAGGTCGCCGGAAATCATAAATTTAGCTTCGAGGAACTCACAACCCTGATGGTAAGAATAGAAGCGGTTCTCAATTCCCGACCGCTCTCAGCCATGTCGCAAGACCCGCAAGACCTACTGGCACTCACCCCTGGACATTTCCTCCGCGGTGCCCCACTGTTATTCATACCCGAACCCAATGCTGAAGACCTCTCTCTGGTTCCCAAATGGCAGAAACTCAAGGTGCTTCATCATCAATTTAGTACCAGATGGAAGAACGAGTATCTCAGAGAATTACACAAGAGGTACAAATGGAAAAGGGCGGAAAGCCCCGTAAAGGAAGGAGATCTCGTCGTCGTCAAGGATGACCTCCTCCCCCCGAATGAATGGCGCCTAGGACGTATAACCAAAGTGTATCAAGGTGCAAACGAAAAGGTCCGGGTGGTCGACATAATCACGCAGAATGGAAAGACAACCCGAAATATAGCCAAATTGTGTGTGCTGCCCGCTGTAGGAACCTCGAACCCTATGACTTAATCCCAACATTTTACATTAACACATACCAACCTACAACTCATATACAAACATCTCATGAATTCTCTTCATATACACTTTTTTCAACCATATACTAAAGTCGTATATTTTCACTCTTCTCCCCTAGGTACCGACGAGACGCGCCATCGGGGAAGTGCCGTTTATGCGGCCGTTTATACGACCGGCGAATGCGACTCAAGGTCTAGTTGCCATCGGTGCACTCTCGGGCATCATACTCTGCTCCACCAGGCGAGGTTAAGGAGGGTAAGCGGTACAGCGAATGCAGCCAATTCCAGGCCAGTTTTATCCAGCCGGTCTGCCCAGCAGCGGAAGAAGCTGCAACAACTGGTAAAAGACGTCCGGAGCCTGATTGAAAAACTGGAGAAGGAGATACGGGGACCAACGCCGGGGGGCGCAACGCCGCGATGTGCTGCCCAATGTTGCCAACGCTCCGCACCGTTTGAATAATCAACCGGCCAAAAATAGTCAACAGCAAAAGACAGCAATCAATCGCTTTTCAACCGCAAACGAATGGACATCACCACACGGACCGCTCTTCCTCATTTAAATTATATTTTGCTTATATTCCTTTTCATTATATTTTCAAATAATCTTTAAAGACCTAAATTTGTAATAATTAAATGGTCTCAAAGACATCAAGACAATTTGTGTCTAAAAAACTCATACAACGAATTATAACTCAAATTTATTATTTTTTTCCAATAATCTATATTATACCATTCGTAATTTAATAAACCTGAATTGTTATATTTTAAAACCCAAAAAGACCTAGACTTCCTCATTTATTGGAAACGGCCCATTTTACCCCCACTCACCAATATACACCAGCCATAAATTAACTTTTCAAATAACTCAGTTAATACGAGCAAAAGGACACCTATGAACGAAAATTCAAGTAAATCGAACCTTAAATAAATTTTTTTTCGAATGGTTCCCTTTTCCGAGAAGATGTGTAGACTTCCTGTTAATCTAAGTAAATCAAACTACAAATAAGTTTTCTTCGAATAGGTCAGTCCCTGGTCCACCTTCCGGAAAGAAGTGTAGCCTTCCTGTAATTTTGAGCAAAAGGCCACCTATTTATGGAATTTCAATTCTTCGAACAGGTTAGTCCCCGGTCTACTTCCCAGAGAGAAGTCTTCCTGTCAATCTAAGTAAAAGTAAGTCCAGCCATAAATAAACTTTTCAAATAACTCAGTCCCTGGTAAACTTTCCGGAGAGAGGTGTAGTCTTCCACGTAATAGTTCAGTCCATGGTCCACTTTCCGGAGAGAAGTATAGCTTTCCTGTTAATCTGAGCAAAAGGCCGCCTATGCAAGGAATTTAAAGTAAGTCGAACCTGAAATACATTTTTTTCGAATGGGTCGGGCCCTGGTCCGTTTTCCGAGAAGGTGTGTATACTTCCTGTTAATCTAACCAAAAAGCCATACATGTTCATGTTATTTCAAGTAAATCCAGTCATAAATAAACTTTTTTCTAATAGGTCAGTCCCTGGTCCACTTTCCGAGAAGTTGTCGCGTACTGCTTTCCTGTTAATCTGAGCAAAAGGCCGCCTATGCAAGGAATTTAAAGTAAGTCGAACCTGAAATAAATTTTTTTCGAATGGGTCGGGCCCTGGTCCGTTTTCCGAGAAGGTGTGTATACTTCCTGTTAATCTAACCAAAAAGCCATACATGTTCATGTTATTTCAAGTAAATCCAGTCATAAATAAACTTTTTTCTAATAGGTCAGTCCCTGGTCCACTTTCCGAGAAGTTGTCGCGTACTGGTCGCAACAAAAACTCCTTTTAAGTTTGTTTGTTAATTTCCTTTGTTTTGTCTGAGCGCTGACAGTAGCATCTGTTGGCAAATAGTTGCATAATTTAAAGCCATGGATTGATGGCACGGTTGTACTCGGTGTGTGCCTACCCAGTGGTATAAGTCTCCAAAAGTAGGTGTTCGTACAAAACGGTTCATCCACGAACAAATATTAGGGAAGCGGAATGCTTTGCGCGCGTATTCCGTAAAAAGGGGTGTCGCCTTTCTTTTTATACGATGAGGGGAAAATTATCCAGTGTACTTGGTATGCCATGGTGGTGTGTGCTTACAACTCGGTCCCTTTCGGTAATGATGGCGGCGCCAAATGATTGGGCACCAATACACACTCTTAGCTTGCGGCCTGGCTCAAAGGTGCTTGGCGGATCAGATTTGAGCAGTCTTTGAAAGTGTGAACACCTTTTCGAGCAGATGTGCGAGTAGATATTTTAGTGAAAAAAATAAATAGTGCTTTGCCAGTCCAGGCAAATATTTGTATTAAGGCCAGTCGAGGCCATGTGAAAATAGGTTTTTTTGGTGGATTCCAGTGGCGGAAACAGAGCTTGTCGACATCGTCCGGAGGAGCACCGAAGTTGGGTATTGTTTTTGTACGCTTTGTCGTGCCGGCCCATCCTTTTAGTATCCTGCATCCAGATCTCAGTCACTTAGGCGGGTTAAAGTTACCCCCGGCAGCACGGGAGTAGTGCGAGTGGGTTCGTAACCAGTTTGGTTGGACCACACCTCGGGTGTACCATAAAAACATATTTTGTTTATTTTATGCGTGTACATAAACGTTTAGTTTTGCTCTGGTGTTTAACTATTGTTGTGCGATTTTCATTTATCTAAGTCAGCCTTAGTAAAATTCACTTGGTGTTGTTTTTTTCTTCCTGTGCTAACAGTTTTGTTATTGTACGTAGCTAGCGACCCTCGCCGTCTTTACTTAGCTGGCCGGTCGCTCTGTTAGATTGTTTTGTCACATTCCTCTTTTTGCGGAGATTCGTTTGGTCCCTGGGAAAGAAAAATTGTTGGTCAAGTTTTTTATTTTGAATTAAATATCGTTTTTTATTTAAATTTTTTGGATAATTGTTGTGTTGTCAACGTAGATAATATATTTTATTTTTTTTTTTGTAGTTTTTTTTTTAATTTTCATTATAAATAAATATTTTTTTATATACTTTTTTTTTGGTTTTTTCTTGCTTTTCGAGTTCACTTTTTTATTTTAAAATTAATCGCTTAGCGTAGGACGAGCTCGCGTACGAGATGGAGGCACGCGGCCTTCCAGTCGATCCGGTAGAAGCCATGCATCGCTAAGGGCATCACGGTTGGTAGAACGAACAGGTTCGGTAAACCTCTTCCAAGAATACCCCTTCAGTTTCGACGAGGATAAGATGGCGGTGGAGTCGAAACTGGAGGAGGTGGAGAAATTAATTTTATCGGTTTCGGGTGGGGGCAAGCCATTGCATGGAGCGAAAGCCCCACTTCGACAAGTTCTCCGGTTTCTGAGACCCGACTGGCTCCTTAACTACTCGTCGCATTTCCACGGGCGAGGGTGCTATCGGTCCGCACGAGTGGCACCCGAGCGCTTGACCGAACCGATTTCTTTTCTTCGGCTTCTTCGCTGCCGACTACCTCTTGTAATTCGGCGAGATGGAGCAACAACTTGCTCTTCAGCTCCATCTGCTGAGTCTCGTCGTCGCTTCCCAGTCGCACATGGCCGATTCCTGATAAAGCCCACTCGATCTTCGCTATCGCTTTCGCTCCATGGGATGTCACCTATGTACGAAATTTCAAGTAAATCAAACCACAAAAACAGATTCCTGCGAATAAGTCATTCCATGTTCTACTCTTCGGAGAGAAGTGTATTTTTCCTGTTAATCTGAGAAAAAGGTCACCTATGTATCGAATATCACGTAAATCGATAGATAAACATAATCCTTTCGAATAGTTCAAAGCCTCGCCCACTTTCCAGAGAGAAGTGTAGTCTTTCTGTTTATCTAAGCAAAACGCCACCTATGTACCGAATTTCATGTAAATCAAAACACAAAAAGATTTCTGCGAATAGGTCAGTCCATGGTATACTCTTCGGAGAGTGTAGAGTTTATGTTAGTGTAAGCAAAACGCCACATTTGTATGGAGTTTCAAATAAATCAAATCACAAAACAAAAAATTCTGCGAATTGGTCAGTCCATGGTCTACTCTCCGGAGAGAAGTGTAGTCTCCCTGTTAATCTAAGCAAAAGGTCACCTATGTATCGAATTTCACATAAATCGATAGATAAACATAATCCTTTCGAGTAGTTCAGTGCCTCGCCCACTTTACAGAGAGAAGTGTAGTCTTTCTGTTTATCTAAACAAAACGCCACCCATGTACCGAATTTCAAGTAAATCAAACCACTAAAAAGATATCTGCGAATAGGTCAGTCCATGATCTACTCTACGGAGAGAGGTGTACTCTTCCTGTTAATCTAAGTAAAAGGTCACCTATGGACCGAATTTCAAATAAATCAAGTGACAAATAAGATTTCTTCGATAGGTCCACTTTACGGAGAGAAGTGTAGACCTTCTGTTAATCTAAGCAAAACGTCACCTATGCACCGAATTTCATGCAAATCAAAAAACAAAAAGATATCTGTGAATAGGTCAGTAGACCATGGTCTACTCTTCGGAGAGAAGTGTACTCTTCCTGTTAATCTAAGCAAAGGGCCACCTATGTACCGAATTCCAAGCGAATCCGGCCATAAATAAACTTTTCAATTAGTTCAATCCCTGGTCCGATTTCCGGAGAGAAGTGTAGAGTTTATATAATTGTAAGCATAACGCCACCTTTGTACGGAGTTTCGAGTAAATCAAATCACAAAACAAAAAAATCTGCGAATAGGTCAGTCCATAGTCTACTCTCTGGAGAGAAGTGTACTCTTCCTGTTAATCTAAGCAAAAGGTCACCTATGTATCGAATTTCACGTAAGTCGATAGATAAACACAATCCTTTCGAGTAGTTCAGTGCCTCGCCCACTTTACAGAGAGAAGTGTAGTCTTTCTGTTTATCTAAACAAAACGCCACCCATGTACCGAATTTCAAGTAAATCAAACCACTAAAAAGATACCTGCGAATAGGTCAGTCCATGATCTACTCTACGGACAGAGGTGTACTCTTCCTGTTAATCTAAGCAAAAGGTCACCTATGGACCGAATTTCAAATAAATCAAGTGACAAATAAGATTTCTTCGATAGGTCCACTTTACGGAGAGAAGTGTAGACCTTCTGTTAATCTAAGCAAAACGTCACCTATGCACCGAATTTCATGCAAATCAAAACACAAAAAGATATCTGTGAATAGGTCAGTAGACCATGGTCTACTCTTCGGAGAGAAGTGTACTCTTCCTGTTAATCTAAGCAAAGGGCCACCTATGTACCGAATTCCAAGCGAATCCGGCCATAAATAAACTTTTCAATTAGTTCAATCCCTGGTCCGATTTCCGGAGAGAAGTGTAGAGTTTATATAATTGTAAGCATAACGCCACCTTTGTACGGAGTTTCGAGTAAATCAAATCACAAAACAAAAAAATCTGCGAATAGGTCAGTCCATAGTCTACTCTCTGGAGAGAAGTGTACTTTCCCTGTTAATCTGAGCAAGACGTCACCTATGTAAAGAATTTCAACCAAGTCGATATATTATATAAACATAATCTTTTTTAATAGTTCAGTCCCTCGCCCACTTTCCAGAGAAGTGTAGTCTTCCTATTTATCTAAGCAAAACGCCACCTATGTTCCGAATTTCAAGTAAATCAATACTCAAATACGTTTTCTTCGAAAAGGTCAGTACATGATGTACTCTTCGGAGAGAAGTGTATTCTTCCTGTTAGTCTAAGCAAAAGGTCACCTATGTATCGAATTTCACGTAAATCAATAGATAAACAAAATCCTTTCGAATAGTTCAGTGCATCGCCCACTTTCCAGGGAGCAGTGTAGTCTTTCTGTTAATTTAAGCAAAAGGTCAGTCATGTACCGAATTTCAATAACTTAAATCACAATTGAGATTTCATCGAATAGGTCCACTTTCCAGTGAGAAGTGTAGTCTTTCCGAATTCCATGTAAATCCTGCCATAAATAAACCTTTCGAATAAGTCAGTCCTTGGTAAACTTTCCGGAGAGAAGTGTAGATTTTCTGTTAATCTGAGCGAAAGGCCATCTATGCATGGAATTTTAATTGAAAAACATTTTTTCGAATGGGTCAGTCCCTGGTCTAGTTTCCGAAAAGATGTGTAGACTTCCTGTTAATCTAAGCAAAACGCCACCTGTGTACCGAATTTCAAGTAAATCAATATTCAAATAAGATTTCTTCGAATAGGTCAACGCCCGGTTTACTTCTCGGAGAGAAGTCTTCCTGATAATCTAAGCAAAAGATCACCTATGTACCGAATTTCAAGTAAGTCAAATGACAAATAAGATTTCTTCCAATGGGTCCACTTTACGGAGAGAAGCGTAGACCTCCTGTTAATCTCAGCAAAACGTCACCCATGTACGGAATTTCAAGTAAATCAAACCAAAAAAATATTTCTGCAAATATGTCAGTCCATGGTCTACTCTCCGGAGGAAAGTGTACTCTTTTTTTTTAATATAAGCACAAGGCCACCTAAGAATATGGAACGAATTTAGAGTAAATCGAACCACAAATAACATGTTTTGAATTGAAAAAAATTCAAATGACAAATTAGATTCCTTCGAATGGGTTCACTTTCTGGAGAGAAGTGTAGACCTCCTGTTAATCTAAGCAAAACGCCAGCTATATACGGAATTTCAAGTAAATCAAACCACAAAAAAGATTTCGGCGAATAGGTCAGTCCATAGTCTACTCTCCGGAGGGAAGTGTACTCTTCTTGTTAATATAAGCACAAGGCCACCTAAGAATATGGAACGAATTTAGAGTAAATCGAACCATAAACAACATGTTTTGAATATGTCAGTCCCAGGCCTAGCTCCCGGAGAAAAGTGGAGTCTTCCTGTTGATCTAAGCAAAACGCCACCTGTGCACCGAAATTCAATTAAATCGATAGATAATCACAATCTTTTCGAACAGGTTACTTTCCGGAAAGAAGTGTAGACTTTCTGTTTATCTTAGCAAAAGTCCACCTATGTACTGAATTCCAAGTGAATCCAGCCATAGCCGGAGAGAAGTGTAGACTTCATGTTAATGTAAGTAAAACGCCACCTATGTACGGTGTTTCAAGTAAATCAAACCACAAAAAATATTTCTGCGAATAGGTCAGTCCATATTCTACCCTCCGCAGGAAAGTGTACTCTTCTTTTTAATCTGAGCAAAATATCAAGCAATTTGATATATTATATGAACACAACTTTTTTGAATAGTTAAGTGCCTCGCCTACTTTGCAGAGATAAGTGTAGCCTTCCTGTTGATCTAAGCAAAACGCCAATTGTGCAGCCAGTTTCAATTAGTCAGGTCAGAATATGTCAATCCATAGTCTACTCTCCGGAGAGAAGTGTGGTCTTCCTGTTAATCTGAGCAAAATATCACCTGTGTAACGAATTTCAAGCAAGTCGATATATTATATAAACACAACCTTTTTGAATAGTTCAGTGCCTCGCCCACTTTGCAGAGAGAAGTGTAGTCTTTCTGTATATCTAAGCAAATCGCCACCTATGCACCGAATTTAAAGTAAATCAAATGACAAATAAGATTTCTTCGAATATGTTAGTCATTGGTCCACTTTCCGGAGAGAAGTTTAGCCTTCCTGTTAATCTGAGCAAAAGCCAACCTATGAACGGAAATTCAAGCAAATCGAACCTTAAATAAATTTTTTTTTCGAATTGGTTAGCACCTATTCCGTTTTCCGAGAAGATGTGCAGACTTCCTGTTAATCTTAGCAAACGCCACCTATGTACCGAATTTCAAGTAAATCAAGACTCAAATAAGATTTCTTCGAATAGGTCAACGCCCGGCTTACATCTTCGCGAGAAGTGTTCCTGGTAATCTAAGCAAACAGCCACCGGTGCACCGAAATTCAAGTAAATCTACAGATAAACACAATCTTTTCGATAAGGTCAGTGCATCGCCCACTTTCCGGAGAGAAGTGATGCCCTTGGTCCACTTCCCGGAAATAAAAATAGTCCGATCTTTTTGAATAGGTCGGTTCCTGGTCCTGCTGTGGTCTTTCTGTTAATCTGAGCAAAACGCTTTCATGAACCGAATTTCAAATAAATCAAACCAAAAATAAGACTTCTTCGAATAGGTCAGTCATTGGTCCACTTTTCCTGTTAATCTGAGCAAAAGCCCACCTAAAAACGGAAATTCAAGCAAATCGAACCTTAAATAAATTTTTTCGAATTGGGTAGCCCCTGTTCCGTTTTCCGAGAATATGTGTACACTTCCTGGTAATCTCAGCAAAACGCTACCTATGTCACGAATTTCAAGTAAATCGAACCATAAACAAGGCGTGTTGGATAGGACAGTTCATGGTCTACTCTCCGGAGAGAAGTATACTCTCCCTGTTAATCTAAGCAAAATATCACTTATGTAATGAATTTCAAGCAAGTCGATATATTATACAAACACAATCTTTTTGAATAGTTCAGTGCCTGGCCCACTTTCCAGAGAGTAGTGTACTCTTTCTGTTTATCTAAGAAAAGCGCCACCTATGTACGGAGTTTCAAGTAAATCAAATGACAAATAAGATTTCTTCGAATGGGTCCACTTTCGGGAGAGAAGTGTAGACCTCCTGTTAATCTAAGCAAAACGGCACCTACCATATGTACCGAATTTCAAGTAAATCAAATGACAAATAAGATTTGTTCGAATGGGTCCACTTTCCGGGGAGAAGTGTAGATCTCCTGTTAATCTAAGCAAAACGCCACCTATGTACGGAACTTCAAAAAAATGAAACCACAAAAAAGATTTCTGCGAATAGGTCAGTCCATGGTCTACTCTCCGAAGAGAAGTGTACTCTTCTTGTTAATATAAGCACAAGGCCACCTACGAATATGGAACCATAAATAACATGTTTTGAATAGGTCAGTCCTCGGTCTAGCTCCCGGAGAGAAGTGTCTTCTTCCTGTTGATCTAAGCAAAATGCCACCTGTGCACCGAATTTCAATTAAATCGATAGATAATCACAGTCTTTTAGAACAGGTCATTGCCTCGCTTACTTTCCGGACAGAAGTGTAGACTTACATACTTATATACTGGATATATTATATAAACAGAACATTTTGGAATAGTTCAGTGCCTCGCCCACTTTTCAGAGAGAAGTGTAGTCTTTCTGTTAACTAAGCAAAACGCCACCTATGTACCGAATTTAAGGTAAATCAAATGACAAATAAGATTTTTTCGAATGGGTCCACTTTCTGGAGAGAAGTGTAGACCTCCTGTTAATCTAAGCGAAACGTCACCTATGTACGGAATTTCAGGGAAGTCGATAGATAAACACAATATTTTTGAATAGTTGAGTGCCTCGCTCACTTTCCAGAGAGAAGTGTAGTCTTCCTGTATATTTAAGCAAAACGCCAATTATGTACCGAATTTCAAGTAAATCAATACTCAAATAGGTTTTCTTCGAATAGTCCAGTCCATGGTCTACTCTTCGGAGAGAAATGTATTCTTCCTGTTATTATAAGCAAAAGGTCACCTACGTGTATGTATCGAATTTCTCGTAAATTGATAGAAAAACACAATCCTTCCGAATAGTTCAGTGCCTCGCCCCTTTCCAGAAAGAAGTTAGTCTTTCTGTTAATCTAAGCAAAAGGCCATCTCTGCACGGAATTTCAATTAAATCGAGCTTTAAGTAACTCTTTTTCGAATGCGTCAGTCCTTGGTCCATTTTCCGAAAAGGTGTGTAGACTTCCTGGTAATCTAATCTGAACTCCTTTTGTGTACCGAATTTCAAGTAAATCAATACTCAAATAAGATTTCTTCGAATAGGTCAACCCCTGGTCTACTTCCCGGAGAGAAGTGTACGGAATTTCCATTAAATCAAACCACAAATAAGATTGCTTCGAAAAGTTCAGTACCTCGCCCACTTTCCAGAAACAAGTGTAGTCGTTCTGTTAATCTAAGCAAAACGTCACCAATGTACCGAATTTCAATAAGTAAGATCACAAATAAGATTCTTCCTTTTGTATCGCATTTCCAGTCAATAAATAAAACCGTTCCTGTATGTATGTAGTCTAAGCAAAATGCCACTTATGTACCGATTTTCAAGTCAGCCGAACCATAAGAAAGATTTACTCGAAAAGGCCGCTCCCTGGCCCATTTTCCGGAGAGAAATGTAGTCTTCCTGTTAAAATACCACCTATTTAGCGATTTTCAAAAAAGCCGAACTATAAGTAAGAATTTTCGAATAGGTCAGTCTCTGGTCCATTTCCCGCAGACAACAAGATTCTTCCTGTTAATCAAAGCAAAAAGCTACCTATATACCGAATTTCAAGTAATTCGTGCAATAAATAGGCCAATAGGTGGTCCACTTTCCGGAGAGATGAAGAGTATTCCCGTTAATCTAAACAAAAGGCTCCCAATGAACCGAATTTCAAGAAAGTCGAATCATTAATAAGATTTTTCAATAGGCCAGTCTCTGTCCCACTTACAGTCTTAAAATAAGTAAGATTTATCCGATTAAGCCAGTTTCTGGTTTACTTTCCAGAACGAATTATACGTGTAGGTCAGTTTCTGGTTCACTTCCCGGAATTGAGTATAGTCTTCCTGTTTATCAAAACAAAAAGTCACCTATGTTACTAATTTCAAGTACAACCAAGGATAAATCAACTCATCAAGCAAATCCAGCCATATATAAATTTTTCGGTGAGGTCAGTCCCTTGTCCACTTTCCGTACAGAAGTGTAGTCTTCCACCTATGTACTAAATTTCAAGTAAATCCAGCCATATATAAATTTTTCGATGTGGTCAGTCCCTGGTCCACTTTCCAAAGAAAGTGTAGTCTTCCATCTATGTACTGATTTTCAAGTAAATCCAGCCATAAATAAACTTTTTTCGAATATCCCTGGCCCACTTTAGTGTGACCTTATTGTTTCTCTAAGCAAAAAGGCACCAATGTATCGAATTTCAAGTCAATCTAGCAGTAAATAAAATTTTTTCTAGTATGTCAGTCCCTGGTCCGGAGAGAAGTGTAGCCTAATTTTTAATCTAAGCAAAAATCCACCTATGTACCGATTTTCAAGTCAGCTGAACTATAATTAAGATTTTTTCAAAGAGGACAGTCCCTGGTCCACTTTCTGGAGAGAAGTGCAGTCTTTCTGTTTGTCTAAGCCAAAGGCCACCTATGTACCGAATTTCAAGCAAATCGGTTGCTAAACATAACTTTGCGAATAGCAATAAATAAAATTTTTTCTAGTATGTCAGTCCCTGGTCCACTTTCCGGAGAGAAGTGTAGCCTAATTGTTAATCTAAGCAAAAGGTCACCTATGTACCGATTTTCACGTCAGCTGAACTATAATTAAGATTTTTTTCGAAGAGGACAGTCCCTGGCCCACTTTCCAGAGAGAAGTGCAGTATTCTTGTTTGTCTAAGCAAAGGGCCACCTATGTACTGATTTTCAAGTAAATCGAGCCGTAAATGAGAACTTTCAGTCCTTGGTCCACTTTCCGGAGAGAAGTGAAATCTTCAAGTAAATCGATTCATAAATAAATTTTTTTTCGAATAGGTCAGTCTCTGATCCACCTCCCAAAGGGAATAAGATTCTTCCTGTTAATCAAAGTAAGGAGCCACCTATTTACCTGATTTCAAGTCCATCTAGCCATAAATAAAATTTCTTTAGTATGTTTGTAATCTAAACAAAATGCTACCTATGTAGAAGTGAAGAAATGTTTTCCTGTTAATCTAAGCACAAGGCCACATATATACCAAATTTTAAGTAAATCGAACCATTAATGAGACCTTTCAGTCCCTGGTACACTCTCCGGAAAAAAATGTAGTCTTCAAGAAAATCAAGCAATAAATAAAATTTTCTCGAATAGCTCAGTCTCTGATCCACCTCCAAGAGCTCGTCAACTGTTCACTCGGGTGGAAAGGCCCCGAGTGGTTAACTAGGCCATCCCCTCCTTGGCCGGAAAGTTCACCAACTCATTCGTCCCCTCCCGAACAACGACAAATTGAAGCACTCCACGCTTTAGGATCCCCTGATTTTCTAGACCGGTTCTCTTCCTGTTCCACCGCTCTCAGAATAACAGCGTACATATTTCGTTTTGCACAAAAGGCTAGGAAGCTGCCAAATCCGCCCTCTACCACTCTCACTCAACACGACCTACAGTTCGCAAAAACTCGCCTCATAGCTGTCACCCACCGAAAATATTTCGGGAAAACCATCACAGCACTGGAGTCGAAATGTCCGATAGAAAAAAGAGATCCTCTCCGTTCTCTCAACCCCTTCTTGGATAAATCAGGACTGCTGCGTACAAATGGACGTCTCACTCATGCCGCCCTCAGCTACGATGAGCGTCATCCAATTATCATTCCCGAGAATTGCCGATATTGCTCTTTCCTCCTCCTCGAGTTCGTCCACTCAACTCTACTGCACGCATTTCTCGGGTCAAGACATGCACGATATACAAGCAGAAGATGAGCACACAATTGATGGCAACGTTACCCCCTGAACGGTCCACATATAAGTTAAGTTCATCGGGTTATCCAATAAAAAGTCACTTTTTGGTTTTTAATATAAGTTTTATTTATTAACTTATTTAACTATGTATTTATATCACCTTAATTTTCATAAGGAAAAACACTTATAACTTTTTTAAGTTTTCCGTCCTGACTCTATGTCAGTCATATTAAGACTAATTAATACTAATCAATACTCTACTGCTTAAACTAATATGCCGCGTCGAATATCATTTGCCTGGCCATTGTGTTTGTTGTCGTATCATAACCTGATCTTGTGTTGTTGGTATTCGATTCATAAAAATTCCCCTGCATTGCCTGACTTATTCGGGCACATTAAGCACTCCATTGCTAACCCAAGCCCATAATGAAATTGTTGTTGTCGTAATTATTTGCGCTTTGTTATTTGGGTACCGTAAAGGGGCTTTTTTTACTTTACATATATGTATGAATATGTGATACTTTGAAAATGATTAGCAAAATATTACAATTATTACAAATTCATATTAAGGTATAGATATACACGGTGTGTCCCAAAAATAACCGAACTTTATATTTAAATCATACAACATACAGCGCCATCTATTGAAAATTTGACAGCCATTTCAATAAAACCAAAAGTGTGCTAGTGGTTCAAAAATAAAATGGAACAAAGAGCAAATATAAAATTTTGTGTCAAACTTGAAAAAAAAATTGAAATTGAAGTTTAAAAAATTAAAAAAAATTGAAAAAAATGAAGCAGCCGTAACCGAGGTACTGAAGAACATTTCTATAAATGACATAAAAAAATCTATGCATGCGCTGGTTGATCGTTCCAAACGTTGTGTTGAGTCAAATGGAACCTATTTTGAATAAATAATAACTTTCAAAGATAATATAATGTGTATTTTACTATTTTACAAAAATTTGTAGAATTGTATGTTTGCAAATATGGTTTACGTATGCGCATGTACGTTTTTGATTTATATGGGGCTTATTTTAATAAAAACACATAATAAGAAAAATGTTTGAGTTTGGTTTTTGCAAAAATATATTTTTTAGAATTTTTTATTAATTACATATAAATTTAGCGTATTTGGCTTTAAATCTCAAAAATTTTTTTTTTTAAAGTATTGTTATTTAAATAATAATTATTAATAGTGCCGTTGGTAGAAGTAGTTAAATTCGAATCAACAAAAAAAAAACTATTAGAGATATGTATTTTAACAAAATTCTCAAAATATTTCTCGCAAACGGGTGTTTCTGTTTGCTGCCTTTATATTAATAGCAGTGAAGGATCATCTTATATTATCCTTGTGGATTTTCTTGCCGTTTATTAATACGGTCGTTCCTAGGTCCTTTTGCATCACATTTTCAATATATACTTTATTTAGTTTGTTACCTAGGCGTTAATTGCGGCGAACATACAACTTTTCCCCTTCTTTAAATGTCCTTGGGCTGTTTTTCGAGTTTTTAATTATATTTTCTTGCGCAGTGATTAGAGTAGCCTTAATTGAACTTAAATGGTCTTTTAAAAAGTTATTCAATATATATATTTTGCATTCACCGTCGAATGCATTGAATTATTGTATTTGTAAGTTGCGAGTAAGATTAAATCTTCGGTATCAGTTACATTTTATTCCGCTTTTATGCATCGTGCGATCTCGGTCAAAGTTGAATGCACTCTTTCTATCTGGCCATTACTATTGCTGTGCAAAGGAGGTATAAAAAATTGGTCGATTTCAAATTGGTCCTTCAATAAATTGGCTACGGTGTGAGATTGAAAGGTTTTTTCGTTATCAGAAATTATTAACTTAGTTTTTCTGAACTTGTTAAGTATGATTAAAAGCGCACTTTTGATATCAATTGTTGATCTGGACTCTATAGGAATTGTGATTGTAAATTTCGAAAACTTGTCTATACAAGCAAGGAAATGAAATTTTTCGACGGAAAATATATCTATATGCAGAATTTGCCCTGGGTATTCCGGTATGGGTGTTTTTCCTACCTCTGTTTTTGAAGGGTGCCTGTTATATTTGTTTTCCATGCATATTCTACAATTTTTGGCTATTGTAGTTAGGGTCTTCTTTATTTCTGGAAAAAAATACTCTGATACTAATTGCTTATGATTCTCCTGAATGGAACGGTGCGCTCTATTATGTTCCATTGTGGCTGCTTCAATTTGATCCTATTTTTTTATCAGACCTATTACTAATTTTTCGGTGTGCACGAATTTTAGACCAGGAAAGTTTGACAAAAGTAAGGACTGAACTCTGGCTAGAGTTTCAAGGTCACAGCAGATACCATTGACAACATCTCACTATGAACCGTCGACATTGAGTCGTTGAGGTTGTGAGTGTACTGGCGTGACAGTGCGTCGGCCACTTGGTTTTCCTTGCCAGGTTTATAAAAATATTTGGGTGCAAATGAGTTAATAAATGCGGTCCAGCTCTTGATTTTTGAGTTAGGGTTTCTGTCTGAAATCGCGAACGTCAATGGCTGAAAGTCTGTGTAAATGTGAATATTTTTTATTCCGTATAAATAATGCCTTAACTTCTGGAAAGCCCAAACTATTGCCAGAAGTTCTCGTTCGTTCGTGGCATAATTTTCTTCCGTTTTAGATAAGGTACGCGATATCATCGTGATTGGCTTCCCATTTTGGGATAGAATAGCACCTAAAGCGACGGACGATGCGTCCGTAGTAATTTCGAAGGGCTTGTTGTAATCAGGCTGTTGCAGAAGAACATCTTCCGAAGCCAAGATACTCTTAAGTTTGTTAAAGCAGCGATAGCATCTTCGTCGAGTGATATGTGGATTTTTTTAGAATGTCGACTATTAACGTGTCCGTTTTCACCTCTTAAATACTTTGTGAGGGGTTTAGATATATGAGCGTAGTCCTTAATGAATCTGCGGTAGTAACCGGAAATACCTAAGAATGAACGTAAGGATCTTAATGATTTCGGTTCCTGGTAGTTCATGATTGCCTCGACTTTGCTGGGACTTGTTCGAATTCCCTTGCTAGATACGGTGAAACCCAAGAATTCCACTTCTTCCTTGAAGTGCTTGGCGCATTTTTCAGGCCAAAGGGTAATCGGCAAAACTCGTACTTGCCATGGCTTATGCTAAATTCGAGTTTGCATCTATCTTTTTCCAGGAGGCAAATTTGGTGGAAACCTGACTTTAAGTCTAGTGTGGTAAACACTGTAGATTTTCCTAAGTTCATTCTTTCTTGGTGTCTGGGAACGGATATTTATCGGATGTTGTTTACTCATTGAGCTTTCGAAAATCTATTACCATCCTCAATTTCTGATTAACTTCGTCGTCAAGCCCTTTTTTTGAAACGACGTGTACAGGTGAGTTATATGGTGAGTATGACTTTCTTATGATCCCATCTTTCAGCAAGGATTCTATTTCTTTATTAATGAATTTTGCTGCCGATATGGGATAAGGATAACTTTTCGAATAAATAGGAGTATCAGTTTGGGTGTCTATTCTCGCAATCACCTTTGTGTTGTACGGTAGGGCTCTGTTGGGGTTGGCAAATGCATATTGATTTCTTTCTATCAGCATCTCAATGCGTTCAGAAACCTCCGTTTTATTTGCTGTAGCCATATTGACATGCTGACAATAAAAATAGTTTAGTTTATCTTTTCCAGTTTTATGGAAAATGAGCCCAACTTGTGTATCGATTTTTGCTTCGACACCTTTCAATAAATCATATCCTATGATTCCATCAAAGGTATCTAGCTTGGGTAAAATGTAAAAGGTGGCAATTTTTCCTAATATGTCGATTCTGCACTTTTCTGTAATCTTATTAACTCCATTAATGGACCATAATTGGGTGGGATTTTTTACTGGGACAATGCCTTTTAAAAATGAGAAATTCTTTATGTAATTTTTAGCAGTTCCTGTGTCTATTAGTAGGTTAAGGACTTGCCCGCTCGGCTGGGTCCGCGTAATGAACGGCAAGTGGGACCTTAGCCTTATAAATTAATTTTATCAGCAGACTTATCTTCGCATTCGAAATCTTCTACTTCAGAAGAATAAGGTTCGTCTTTCATTGCGTTGACTCGTTGTTGTTTGTTTATTGGGGCTTGAATGGATGAATTGGTGCCATGCCTTTTAAGGTTACTATACTGCTGCTGTGGCGGAGCAGTATTATACGTTCGTTGCCGCTTCGACGAGTTCTGGAAGCCCGAAGTATTCTTTTGTCTAAATGTTTGTGGTTGAGAGCCGTTAGAAAAACGACCAGAGGTATTATTTTTAAACTCAGTCTGTCGCCTAAAACAATAGCTTCCTGGATCTACATCCATCGGTGTAGGGCTTTGATTTGAAAAATTTTGGGAATTATTTCGTTTAGAAACTGTACTACCAAATTTCGGTGAAAATGGTCTGGTATGGGAATTTTGTGGCATTCTTCCTGTGGCATAAGTCTGAGCAAACTCATACCTCTGTCTATTGTGATGTAGCTCTTGGGCCACTGCAAGTGCGCTGGGCAAGTCTGGTCGGTTAGCTGCAAACAGAGTGTCACATAATGGGCGCTTAAGGCCGAAAATAAATACCCTTAACGCGCTTTCCCTAGCCTTTTCATTAAAGGCATTGGTAAGCTCATCATTATTACTACGTGTCATGTTAATTTTATTCACTATCAGAGTGAGCTGCCTGTCAACTGCATCATAGTATTCGCCGATAGACATTTGACCCTGTCTTAATGTATTGAGCTGATTTTCCAAGATATGGAGGGGACGCTTATCTGCGTACAGCTGGTCTAACCTAGCAATTATGGCTTGGAAATTGAGAGGGGTATTAAAGGCACTTAGATTTTCATTCGCCGAGGATGTAATTTTATTCCTTAGAATTCCCATCGCGATGTAATACGGCTCAGAACCTTCGCTATAATAGCGCAAATTTCGCCGCGTTTCGCCATGCCGGATATTCCGACATTACACTGTTAACCATGTTTTCATCCATTTTTTCTTTATTAATTACAATTCTTTAATCAAAATACAAATACTCATTTAGGTATTTTATAATACGCGATATTGATATATATAGAGCTATTGATACCTTAATGTCTCATGCTATGTTGCTTTCGATTTTTTTTTTGCTCTGGCTTACCATAAATGGCTGCCTCTAGATTATTTAGCATGTTGTCCTCCACTATGCTTTTTTGTTTCTTCTTGGACGCAAGGTATATGGAAAAGTTTTCACTCCTTTTGGTTCACTCAAGTATGTGGGGTTGGCATAAATATATTTAACTTTCTTATACTTTGTGAAAAGTTTTTCAAATTCCTTTGGAAAATTTTTTTGCCTGTCGGTGTTTTCACTTTCTCAGTTTTTGAGGCTTTTCACACATGGAAGTATTAGTACAGTTTTTTAACTTTAAATACTTTTTTTTAAAGCAACTTTGGTCGTTACACGATTATTATGATTAAAGCTTATTTCACAATAACTTCAATCAGAATTCGACCGTCTTATAACAATTTGCGCATAAAAACTTTTACTTTTTTGGCACAATTTCTAAGATTTTTGCAAATATTTTGTCAAGTTCACTGAATTTTATGCTTTTAATCACATTAATTTTTTTAACATAGTTTTTTTAGGTTTACCAACCACTTTGGCTAAATTTCGCTTGATTGAATATTTTTTAATAACTTTAATATTTTGTTTTAAAAAATTTTTAAAATTTGGAATTCGGTCCCGTAAGTTGGGCGCCAGTTAAGTTCATCGGGTTATCCAATAAAAAGTCACTTTTTGGTTTTTAATATAAGTTTTATTTATTAACTTATTTAACTATGTATTTATATCACCTTAATTTTCATAAGGAAAAACACTTATAACTTTTTTAAGTTTTCCGTCCTGACTCTATGTCAGTCATATTAAGACTAATTAATACTAATCAATACTCTACTGCTTAAACTAATATGCCGCGTCGAATATCATTTGCCTGGCCATTGTGTTTGTTGTCGTATCATAACCTGATCTTGTGTTGTTGGTATTCGATTCATAAAAATTCCCCTGCATTGCCTGACTTATTCGAGCACATTAAGCTCTCCATTGCTAACCCAAGCCCATAATGAAATTGTTGTTGTCGTAATACTTATGGCTTGGAATGTTGGTACCGTGAGGGATTTGGGTTGTTGCTAAGCGCGTGGTGATATTATTTGCGCTTTGCTATTTGAATACCGTAAAGGGGCTTTGTGTTTTGAACTTTTTTTTTATGCCAGCGCATGTTGCTGCTAGGCAGGTGGTAGGGCCATTGTTGCCATGTGACATAATTTTTGTAGGCAGGCATGATATTATAACTTATACACTCCCATTTCATACTAGCGGTGTAGATTTTGTCGGTCCGTTCCTCGTCAAAACCTCGACTCTCCGCCGAGCATCCCATTCCAAAGCATACGTGTGTGTATTCGCCTGTTTCTCGACAAAGGTTGGAAGTATGCTCCGACCTAACAACAGAAGCGTTTAAGGCAGCATTCGCACGATTTGTAGGACGAAGAGGCATTCCCCACAAGATAATGTCCGACAATGGGAAAACTTTCGTAGGAGCACAGCGAAGCCTACAAAGAGCTATCCTCCTTCCTTGAGGAAGTTTCGGACAAAACCACAACGGAATATGCCATTCACTGACTTACATGGCAATTTATACCTCCTAATGCTTTGCATATGGGAGGACTTTGGGAAGCGGCAGTGAAAAGCTTCAAAACTCGCTGCACTAAAGTCGCTGGAAATCAAAAGTTTACCTTCGAGGAGTTTACCACTCTCTTAATACGCATCGAAGCGGTACTCAACTCCAGACCACTCTCTCCTATGTCTCAAGGTCCCGAAGACTTGAAGGTATCAACCCTAGGCCACTTCTTACGAGGCGCACCCTTACTCTCGATCGCTGAGCTAAACTCAGAAAACCTCTCACTCATTAATAAATGGCAAAAATTAAGAGTACTCCATCATCAGCTCAGCAAGCGCTGGAAAACTAAATATCTCTACCCAGCGAAATATGAAAGAAAGTGATCTCGTCGTCATCAAAGACGACTAGGTCGCATAACGAAACTGCATCCCGGACCCGACCAAAACGTTCGCGTGGTAGACATCCGTATTCAAGGCAGAACGGTCACCCGCAACATAACCAAACTCTGCCTTCTGCCACCCGCTTAGCTTATACATCCCCCTCTCCCTCTCTCTCGAAAAACAAAACTCTGCACACCTCCACTCTCCATCATCTCATACTAAAATTGCTTTTCGAATAATGTCTTTTCAGATCACAGAACTTCGGCAAGTGTCGGCTGTGCTGCCGCACACATGCATTGCACTTTTGCCGAGCATTTATAGCAATGACCCCAGAAGAGCGATACGAGTCGGACAAGGTATATCGCTATTGCCTAAACTTTTTAGCGACATGGCACACCACGGGATCATGTGATAGCCCCGACAGCTGCCGCCCTTGCGGCCTAGCTCCCCACACAATGCTTCATCGGTCAGTACATGAAGTTCCCGAGGGACAACCGAGAACGCGGAAGGCCATTTTCCGACCTGCTAGTACTCGGCGCACCAAACAACCGTCAAAGCCAACGCAACAACCACGAAGCGCCAAATCAGCAGGATGGACAGCGCGACAGACTATTCGCAGAACCGTCTCCCATAGTCCACCTGCCATGCAACAAAAGATCCGCTGCTTGGTGAAAAGAGCCCGCGAAACACTGAATCAGCTTGCGGACCTTGTCGGCGTATTGTCGCCGCAGGCCCTCCGGCATGTTGAAGACATGGAAATAAAAAATTATTTTAGTCAAATGAATTACGAATATAACAAATAAAATTTTAATTAAATTAATTTATAAATAATCCCCTGAATACTTACCTAGATACATACCAAAATACTCACCATGCTGAATTTACTCCCATTCCAAACATACTCACCGGCAATCCCACTCCGTTCCGTTATTTATTCCAATAACCATGTAAAGGAAAAATGTATATAAGTTTAAGGAAAAGTCGGTTTTAAATTTTTAAATTTTCGCTAGTATTCGCTCGCATTCCCTTAAAACCCAAGTGTTTAATTCAAAGACTTCTGTAAATAAAAATTAATAAATAAATATATATATATATATATATATATATATATATATATATATATATATATATATATATATTTAAAAAAACCGTGCCTACAACAAATAATAAAGTGCGTTTCTTTCCTAAAATTAAAGAAAATATATATATAAGTATATATACTAAATATAAACCGGTGCGTTTCTTGTGTACATAAAATTAAATAAATAAATAAATATATATATGCATAAGAATATATTAAGGAAATAATATTCACCAGTGTTGAAATATTATACAAGCTGAAATAAATAAACTTTTCGAATAGGACAGTTCCTGGCCCACTTTCCGGAGAGAAGTGTAGCCTTCCTGTTAATCTAGCAAAAACCCACCTATGTACCGAATTTCAAGTAAATCTATAGATAAATACAATCTTTGCGAAAAGGACAGTGCCGCGCGGAGAGAAATGAACTCTTTCTGTTAATCAAAGAAAAAGGCCACCTGTGTACCGAATTGCAAGTTCATCCAGCAATATTTAAAATTTTCGATGAGGTCAGCCTCTGGTCCACTTTTCGGAGAAAAGTGTAGCCTTACTGTTAATCTAAGCAAAAAGCCACCTCGGTACCGAATTTCAAGTAAATACAACCATATATATAATCTCTTCGATGAGGTCAGTCCTTGGTCAACTTTCCGGACAGGAGTGCAGCCTTTCTGTTAAACTTAGCAAAAAGCCTCCGTCTGTGCACCCGAGAAAAGAAAAGTTTTCCTGTTAATCTAAGCAACAGGCCACCTTTGTTGCAAATTTCAAGTAAATCGAACCGTAAATGAGATCTTTCAGTCCCTGGTCCACTTTCCAGAGAGAAGTGTAATCTTCAAGTAAATCGATCCATAAATAATTTTTTTTCCAAAAGGTCAGTCTCTGATCCACCTCCCAAAAAGAATAAGATTCTTCATGTTAATCAAACCATAGAGCCACCTATGTATTGAATTTCAAGTCAATCAAGCCATAAATAAAATTTTTCTAGTATGTCAGTCCCTGGTCCACTCTCCGGAGAGAAGTGTAGTCTTGCTGCTAATCTAAGCAAAGAGCAAAATTCAAGTAAATCCAGCCACAAATATGCTTTTTTCGAAAATGTCAGTCCCTGGTCCACTTTCCGGAGAGAAGTGTAGTCTTGCTGCTAATCTAAGCAAAAAGCAAGATTCAAGTAAATCCAGCCACAAATATACTTTTTTCGAAAATATCAGTCGTGTTAATCCAAGCAAAATGCCACTTATGTAACGAATTTCAAGTAAATCGGTTAATAAATACAAATTTTCGTACAGGTCAGTCTCTGGCCCACTTCCCGGGGAGAAGAAGGGTTTTCCCGTTAATCTAAGCAACAACCACCTATGTACCGATTTTCAAGTCAGCTGAAATATAATTAAGATTTTTTCGAAGAGGGCTGTCTCTGGTCCACTTTTCGGAGAGAAGTGTAGTCTTGCTGTTACACTAAGCGAAAGGCCACATATGTACCGAATTTGAACACAATCGAACCACAAATAAGATTTTTTAAAAGTCCGGTCTCTGGTCAACTTCACGAGGGGGAGAGTCTTCCTCTTAATTTATACAAAAAATTTCAAGTAAATTGAACCATAAATAAGTTTTCCCAATCTGTGGTCCACTTCCCGCAGAGTCATCCTGTTAATCCAAGCAAAATGCCACCTATGAATGTACCGAATTTCAAGTAAAGCGGTAAATAAATACAAATTTTCGAACAGGTCAGTTCCTGGTCCACTTTCCGGAGAGAAGTGTAGTCTTCCTGTTTGTCTAAGAAAAGTCCACCTATGTACCGATTTTCAAGTCAGCTGAACTATAATTAAGAGGCAGCCCCTGGTCCACTTTTCGGAAGGAAGTGTAGTCTTCCTGTTACACAAAGCAGAAAGCCACATATGTAAATTTTAAGTAAATCGAACCATAAATGCAACCTTTCAGTCCCTGGTCCACTCTCCGAAAAAAACTAGTCTTCAAGTAAATCGAGCTATAAATAAATTTTTCTCGAATAGGTCAGTCTCTGATCCACCTTCCAAAGAGAATAAGGGTTTTCCCGTTAATCTAAGCAAAAGCCACGTATGTACCGATTTTCAAGTCAGGTGAACTATAATTAAGATTTTTTCGAAGAGGACAGTCCCTGGTCCACTTTCCAGAGAAAAGTGTAGTCTTCCTGTTTGTCTAAGCAAAAGGCCACCTTTGTACCGATTTTCAAGTCAGCTGAACATAAATTAAGAGTTTTGGCGTAGGTCAGTCCCTGGTCCACTTTCAGTAGAGAAAAGTAGTCTTCCATCTATGTACTGATTTTCAAGTAAATCTAGTCATAGATAAACTTTTTTCGAAAAGGTCAATACCTGCCCACTTTCCGGACAGGAGTGTAGCCTTCCTGTTAATCGAAGCAAAATATTTCCGGAGAGAAGAGTATTCCAGTTAATCTACACAAAAAGCTCTCATTGCACCGGTTTTCAAGTAAATCTAATCATAAATAAGATTTTTTAATAGGCCGGTCTCTGGTCCACTTCCCGAACAGAAAAATAGTCTTCCTGTTAATCTAAGCAAATGGCCACCTATGTACCAAATTTCACGTAAATCGAACAATAAATGAGATGTATTTGAATAGGTCACCCTATGGTCCACTTTCCGGAGAGAAGTGTAGCCTTCCTGTTAATCTAAGCAAAAACGCACCTATGTACCGAATTTCAATTAAAACAATAGATAAACACAATCTTTTGCGAAAAGGTCAGTGCCACGTACATTTTCCGGAGAGAAGTGTATTCTTTCTGTTAATCAAAGCAAAAGGCCACCTACGTACCGAATTGCAAGTTCATCCAGCAATATGGCAAACTTTCCGGAGAGAAGAAGGGTTTTCCTGTTAATCTAAGCAAAACACCTTCTATATACCGAACTTCAAGTAAATCGAACCATAAATGAGACCTTTCAGTCCCTGGTCCACTTTCCGGAAAAAATGTAATCTTCAAGTGAATCGAGCTATAAATAAAATTTTCTCGAATAGGTCAGCCTATGATCCACCTCCCGAAGGGAATAAGAATCTTCTTGTTAATCTTAGCAAAAAGCCACATATGTACCAAGTTTCAAGTCAATCTAGCAATAAATAAAATTTTTTCTAATATGTCAGTCCCTGGTCCTCTGTGCGGAGAGAAGTGTGGTCTTCCTGTTAAACTAAACAAAAAGCCAACTATGTACCGAATTTCAAGACAATCTAGGCATAAATAAATTTTTTTCTAGTATGTCAGTCCCTGGTCCACTTTCCGGAGAGAAGTGTAGTCTTCCTGTTTGTCTAAGTAAAAAGCTACCAATGTACCGAATTTCAATAAAACCGAACCATAAGTAAGATTTTTTAATAGGCCAGTACTGATCCATCCCTGGTCCACCTTCCGGAGAGAAGTGTAGACTTCCGTTGAATCTAAGCAAAAAGCGGCCCATTTACCGAATTTCTAGTAGATCGGTTAATAAATACAAATTTTCGACAGGTCGGTCTCTGGCCCACTTCTCGGACAGAATAAGAGTTTTCCTGTTAATATAAGCAAAAGGCCACCTACGTGTATATACCAAATTTCAAGTAAATCGAACCATAAATTGACCTTTTAGTCCCTGGTCCACTTTTCGGAAAATATGTATTCTTCAAGTAAATCGAGCTGTGAATAAAATTTTCTCGAATAGGTCAGTCTCTGATCCACCTAACGAAAATAAAAAGAGTATTCTTCAATCTAGCAATAAAAAATATTTCTCCTAGTATGTCAGTCCTTGGTCCACTTCCTGTTTGTCTAAGCAAAAGGCTACCAATTTACCGACTTTTAAAAAACCGAACCGTAAATAAAATTTTTGGAATAGGTCAGTCCCTGGTCAACCTTGCGGAGAGAAGTATAGTCTCCCTTTGAATTTAAGCAGGAAGCGACCTTTGTACCGAATTGCAAGTAAATCGGACATTAAATATAAATTTTCGAACAGGTCAACCTCCTGAGGAGAGAAAGTGTAGTCTTCCTGTTTGTCTTAGCAAAAGGCTACCAATTTACGGACTTTCAAGAAAACCGAACCGTAAAAAAGATTTTTGGAATAGGTCAGTCCCTGGTCCACCTTCCGGAGAGAAGTGTAGTCTCCCGTTGAATTTAAGCAGGAAGCGACCTTTGTACCGAATTTCAAGTAAATCGGACATTAAATATAAATTTTCGAACAGGTCAACCTCCTGAGGAGAGAAAGTGTAGTCTTCCTGTTTGTCTTAGCAAAAGGCTACCAATTTACGGACTTTCAAGAAAACCGAACCGTAAAAAAGATTTTTGGAATAGGTCAGTCCCTGGTCCACTTTTCGGAGAGAAGTGTAGTCTTCCTGTTAAACTAAGCAAAAAGCCAACTAACTATGTTCCGAAGTTCAAGTCAATCTAGCCATATATAAACTTTTCGATGAGGTCAGTCCCTGGTCCACTTTCCGGAGAGAAGTGTAATCTTCTCGTTAAAATATGCAAAAAGCCACCTATGTACCGAATCTCAAGTCAATCTAGCAATAAATAAAATTTTTTCTTGTATGTCAGTCCCTGGTCCACTTTCCGGAGAGAAGTGTAGTCCTCCTGTTAATCTAAGCAAAACGCCACCTATATACCGAATTTCTAGTAAATCGACCCATAAATGAGACCTTTCAGTCCCTGGTTCATTTTCCGGAAAAATGCAGTCTTCCAGTAAATCGAGCTACAAATAAAATTTTCTCGAATAGGTCAGTCTCTGATCTACCTAACGAAAAGAAAAAGAGTCTTCTTCAATCTAGCAATAAATAAAATTTTTCTAGTATGTCAGTCCCTGGTCCACTTCCTGGAGAGGAGTGTAGTCTTCCTCTTTGTCTAAGCAAAAGGCTACCAATTTACCGACTTTCAAGAAAACCGAACCGTAAATAAGATTTTTGGAATAGGTCAGTTCCTGGTCCACTTTTCGGAGAGAAGTATGGTCTTCCTGTTAAACTAAGCAAAAAGCCAACTATGTACCGAATTTTAAGTCAATCTAGCCATAAATAAAATTTTTTCTAGTATTTCAGTCCCTGGTCCACTTTCCGGAGAGAAGTGTAGTCTTCCTGTTTGTCTAAGCAAAAGGCCACCTATGTACCGATTTTCAAGTCGGCTGAACCCTAAATAAGATTTTTTCGGAGAGGACTGGTCCACTTTCCGGAGAGAAGTGTAGTCTTCCAGTTTGGCTAAGCAAAAGCCCACCAGTGTACCGATTTTCAAGTCAGCTGAACCATAATTAAGTTTTTTTCGAAGACGACAGTCCCTGGTCCACTGTTCGGAGTGAAGTGTAGTCTTCCTGTTAAACTAAGCAAAAAGCCAACTAACTATGTACCCAAGTTCAAGTCAATCTAGCCATATATAAACTTTACGATGAGGTCAGTCCCTGGTCCACTTTCCGGAGAGAAGTGTAATCTTCCCGTTAAAATATGCAAAAAGCCACCTATGTACCGAATTTCAAGTCAATCTAGCAATAAATATATTTTTTTCTAGTATGTCAGTCCCTGCTCCACTCTCCGGAGAGAAGTATGGTCTTCCTGTTAAACTAAGCAAAAAGCCAACTATGTACCGAATTTTAAGTCAATCTAGCCATAAATAAAATTTTTTCTAATATTTCAGTCCCTGGTTCACTTCCCGGAAAGAAGTATAGTCTTACTGTTTATCTAAACAAAAAGTCACCTATGTACCGATTTTCAAGTATATCCAAGGATAATTACAATCATCAAGCAAATCAAGCCATATATAAATTTTTCGGTGAGGTCAGTCCCTGGTCCACTTTCCGGACAGAAGTTTAGTCTTCCACCTATGTACTAAATTTTAAGTAAGTCCAGCCATATATAAACTTTTCGATGAGGTCAGTCTCTGGTCCACATTCCGAAGAAATTGTAGTCGTCCATCTTTGTGCTGATTTTCAAGTAAATCCAGTAATAACTAAACTTTTTTCAAATAGGTCAGTCCCTGGTCCACTTTCCGGAAAAAGTAGTTTCAAGTAAATCGAGCGATTAATAATTTTTTTCCGAACAGTTCAGTCTCTGATCCATCCCCAAAGAGAAGAAGATTCTTCAAGTTAATCAAAGCAAAGAGCCACCTATGTACCGAATTTCAAGTCAATCAAGCCATAAATACAATTTTTTCTAATATGTCAGTCCCTGGTCCACTGTTCGGAGAGAAGTGTGGTCTCCCTGTTAAACTAAGCAAAAAGCCAACTATGTACCGAATTTCAAGACAATCTAGCCATAAATAAATTTTTTTCTAGTATGTCAGTCCCTGGTCCACTTTCCGGAGAGAAGTGTAGTCTTCCTGTTTGTCTAAGTAAAAAGCTACCAGTGTACCAAATTTCAAGAAAACCGAACCGTAGGTAAGATTTTTTGAATAGGCCAGTCCCTGGTCCACCTTCCGGAGAGAAGTGTAGACTTCCGTTGAATCTAAGCAAAAAGCGATCCATTTACCGAATTTCTAGTAGATCGGTTATTAAATACAAATTTTCGACAGGTCTGTCTCTGGCCCACTTCTCGGACAGAATAAAAGTTTTCCTGTTAATCTAAGCAAAAGGCCACCTATATGCAAAATTTCAAGTAAATCGAACCATAAATTGAGATTTTAGTCCCTGGTCCACTTTTCGAGAAATGTGCATTCTTCAAGTAAATCGAGCTGTGAATCAAATTTTTTCGAATAGGTCAGTCTCTGATCCACCTAACGAAAAGAAAAAGAATCTTCTTCAATCTAGCAATAAAAAAATTTCTCATAGTTTGTCAGTCCCTGGTCCACTTCCTGTTTGTCTAAGCAAAAGGCTACCAATTTACCGACTTTCAAGAATACCGAACCGTAAATAAGATTTTTGGAATAGGTCAGTCCCTGGTCCACTTTTCGGAGAGAAGTATAGTCTCCCTTTGAATTTAAGTAAGAAGCGACCTTTGTACCGAATTTCAAGTAAATCGGGCATTAAATATAAATTTTCGAACAAGTCAACCTCCGGCCCACTTTTCGGAGAGAAGTGTAGTCTTCCAGTTTGTCTGAGCAAAGGGCCACCTATGTACCGATTTTCAAGTCAGCTGAACCATAATTAAGACTTTTTCGAAGAGGACAACCCTGGCCCACTTTTCGGAGAGAAGTGTAGACTTCCTGTTAAAATAAGCAAAAAGCCACCTATGTACTGAATTTCAAGTCAATCTAGCAATAAATAAAATTTTTTCTAGTATGTCAGTCCCTGGTCCACTTTCCGGAGAGAAGTGTACTCTTTCTGTTTGTCTAAGCAAAAGACCCCCTATTTAACTTGAACCATAATTAAGATTTTTTCGAAGACGACAGTCCCTGGTCCACTTCTCGGAGAGAATTGTAGACTTGCTGTTAAAATATGCAAAAAGCCACCTAGGTACCGAATTTCAAGTCAATCTAGAATAAATAAATTTTTTTCTGGTATGTCAGTCCCTGGTCCACTCTCCGGAGAGAAGTGTAGTCCTCCTGTTAATCTGAGCAAAAGACCAACTATTTAGCGATTTTCATGAAAGCCGAACAATAAGTCAGAGTTTTCTAAATAGGTCAGTTTTTGGTTCACTTCCCGGAAAGAAGTATAGTCTTACTGTTTATCTTAACAAAAAGTCACCTATGTACCGATTTTCAAGTATATCCAAGGATAATTACAATCATCAAGCAAATCAAGCCATATATAAATTTTTCGGTGAGGTCAGTCTCTGGTCCACTTTCCGGACAGAAGTTTAGTCTTCCACCTATGTACTAAATTTTAAGTAAATCCAGCCATATATAAACTTTACGATGAGGTCAGTCCCTGGTCCACTTTCCGAAGAAATCGTAGTCGTCCATCTTTGCGCTGATTTTCAAGTAAATCCAGTAATAACTAAACTTTTTGCAAATAGTAGGTCAATCCCTGGTCCACTTTCCGAAGAAAGTGTAGTCGTCCATCTTTGTACTGATTTTCAAGTAAATCCAGTCATAAATAAACATTTTCTCGAATATGTCAGTCCCTGGTCCACTTTCCGGAGAGAAATAGTTCAGTCCTTGGTCCACCACCCCGCAATAAAGGTAGTCAGATTTTTTGGGATAGGTCGGTCCCTGGTCCACTTCCCGGAAGAAAATGTAATCTTCAAGTTAATCGAGCTATAAATAAAACTTTCTCGAATAGGCCAGTCTCTGATCCACTTAACAAAGAGAATAAGAGTCTTCTTGTTAATCTAGGCAAAAGGCCACCTATGTACCGAATTTCAAGTCAATCTAGCCACAAATAAAAATTTTTCTAGTATGTCAGTCCCTGGTCCACTTTCCGGAGAGAAGTGTAGTCTTCCAGTTTGTCCAAGCAAAAGGCCACCTATGTGCCGATTTTTAAGTCAGCTGAACCTTATTAAATTTTTTTTCGAAAAGGACAGTCCCTAGTCCACTGTTCGGAGAGAAGTATGGTCTTCCTGTTAAACTAAGCAAAAGGCCACCTACGTACCGAATTGAGAGTCAATCTAGCCACAAATAAAAATTTTTCTAGTATGTCAGTCCCTGGTCCACTTTCCGGAGAGAAGAGTAGTATTTCTGTTTGTCTAAGTAAAAAGCTGCCAATGTACCGAATTTCAAGAAATCCAAACCGTAAGTAAGATTTTTTGAATAGGCCAGTCCCTGGTCCACTTTCCGGAGAGAAGAGTAGTCTTCCTGTTAATCCAAGCAAAATGCCATTTATGTACCGAATTTCAAGTAAATCGGTTAATAAATACAAATTTTCGAACAGGTCAGTCTCTGGCAAACCTTCCGGAGAGAAGAAGAGTTTTCCTGTTAATCTAAGCAAAACTCCACTTATATACCGAATTTCAAGTAAATCAAACCACAAATGAGACCTTTCAGTCCCTGGTCCACCTGCCGGAAAAATGTAGTCATCAAGTAAATCGAGCAATAAATAAAATTTTCTCGAATAGGTCAGTCTCTGATCTACCTAACGAAAAGAAAAAGAGTCTTTTTCAATCTAGCAATAAATAAAATTTTTTCTAGTAAGTCAATCCCTGGTCCACTTCCTGGAGAGAAGTGTAGTCTTCCTCTTTGTCTAAGCAAACGGCTACCAATTTACCGACTTTCAAGAAAACCGAACCGTAAATAAGATTTTTGGTATAGGTCAGTTCCTGGTCCACTTTTCGGAGAGAAGTATGGTGTTCCTGTTAAACTAAGCAAAAAGCCAACTATGTACCGAATTTTAAGTCAATCTAGCCATAAATAAAAATTTGTCTAGTATTTCAGTCCCTGGCCCACTTTTCGGAGAGAAGTGTAGTCTTCCTGTTTGTCTAAGTAAAAGGCCACATATGTACCGATTTTCAAGTCAGCTGAACCTTAATTAAGATTTTTTCGAAGAGGACAACCCTGGCCCACTTTTCGGAGAGAAGTGTAGTCTTCCTGTTAAAATAAGCAAAAAGCCGCCTATGTACCGAATTTCAAGTCAATCTAGCAATAAATAAAATGTTTTCTAGTATGTCTGTCCTTGGTCCACTTTCCGGAGAGAAGTGTAATCTTCCTCTTTATCTAAGCAAAAGGCTACCAATTTACCGACTTTCAAGAAAACCGAACCGTAAATAAGTTTTTTGGAATAGGTCAGTCCCTGGTCCACTTTTCGGAGAGAAGTGAAGTCTACCTTTGAATCTAAGCAAAAAGCGACCCTTGTACCGAATCTCAAGTAAATCGGGCATTACATAAAAATTTTCGAACAGGTCAATCTCTAGGCCACTTCCCGGAGAGAAGTGTAGTCCTCCTGTTTGTCTAAGCAAAAGGCCACCTATGTACCGATTTTCAAGCCAGCTTAACCATAATTAAGATTTTTTCGAAGAAGACACTCCCTGGTCCACTTTTCGGAGAGAAGTGTAGACTTCCTGTTAAAATATGCAAAAAGCCACCTATGTGCCGAATTTCAAGTCAATCTCGCAATGTATAAAATTTTTTCTAGTATATCAGTCACTGGTCCACTTTTCGGAGAGAAGTGTCGTATTCCTGTGTGTCTAATTAACCTGAACCATAATTAAGATTTTTTCAAAGAGGACAGTCCCTGGTCCACTTTCCAGACTGAAGTCTAGTCTTCCACCTAGTATGTACTAAATTTTAGGTAAATTTAGCCATATATAAACTTTTCGGTCAGGTCAGTCCCTGGTCCAATTTCCGAAGAAGCCACCTATGTGCCGAATTTCAAGTCAATCTCGCAATATATAAAATTTTTTCTAGTATATCAGTCACTGGTCCACTTTTCGGAGAGAAGTGTCATATTCCTGTGTGTCTAATTAACTTGAACCATAATTAAGATTTTTTCAAAGAGGACAGTCCCTGGTCCACTTTCCAGACTGAAGTCTAGTCTTCCACCTAGTATGTACTAAATTTTAGGTAAATTTAGCCATATATGAACTTTTCGGTCAGGTCAGTCCCTGGTCCAATTTCCGAAGAAAGTGTAGTCGTCCATCTTGTACTGATTTTCAAATAAATCTAGTAATAACTAAACTTTTTGCAAATAGGTCAGTCCCTAGTCCACCTTCTGGAGAGAAGTGTAGTATTCCAACTATGCACTAAATTTTAAGTAAGTCCAACCATATATAAACTTTTCGATGAGGTTAGTCCTTTGGCCACTTTCCGAAGAAAGTGTAGTCGTCCATCTTTGTACTGATTTTCAAGTAAATCCAGTCATAAATAAACATTTTCTCGAATATGTCAGTCCCTGGTCCACTTTCCGGAGAGAAATAGTTCAGTCCTTGGTCCACCACCCCGGAATAAAGGTAGTCAGATTTTTTGGGATAGGTCGGTCCCTGGTCCACTTCCCGGAAGAAAATGTAATCTTCAAGTAAATCGAGCTATAAATAAAAATTTTCGAACAGGTCAGTCTCTGGCAAACTTCCCGTCGAGAAGCAGAATTTTCCTGTTAATCTAAGCAAAACGCCACCCATATACCGAATTTCAAGTAAATCGAATCATAAATGAGACCTTTCAGTAACTGGTCCACTTTCCGGAAAAAATGTAGTCTTCAAGTAAATCGAGCTATAAATAAAATTTTGTAGAATAGGTCAGTCTCTGATCCACCTAAGAAAAAGAATAAGAGTCTTCTTGTTAATCTAAGCAAAAAGCCAATTATGTACCGAAATTCAGGTCAATCTAGCAATAAACAAAATTTTTTCTAGTACGTCAGTCCCTGGTCCACTTTCTGGAGAGAAGTGTAGTCTTCCTGTTAAAATAAGCAAAAAGCCACCTATGTACCGATTTTCTAGTCAGCTGAACCATAATTAAGATTTTTTCGAAGAGGACAGTCCCTGGTCCACTTTTCGAAGGGAAATGTAGACTTCCTGTTAAAATAAGCAGAAAGCCACCTATGTACCGAAATTCAAGTCAATCTAGCAATAAATAAAATTTTTTCTAGTATGTCAGTCCTGTTTTTTTTTATACAAAATTCATTACAGTAAGTGTACAAATCTTAAAAACTAAATTACAAACATGATAGCTCGAGTTATGTAACTCTGAGCCCTTTTCGAACTACGGCGCTCTCTTTAGAAGGTGGGAACATCTCTTCGCTGCAGGCGGGAATTTCTTGTTGGGTTGCATAAAGCATTAGCTGGCGGGTTAGGATGATTTCTCAGCTTTGTGAAGTACTTCGTCCTGCTTCTTTCAATTCCAGGCTTAACCAATAAAATACCAAGGTCTTTATGAATATTTACGTTACGAACGTACTATGGTCCGACCGTTAGTGTTCTAAAATTTTGGACTGGAACCTCTGTATTTTACTAATGTTAGTTGCACAGGTCGTACAGTTGAATACCATACATCTAAATTCGTTTTTATACTGCGTTGTAAATAAGGACTTTGTAGTCTAGTTTTAGACCGGTGTTTTTATTTAAAAGCCAATTTAAACTAGCTGCTTTTAATTTCATTTGTAGTATTTCTGCCTCTATGTGTCTCTTCCAAGTGAGACGTCCATCTAAGTTTATACCGAGATATGTAACATCATTTACTTGGGTTTATACCATTTAAGCGAATTGCAAGACATGATTGCGGTCTTAAAGTAATTGTAACGTGTTTACACTTTTGTTCATTAACTTTGGTTCTCCAGTTTTCTAGCCATTCTTCGATGAGGAGTAAATAATCACTAATCGATTTTGCTGCTCTTTTAAGGCATTTATACCGGCATAAAACAGCTGTGTCATCCGCAAAGGTAGATGTCCTCACTTTTCGGTTTAATGGGATATCTGTAGTGTATATAATACGAGTATATAAAATAGCCCAAGGACGGATACTCCACTGAGAAATTCCGATAAATTCAGATTGTTTAATTGTAAATTGTCTGTTAGTCAGATATGACTTAAGTATCATATAAAATTGAACAGGCAGATCTTTATGTATTTTTTACAGTAAACCTTTATGTCAGACTTTGTCGAACGCTTGTGCTACGTCAAGAAAGATTGCACAGCAAAACTCCTTGAGCTCGAATGCCTTCTTGATTTCATTAGTTATTCGGTTAACTTGTTCAATAGTACTATGCTTTTCACGAAAGCCGAATTGGTGATCTGGTATCACATTGTTACTGTGGAGAAAAGGAGATATTTTTGATAGCAGAATTTTTTCAAATATTTTAGAAAGACTGGGTAGTAGGCTTATTGGTTTGTAAGAAGAGGCCTGATCTTTGCCTGGTTTGGCTATCATTAATATCTGCGACTTTCTCCACGCGTTTGGAAAGTAATTTAGTTTTAGAATGGCATTAAAGAGTTCAGAGAGCGATGGTTGTGCAGCTCTTGGTAGCTCTATTAGCATTTTTGGTGTAATAAGGTCGTGGCCTGGAGATTTCTTTGGATTCAGTTTCTGTATCGCGTTTACCACTTATAAGCTTGATATTTTAATTGCCACCTGATTTTCCTGGCCGTTAACAACAACTTCCGGCAAAAATTATTAGTTGCGTCATTTGGCTGGAATACATTACTTCAATGCTTTGCAAAGCAATTTGCCTGTTCTTCGTTACTACGTGTCCAGTTACCATTTGGGTCCCTGACTGGCATATTCACTTCTATTCGAGGCTTAAATTTCTGTTTTGCTTTCCAGAGTGAGTATCTTTTGGCAGAATTTGGCGCTAGTTTTTCTATGTATGCCTTGGCATTGTGATCTTCTGTTTGTTTCAGTGCACTTTTCAGCTTCCTCTCTGCTACTTCCAACCGTAACTTTGCGGCTGGAGAGCGATATTCTTGCCATTCTCTCCGCAAACGGCCCTTTTTCTTTACTAATTTTTCTATTTCTGTATTTGTTAGGTTTTTTGGGGACGTAAAATGCTTTTTGCTTTTTGGAGTTGCTATGGTTGCTGCAGAAACAAGGACATTATTGAGCTCATTAATGTAGACATCAGTATCGTTTTCACAATTCAATTTTGGGTTGATGTTAATATGACAACTATTGTAGTATATTTCTTGTCTTTTAGCCAGTTTGTTTCTCTGTTTGTTAGTCTTGATTCTTATGCAACTATCTTCGGGCGCTCATAAATTTTTATTAGAACTGGTGAGCGGTCTGAAGACAACTCAGCAACTCTCTAAGCCGATACAAGTTGCCCGTCGATTTTTCTTGAGACAGCAAAGTCTATTAAGTCAGGTATTTTCTTCCGATTGGTAGGCCAGTATGTTGGTTGACCTAAGGGAAGTACAATCTAAATTGTTACGCTTGTTTATAATGGTGTTGTATAGGTCGTCACCTTTGGGGTTTATTAAACGGGATCCTCAGTATACATGCTTTGCATTGTAGTCTTCTCCTGCTATAAATCTATAACCAATATTATCAAAAAATTACTTAAATTGATTTTCTGTGATCTTAAATTATGGAGGGCAATAAATGGCTGAGAGATTTAGCTTTTTGCCATAATTATTCAAAGTTACAGAGGTAGCTTGTAGATAATTGGTGGCGTAAGGCTGTAAGACGCAGTGTTTAAGGCGGTTTCTTAGAAGTATTCCAGTGCCGCCGTGCGCTTTGCCATCAGGATGGTTAGTGGGGTAGAATATGAACCCCAGTATATATACGTGTAAGTTATATTTTATAGCATACTCTGTTAAAAATCGTGCCAATTCTAATTTATGTTGGTTCTCACCGTTTGCAATCCAAAAGTAAGTGTTTAGCACGCTCATTTTTTTTTGCATGAAGATTTGTATTATGTTATTCTGGGCTTTAATCAAGTCTTGGATCATTCTTTGCATAGTTGACATGAACTGTGTTATGCACTGCGTAAGGTTTAAAAGCATCGATTCCATACCTCCATTAGATTGGTTCTGTGGAATATTACCTGAATCATTCTTCAGTACATTCGCCTAAGATAATTTATTTGGATTCATATTATGCACGTCTGGAACAGTTTTATCCGTAGCTTTTTCTACAAATTGGATTTGAGGTGTATTTACCATTTGACTTCGGTGAGTCTGTACGTGTATATTGTTTGCCAATCTAATTTTCAGATCTTTATATACAGGGCAGCCCCATAATTAGCAGTGTGGTTACTTCCACAATTACTACATTTGGTGGCCTCATCTTTCTTTGACCAGCATTCAGACGTGGGATATAGGTCCAGGATTTAGTATGACCGAATTCTTGTCAGTTGGTGCATTGCACTGGGCCGTTTCTTTTATGTGGTTCTTCTACTGTTAGTCCCTGGTCCACTTTCCGGAGAGAAGTGTGGTCTTCCTGTTTGTCTAAGCAAAAGGCTAACAATGTACCGAATTTCAAGAAAATCGAACCACAAATAAGATTTTATAATAGGTCGGTCTCTGGCCCACTTCCCAAGGAGAAGAGTCTTCCTCTTAATTTATACAAAAAGTTACTTATGTACCGAAATACAAGTAAATCGAACAAAAATAAGTTTTTCCATTCTGTGGTCCACTTTTCGGGGAGAAGTGTATTCTTCCCGTTAATCCAAGCAGAATGCCACCTATGTACCGAATTTCAAGTAAATCGGTTATTATATACAAATTTTCGACAGGAGAGTCCCTGGTCCACTTTCCGGTGAGAAATGTAGTCTTCCTGTTTATCTAAGCAAAAGACCAACTATTTAGAGATTTTCATTAAAGCCGAACTATAAGTAAGCATTTTCGAATAGATCAGTTTCTGGTTCTTTTCCCGGAAAGAAGTATAGGTCAGTTTTTGGTTCACTTCCCGGAAAGAAGGATAGTCTTCATGTTTATCTAAGCAAAGAGTCACATATGTACCGTATTTCAAATAAATCGCACCACAAATGAGTTTTTTTAGACCCTGGTCCACCTTCCGGAGAGAAATAAAGTCTTCCGTTGAATCTAAGCAAAAAGCTACCTATATACCGACTTACAAGTCAGCTGAACCATAATTAAAATTTTTTCGAAGAGGACAGTCACTGGTCCACTTTTCGGAGAAAAGTGTAGTTTTATGCCAAACTTAGCAAAAAGTTCAAGTCAATCTAGCCATAAATGAAATTTTTTCTAGTATGTCAATCCCTGGTCCACTTTCCGGAGAGAAGTGTAATCTTCCTGTTTGCCTAAGCAAAAAGCTACCAATGTACCGAATTTCAAGAAAACCGAACCGTAAGTAAGATCTTTGGAATAGGTCAGTCCCTGGACCACTTTCCGGAGAGAAGTGTAGTCTTCCTGTAAATCTAAGTAAAAAGCGACCTATGTACCGAATTTCAAGTAAATCGGGCAGTAAATAAATATATTTTCGAACAGGTCAGTCTCTGGCCCAATTCCCGAAGAGAAGAATAGTCTGCCTATTAATCTAAGTAAACGGCCACCTACATACCAAATTTTAAGTGAATCGAACTATAAATGAGACCTTTCAGACTCAGGTCCACTTTTCGGAAAAAAATGTAATCTTCAAGTACATCGAGCTGTAAATAGAATTTTCTCGAATACGTCAGTCTCTGATCCACCTAACAAAACGAAAAAGAGTCTTCTTGTTAATCTAAGCAGAAAGCCACATATGTACCGCGTTTCAAGTCAATCTAGCAATAAATAAATTTTTTTCTAGTATGTCAGTCCCTGGTCCACTTTCCTATATACCAATTTTCAAGTCAGCTGAACTATAATTAATATTTTTTCGAAGAGGACAGTCTCTGGTCCGCTTTTCGGAGAGAAGTGTAGTCTTACTGTCAAACTTAGCAAAAAGTTCAAGTCAATCTAGACATAAATGAAATTGTTTCTAGTTTGTCAATCCCTGGTCCACTTTCCGGAGAGAAATGTAGTCTTCCTTTTTGTCTAAGCAAAAAGCTACCAATGTACCGAGCTTCAAAAAAACCGAACCGTAGGTAAGATTTTTGGAATAGGTCAGCATAGGCAAAATGCGGCTTATAAACCGAATTTCAAGTAAATCGGTCATTAAATATAAATTTTGAAACAGTTCAGTCTCTGGCCCAATCCCCAGAGAGAAGTATAGTCAGCCTATTAATCTAAGCAGTAAGCTGCCTATGAATCGAATTTCAAGTAAATCGAAAATCACATAAGATTTCAACAAAGCACTCCGCAAGAAAGGCGTAGAAAAACAGATTCGCAACTGGATCAACTTCATGCTTGACAACAGGATAGCTGAGACAGTTGCTGACAACGAAACAATTCAGATGAAGACTACAAAAGGGTGCACCCAAGGGGGAGTACTATCACCACTCCTATGGAGTTTAGTAGTAGATGACCTGCTAGAGCTACTAACAAACAATGCCATAAAGTGTCAAGGATACGCCGATGACATTGTAATAATAGCAGTAGAAAAATTCGAGAGCACACTCTGTAACATAATACAGAGAGCACTCACATTAACAAAGAACTGGTGCCTGAAAGCAGGGCTAAACATTAACCCTACAAAAACAGCAATCGTGCCTTTTACAAGAAGGACAAAACTAAACCTAAAAGACATAAGATTGAACAATGTAGTAATAGAGCCCACAACTGAAACAAAATATCTGGGTGTTATCTTTTACGCAAGATTAACGTGGAAAAAACATATGGAATATATGATAAGTAAAGCTACAAGGTCAATAATGGTATGCAGAAGATTAGCAGGGAAAACATGGGGCTGCACCCCAAAAATACTGCATTGGATGTATACCATGATAGTAAAACCAACAATAACATATGGAGCGATTGCCTGGTCAGGAAGAGCGAGGCTAAACACAGCTAAAGCCGCACTAACTAAACTGCAAAGGCTAGTGTGCGTCTGTATAATCGGATGCATGAGAACGTGTCCGACTGTAGCCCTAGAAACTCTCCTTGATCTAACTCCTCTCCACAAAGAAATAGAGCTTTCGCATAAGAACGCCCTACTGACAATGATGACAGAGGGGTCAGGGAAAGGAAAAATCATATCATATCAGCAAAGAAAGGGGCAGAGATAACAGAAAGAATAACCCTAGCAAATTTCAGCAGAGATGAAATATTAAAGACAACAAGTTTCAATGTCAAGTTCAAAACATCCCTGGGGGAAAAAAGAACTTGGAACCAAACTCAGATACAGGAAGTAATAAAACCACACTCACTGGTGTGGAACACAGATGGATCAAAGACTACTGATGGAATAGGTGCGGGAATCACTGGTCCCAGGACTAGCATATTCCAGGCAGAGGTGTTTGCCATCACAAAATGTGCAGAGGTCATACTCCAAAGAAATTTAGTTAACCAACATGTAGTAATCTGCAGCGATAGCCTGGCCGCAATAAAAGCAATATCGTCATGTATAATCAAATCATATATGGTAAGGGAATGTGTTAAGAACCTTAACAGAGTGGGCGAACGAAACAAAGTTCAGCTTGTCTGGATCCCAGGACACACAGGTATTGAAGGTAACGAACTAGCCGGCAGGCTAGCAAAACAAGCTGCCTCAATCTCTCCTACAGGACCTGAGCCATTCAATTAGAGAAGAGATAAGAAAGGAAAAAATGAGAGTAAGAAACAGCTATTGGTATTGTAGCGACGGAATGAGACAATCGAAAAAACTTATAAACGGCTACAATTCCAAAAGATTTAGTAATATAATAGCACTCAGTAAGAACAACTTAAGAATAATAACAGGATTTCTTGCAGGTCACTGCAGGCTGCGTAAGCACATGTACAAGCTCGGAATATGCTCTGATGAAACATGTCGATTCTGCGAGCTGGTTCCAGAAACACCGGTGCACCTTGTATTTGAATGCGAAGCTGTGGCAAGAAGAAGACTCAAACACCTAGGAGATATTCAGCAGAAGGAGAACCACATTAAATCAATTGGCCCCTCAAGCCTGATTAGTTTCATAAGGGCATTAGGTCTGATTGAAATAATGTGAAGATATCGGAGGGCACAATAGATCACTGGTCGCGGTGCATATCCTCCTCATTAATCTATCAAAGATTGTTCCGATTATGTCAACTTGTGGTTCAATTCCCGGAAGGAAATATAGTCTTCCTGTTCATCTAAACAAAAAGTCACCTATGTACCGAATTTCCAGTATATCCAAGGATAAAACAACTCATCAAGCAAATCCAGCCATATAAAAATTTTTCGGTGAGGTCAGTCCCTGGTCCACTTTCCGGATAGAAATCTAGTCTTCCACCTAAGTACTGATTTTGAGGTAAATCCTGTAATAACTAAACTTTTTTCAAATACGTCAGTCCCTGGTCCACTTTCCGGAGAGAAATAGTTCAGTCCTTGGTCTACTACCCAGGGAGAAGTGGGGGGAGAAGTGTAGTCTTCCCGTTAATCCAAGCAGAATGCCACCTATGTACCGAATTTCAAGTAAATTGAACCATAAATGAGACCTTTCAGTCCCTGGTCCACTTTCCGGAAAAAATGTAGTCTTCAAGTAAATCGAGCTATAAATCAATTTTTCTCGAATAGGTCAGTCTCTGATCCATCTAACAAAAAGAATAAGAGTCTTCTTGTTAATCTAAGCAAAAAGCTGCGTATGTAGCGAAATTCAAGTCAATCTAGCAATAAACAAAATTTTTTCTAGTATGTCAGTCCCTGGTCCACTTTCAGGAGAGACGTGTAGTCTTCCTTTAAATATAAGCAAAAACCTACCTATGTGCCGTATTTCAAGTAAATCGAACCATAAATGAGTTCTTTTAGTACCTGGTCCACTTTTCGGAGAGAAGTGTAGTCTTACTGTCAAACAAAGTAAAAAGTTCAAGTCAATCTAGCCATAAATAAAATTTTTTCTAGTATGTCAGTCCCTGGTTTACTTTCCGCAGAGAAATGTAGTCTTCCTGTTCATCTAAGGAAAGGACCAACTATTAGCGATTTTCATGAAAGCCGAACCATAAGTAAAATTTTTCCGAATAGGTCAGCTGGTGGTTCACTTACCGGAAAGAAGTATAGTCTTCCTGTTTATCTAAACAAAAAATCACCTATGTACCGAATTTCAAATATATCCAAGCATAAATCAACTCATCAAGCAAATCCAGCCATACATAAATTTTCGGTGAGGTCAGTCCCTAGTCCACTTTCCGGAGAGAGTCTGGTCTTCCACCTTTGTGCTGATTTTGAAGTAAATCCATTAATAACTATAGTTTTTTCTAGTATGTCAGTCCCTGGTCCACTTTCCGGAGAGAAGAGTAGTCTTCCTGTTAATCCAAGCAAAATGCCACCTATGTACCGAATTACAAGTATATCGAACCATAAATAAGACCTTTCAGTCCAGGGTTCACTTTCCGGAAAAAATGTAGTCTTTAAGTAAATCGAGCTGTAAATAAAATTTTGTCGAATAGGTCAGTCTCTGATCCACCTAACAAAAAGTACCGAACTTCAAGTCAATCTAGCCATAAATAAATTTCTTTCTAGTATGTCAGTCCCCGGCCAATTTTCCGGAGAGAAGTGTATTCTTCCTGTTTTTCTAAATAAAAAGCTACCAATGTACCGAACCGTTAGTAAGATTTTTGGAATAGGCCAGTCCCTGGTCCACCTGCCGGAGAGAAGTGTAGACTTCCTTTGAATCTAAGCAAAAAGCGACCTATGTACCGATTTTCAAGTCAATCTAGCAATAAATAAAACTTTTTCAAGTATGTCAGTCAATGGTCCACTTTCCGGAGAGAAGTGTAGTCTTCCTGTTTGTCTAAGTAAAAAGCTACCAATTTACCGAATTTCAAGAAAACCGAACCGAAAGTAAGATTTTTGGAATAGGTCACCTTCCAGAGAGAAGTGTAGTGTTCCGTTGCATCCAAGCAAAAAGCGACCTATGTACCGATTTTAAAGTCAGCTGAACCATAATGAAGATTTTTTCGAAGAGTATGCCAGTCCCTGGTCCACTTTTCGGGGAGAAGTGTAGTCTTCCTGTTTGTCTACGTAACAAGCTACCAATGTACCGAATTTCAAAAAAACCGAACCGTCAGTAAGATTTTTGAAATACGTCAGTCCCTGGTCCACCTTCCGGAGAGAAATGTAGTCTTCCGTTGCATCTAAGCAAAAAGCGACCTTTGTACCGATTTTCAAGTAAGCTGAACCAAATTTAAGAATTTTTCGAAGAGTATGTCAGTCCCTGGTCCACTTTACGGAGAGAAGTGTATTCCCCCTATTTGCCTAAGTAAAAAGCTACCAATATACCGAACCGTAAGTAAGATTTTTGGAATAGGTCAGTTTCTGGTCCACCTTCCGGAGAGAAGTGTAGACTTCCTTCGAATCTAAGCAAAAAGCTACCAATGTACCGAATTTCAAGAAAACCGAACCGTAAGTAAGATTTTTGGAATAGGTCAATCCCTGGTCCACCTTCCCGTAGATAAGTGTAGTCTTCCTTTGAATCTAAGCAAAAAGCGACCTATGTACCAATTTTCAAGTCAGCTGAACCATAATGAAGATTTTTTCGAAGAGGACAGTCTCTGGTCCACTTTTTGGAGAGAAGTGTAGTCTTCCTGTTTGTCTCAGCAAAAAGCTACCAATGTACCGAGTTTCCAAAAAACCGAACCGTAAGTAAGATTTTTGAAATAAGTCAGTCTAGGCAAAAAGCGATCTATGTACCGAATTTCAAGTAAATCAGTCATTAAATATAAATTTTCGAACAAGTCAGTCCCTGGCCCACTTCCCGGAGAGAAGTAAAGTCTGCGTATTAATCTAAGCAGTAAGCTGCCTTTGAACCGAATTTCAAGTAAATCGAAAAACTTATAAGATTTCTTCCTGAGGAGAAGAGTCTTCCACTTAATTTATACAAAATGTTACTTATGTACCATATTTCAAGTAAATCGGTTAGGAAATACAAATTTTCGACAGGATAATCCCTGGTCCACTTTCCGAAGAGAAATGTAGTCTTTCTGTTAATCTTGTGGTTCACTTCCCGGAAGGAAGTATAGTCTTCCTGTTTATCTAAACTAAAAGTCACCTATGTATGTACCGTATTTCAAGTATATCCAAGGATAAATCAACTCATCAAGCATATCCAGCCATATATAAATTTTTCGGTGAGGTCAGTCCCTGGTCCACTTTCCGGACAGAAATCTAGTCTTCCAGCTATGTACTGATTTTGAGGTAAATCCAGTAATAACTAAACTTTTTTCAAATACGTCAGTCCCTGGTCCACTTTCCGGAGAGAAATAGTTCATTCCTTGGTCTACTACCCAAGAATAAGGGTAGTCAGATATTTTCGAATAGGTCGGTTTCTGGTCCACTTTCCGGAAAAAATGTAGTTTCAAGTAAACAACTATAAACAAAATAAGAAACTTTCTATAAACAAAATTTTCTCAAACAGATAAGTCTCTGATCCATACCCAAAGAGAATAAGATTCTTCATGTTAATCAAAGCAAAAAGCCACCTATGTACCGAATTTCTAGTCAGCTGAACCATAATTAAGATTTTTTCGAAGAGAAAAGTCCCTGGTCCACTTTTCGGAGAAAAATGTAGTCTTCCTGTTAAACTAAGCAAAAAGCCACTTATGTACCAAATTTCAACTCAATATAGCAATAAGTAAAATTTTTTCTAGTATGTCAGTCCCTGGTCCACTTTCCGGAGAGACGTGTAGTCTTCCTTTAAATCTAAGCAAAGCCTACATATGTGCGGAATTTCAAGTAAATCAAACCACAAATAAGATTTTTTAATAGGCCGGTCTCTGGCCCACTTCCCGAGGAGAAGAGTCTTCCTCTTAATTTATACCAAAAGTTACTTATGTACCGAATTTCAAGTAAATCGAACCAAAAATAAGTTTTTCCAATCTGTGGTTCACTCTTCGGGGAGAAGTGTAGTCTTCCCGTTAATCCAAGCAGAACGCCACCTATGTACCGAATTTCAAGTAAATCGGTTGATAAATATATACAAATTTTCGACAAGTCAGGCCCTTGTCCACTTTCCGTAGAGAAATGTAGTCTTACTGTTCACTTAAGCAAAATACCAACTATTTAGCGATTTTCATTAACGCCGAACCATAAGTAAGATTTCTCGAATAGGTCAGTTTTTAGTTCACTTCCCGGAAAGAAGTATAGTCTTCCTGGTTATCCACGCAAAAAGTCACCTATGTACCTTATTTCAAGTAAATCGAACCATAAATGAGTTCTTTTAGTCCCTGGTCCACTTTTCGGAGAGAAGTGTAGTCTTACTGTCAAATTAAGCAAAAAGTTCAAGTCAATCAATAGTATGTCAGTCCCTGGTTTACTTTCCGGAGAGAAATGTAGTCTTCCTGTTCATCTAAGGGAAAGACCAACTATTTAGCGATTTTTTTGAAAGCCGAACCATAAGTAAGATTTTTCCGAATAGGTCAGCTTGAGGTTCACTTCCCAGAAAGAAGTATAGTCTTCCTGTTTATCTAAGCAAGAAGTCACCTATGTACCGAATTTCAAGTATATCCAAGCGTTAATCAACTCATCAAGCAAATCCAGCCACATATACATTTTGGGTGAGGTCAGTCCCTGGTCCACTTTCCGGAGAGAAGTCTAGTCTTCCACCTATGTACTGATTTTGAAGTAAATCCATTAATAACTATAGTTTTGTCTAGTATGTCAGTCCCTGATCCACTTTCCGGAGAGAAGAGTAGTCTTCCTGTTAATCCAAGCAAAATGCCACCTACACGGTGTGTCATAAAAATAACCGAATTTTATATTTAAATCATACAACATACAGCGCCATCTATTGAAAATTTGCAACATTAAAAAGATACATTCATACTCTTTCAAACGCACCTGACCTCATGTAAGTCGGATGACAGATGTAAAAGTGACATTCATTTCAATAAATCCTAAAGTAAGCTATTGGTTTCAAAAAAAAGAGCAAAGATAAAAATTTGTGTCAAACTTGAAAAAAAATTGAAATTTAAGTTTAAAAAATTAAAAAAAAATTGAAAAAAATGAAGCAGTCGTATCCGAGGTACTGAAGAACATTTCTATAAATGACATAAAAAAATCTATGCATGCGCTGGTTGATCGTTCCAAACGTTGTGTTGATTCAAATGGAACCTATTTTGAATAAATAATAACTTTCAAAGATAATATACGTGTGATATGTATTTTACTATTTTATATCCAAAAAGTTCGGTTATTTTTATTTTTGGGACACACCGTGTATCTACCGAATTTCAATTACATCGAACCATAAATGAGACCTTTCAGTCCGTGGTCCACTTTCCGGAAAAAATGGGGTCTTCAAGTAAATCAAGCTATAAATAAAATTTTCTTGAATAGGCCAGTCTCTGATCCACCTAACGAAAAGGTGTCTTCTTCAATCTAGCAATAAATAAAATTTTTTCTAGTAAGTCAGTCCCTGGTCCACTTCGGGGAGAGAAGTGTAGTTTTACTCTTTGTCTTAGCAAAAGGCTACCAAATTACCAACTTTCAAGAAAACCGAACCGTAAATAAGATTTTTGGAATAGGTCAGTTCCTGGTCCACTTTTCGGAGAGAAGTATGGTCTTCCTGTTAAACTAAGCAAAAAGCCAACTATGTACCGAATTTCAAGTAAATCGAATCATAAATGAGACCTTTCAGTCCGTGATCCACTTTCCGGAAAAAATGGAGTCTTCAAGTAAATCAAGCTATAAATAAAATTTTCTCGAATAGGTCAGTCTCTGATCCACCTCCCAACGAGAAAAAGAATCTTCTTGGTAATCTAATCAAAAGACCACATATGTACCGCGTTTCAAGTCAATCTAGCAATAAATAAAATTTTTTCTAGTGTGTCAGTCCGTGGTCAACTTTCCGGAGAGAAGTGTATTCCTCCTGTTTGTCTAAGTAAAAAGCTACCAATGCACAGTGGGCCAGGCTGCCCAGCTAGCGGAACTTTAGTAATAACTCGAGTAAACAAAAACAGATTTGACTGTAAATTTGTATTTTGGACTTTTGATAAAATTATTATATATTTCTCATTAGAAATTAATCGGAATCGGATGAATCTGACGAATCTGATTTATTTAAATTGTTTTCGAAATTAATCAAAAGCCCAGGCACGGTTTTATCAAAATTGAATTCTTTGCAACTAGTGTTAGAAGTTTTCGACATAGACGTTACGTATGGATCCGATGAAACAAGTAAGCCGTTCATAACATCCTCCATTGTATTACTCCTTTTGTCCTTTCGGGAATGGTTTAGTCGAGTGTTTCTGAAATCTTTGTTCCTGGTTTCAAGTGCTTCCTCAGACATTATACCAATAGGAAGTGCAACACTGTTGATGATGTCTGCTCCGTGTATTAAAACTTTGTGCACAGATGACTGCATATAAAACCAAGGATATTTTTCTACAAAGATTTCAGCTGTTTCGTTTGCATAATGAATAAATTTGTATTGATTTGGTGTCCGCTAGCCATCACCCTTAAGATCACACTGAATCGGTATATGAGTTCAACACAAACTCCAGTAACCAAACTCGGTGGACTAAAAAAACGTCTAGCAGTATTCCCATTGTTGGTATTTCCACTGCCCGCCATAGGAATGTCTACCAATAATCCCATCTGATTACTTAACTGCAATTGGATTTCTGATTTTTTTGCTTCTACCTTGTCCTTGTCTTCGTTACGAACTTTCCATTTCTCTATTGGCAGTCTGTAAGCAATATGAAAGATACACTCAAAAAACCGTATCCATGCATGAAGAGTTGATAGTCCATATTTCAAAATAGGTATCTGCATCAATTGGATAGCTTTTTACCAATCTAATATTATTCATATTTTTTGGTAGTGCTCTACAAATTCCACATGTCTGAGTAGATGCTTCTGCAAGAGCGCTAAATGTTTTGCCCTCTAGCATGGTCATATGCTTAGCACTACATCGCATTAGCTTATATTTGTGTTTAGTGTGGCCTAGATCTATATACAGAGCCAGGGCTTCTTCTGGTGAGTAAGGTCTAGGTAACTTCACATGTGTGTCCAGTGACCTTTTAATTTTTTTCCAGCAGTATTGTCTGCATTCAATGCACAAACAACTTTTGATGTGCTTCGCAATCCCGATTTGTATAGGCTGGAGCTCGCTGCCACCATTAATTCATAACATGTGGTTTCCTTCACAAGATTAGACACTTTTCTGGCTTGAACTTTGTGGCACAGGTCACCAAAATCCTTCTTGGGCCGACCCATTTGATGGTACATTGTATATTAACAATGGCTCATCAAGCCACTTCTGGTTTTTTTTCTCGAAATAAGTTCTGTTGTAATGACATGATTTCCATTTTTCTGTAAGTCGGCTCACAAAACTAGTTAATGTCCTAGTAATCCTTTCAGATTCCATTTCAGAAAGCTGGCGGTTTTTTAAAATTGTACCAAATACCAATTCTTTTAAAACGAGAGCTCTCTTAGCGGGATCATTTTCGCTAAGCCAAGTGGAATAAAGCACGTGCTTTGGGACTGACATTTCACCTAAAAAGTGCAACAGACTTTACAGTTGGATATAATTCTGAAAAAATTAACGACACAAAGACTCACACGTTACATAAATGCTAAAATCAGCTTGAACAAGAGTGAACAAGGTTAGTTATAGTCCAAATATGCTAGTATCAAGCATAATGTCATATCTGGTCAAATAACAAGCTTCGAACACTTTTTTTTTTACTAAACATAAAAATACGGGTCACAAACACATTGTTTTTATTTAGAACACACCTTTTCCTAAAGTTAACAGAAGTTGTTGAATCAATTTGTTTTACTTTGTTTCAATTGAAGGTTAATCAACAAACACGAAACCGTTACGCCAAATATTTGCAGACCACGCGCTGAAACATATGTTCACTTTGAAAGCTAGCTGATCATGTAAACCAACAAAAACTCTTATAACAAACTCTTATATGCTCAGACGGATATTGTCAGTTAAAAAAACCAAAAAAATACTGTATTTAAATATTTAAAAATGTGACTTTTGTCCCACTAGAAAAATCATCTGGCCCACTGTGCAATGTACCGAACCGTAAGTAAGATCTTTGAAATAGGTCAGGCCCTGGTCCACCTTCCGAAGAGAAGTGTAGACTTCCTGTTTGTCTAAGCAAAAAGTTACCGAGTTTCGACAAGGACAATCCCTGGTCCACTCTCCGGAGAGAAATGTAGTCTTCCTGTTAGTCTAGGCAAAAGATCAACTATTTAGCGACTTTCACGAAAGCCAAGTAAGATTGTTCCGAATAGGTCAACTTGTGGTTTACTTTCCGGAAAGAAGTATAGTCTTCCTGCTTGTCTAAACAAAAAAACACCTATGTACCGTATTTCAAGTATATCCAAGGATAAATCAACCCATCAAGCAAACCCAGCCATATATAAATGTTTCGGTGAGGTCAGTCCCTGGTCCACTTTCCGGACAGAAATCTAGTCTTCCACCTATGTACTGATTTTGAGGTAAGTCCAGTAATAACTAAACTTATTTCAAATACGTTAGTCCCTGGTCCACTTTCCGGAGAGAAGAGTAGTCTTCCTGTTAATCCAAGCAAAATGCCACTTATGTACCGAATTTTAAGTAAATCGGTTAATAAATACAAATTTTCGAACAGGTCTGTCGCTGGCCCACTTCCCTTAGAGAAGAAGAGTTTTCCTGCTAATCTAAGCAAAAGCCACCTATATACCAAATTTCAAGCCATAGATAAAATTTGTCTAGCATGAGAATCCCTGGACACTTCCGGAGAGAAGAGTAGTTTTCCTGTTTTTCTCAGCAAAAGGCCACGTATGTTGCGATTTTCAAATCAGCTGACCATAGTTAAGTTTTTTTCGAAGAGGACAGTCCCTGGTCTACTTTTCGGAGAGAAGTGTAGTCTTGCTGTTAATCTAAGAGAAAAGCAAGATTCAAGTAAATCCGGCAATAAATACATTTTTTTCGGAAAGGTCAGTCCCTGGTATACTTTTCGGAGAAAAGTGTAGTCTTCCTGTTTATCTAAGCAAAATGCCAAATACCGAATTTCTAGTCAATCTAGTCATAAATAAAATATTTCTATTATGTATGTAATCTAAGCAAAATGTCACCTATGTACCGATTTTCAAATCAGCCGAACCATAAGTGTTTAGGCCAAAAGCCTAAATTACCCCTCCTTATGTACCACCCTAATATTTCCACAAAAAACCTTTTGTGGAATATTCCATAACATGAACGGTTTACCGAATTGATGGCAAACGGTAAGAACTTATTATTCTTATATACCACTGCGTTTTTATCATTAAAACCAACGGACGTGTCATACACAGCGAATCACCAGCCATCACCCTCATCAACCACATACCATTGTACAGGTAAAAAACCATATTTAATTTAATGAAAGATTTAATTCAATATCAACATAAAACTGATCTTTTATTTTATTGCTTTATTTTTATATTCACAAAATATACACCGGTGCGCTCCAATCACACGACGCGCCGCTGTATCTATTGATCCTTCGAGCCGGATAAGGCAATTTAACGTATACTTCCCATCGCACAGAACCAGCGCTACCGGAGTCTACATCCCGAGCCATCAAGCTGTTTATAAGTATCACCTTGCTACAGGAGTTTACATAAACACCATCGAAACAAAATATATTATGTTATCACTGAATTATATCAAACAAACGCACAAGGTACGTGGTTTTTTTCATTTGTGCCAAAAGAAAATTTTGTGATATTAAAACCAATCATAAATATCGTGTGAATCGAAGTGACATTGTGAATATTTACCTCAAAACACATTAATATAGAACACCAAATGAATTTGGTTTGTGTTTTTTTTTTGTGCCATATACATATACATACATACATATCTATATAATATATATATATATATATATATATATATATATATATATATATACATATATATATGTATATATATATATATATTGTATATATATTCAAGAAAGTTAACACAGCTTGCTGGTGTCTTAATAAAACATTTCTATTATAATTTTCCTTTTTTTCACTTGCAATGTCTCGGTTGACTAAATACCAGGTTTCAATTTCTTATCATCTCTAATTATTTTGTTATGTGCAACTTATTACCATATTAACACCGCTTCTTGTTAACAGAGAATCTAACCGCACTTCATTGGCACAAGTTAATTTTTGGTATCTAAGAACCGGAATTATTCGATTATTCACAAGTCACTTTTGAGTTTATTAAACCAACTCAATATATTTAAAAGAAATATTATTATTTACACATTTATATTTGTCTGATTATTGGCATGTACGCCCATACACTTACTCGTACATACATACCTAAATATATCACATTACTTTTGCGTTTTTAATTGTTGGGTGGTTAGTCGCTTTTACACATACATACACACACACGTATATAAAACCGAGAGACATTCGTTCAGATCACTTTGGTTTTTCTTTTTGCTCCACTTTTTCACTTTCATTGGCATCTGCTGCAAGTACATTTACATAAGTACATACATATATATAAAAAAATTTTGCAATGTCACAAATTGATATTTTTGTTCGCCTAGTTGAGGCAGTATCAGAGTTGGAATCTGATTATGTCAAAATATTCGTTGAAAATTCACCAAGAAGAATTTCGGGCACTGTGGGAAAAGGTGAAACATTCATATGATGAATTCCAAGTGTCCACGGAGCAGTTTTCGGCCAAAGATTTATCAACGATAAAAAAGAAATATAAGGGTTGTTATCAGATTTACAATCGTTGCACGGAAGCTATGAGCAACTCAATTGATAAACTGGAGAAGGCGGACAGACAAAGCGAAGACATTCACTCACGGGAATGCAAAATTCAACTACCTCCTTGCGATACTGAGGTATTCCGGGGTGACTACTCATCCGTGATCTTTTTACGGCTACATACCAGGTGTGTTAGTTGAAATTTTTTTCGATAAAGAAAACACTTAATTTTCAGAGGAATCTCAAAATATTTTTATTCAAAGTATTGACCATTGGTTTCTACACATTTTGCCCATCTCTCAGGCAAATTATGGATACCATTCCAAAAAAACTTTTTCTCTTTCGAGGCAAACCATTCGACGAGCCATTTTCCACTTCTTCAAAATTAGCGAAGCACTGCTCTGCAAGGGAGTGTCCCATCGATGCGAAAAGGTGATAGTCGGACGGGGCGAGGTCTGGAGAGTACAGCGGGTGCGATAATATTTCCCAATTAAGTGTCTTTCACCAGTTTAGCGGTATGAGACGGCGCGTTGTCATGTTGCAAGATAACTTTGCCATGTCTTCGGGCCCATTCCGACCGTTTTTCGATCAACGCATGATTCAAATTGATCATTTGTTGTCGGTAGCGATCTGTGTTCACCAGGTTTTAACAACTCGTAGTACACCACACCACACTGGTCCCACCAAACACAGAGCATTGTCTTACGGCCAAAGCTATTTGGCCTTGCAGTCGATGGACCAGCTTCACCAGAGGAAAGCCATGATTTTTTTCGCTTCGGGTTCTCAAAATAAATCCATTTTTCGTCCCCCGTAACAATTCGATGCAGAAAAGATTTCCTTTCGAATCGCTGAAGCAGCATTTCACAAACGGTTTTTCGATTTTCCATTTGTTTATCGTTCAGCTGGTATGGCACCCACTTTCCATACTTCTGGGTCTTTCCCATGGCTTTTAAACGTTGGCAAATTGCTGCTCGAGTCAAATGTAGTGTTTCTGCCAATTTTTGTTGCGATTGGGTTGGATCAGCATCCAAAAACGCTCGTCTTCGAACTTTTTCGCTGCACCAGGATGTTCATTGTCTGTCAAATCGAAATCTCCACTTCTAAATTGACGAAACCATGTCTCAAATGTTCTAATCACTGGAGCATGTTCACCATAATTTTCTACCAGCTGCTTTTTTCTTTTGATGAAATAAGAAAAGTAACAAGTGCCGCAAATGCGATTTACTTGGAACGAAACTCGACATATTCACTGAGGTAAACAAATATGACGCTATTATTTTGGCGGAATGTGACTTGCGTATTTCTCCAGTGGAAAAATTATTTCATCTTCTGGCAAAAACTGAAGAGGAAGTCAAAGAAATCGTACAAAATTGTTCATTATCAAATGAAGGCTTCGAGACCGCCTGGACAAATCTCTGCAATAGATACAAAAATAAGTTAACAGCTAAGAAAGGACAGAACTGAGATTCCAACCTGGGAAGAACTTGATGACTTCCTGACGAACCCCGTAAAAGGCTTGGCTCATATCAAATGAGTGTCGTTAAGCCACTCTGTCCGAGGTGTAACACTAGCGAGCATAAAATTCGTTGTGCTCAAACTTTGGAAAATTAACTCCAAAAGAACGATTGGAGATAGTCAAACGCCACCAAGTCTGTATAAATTGTCTGTCCGAAAAACACCTCATTACCAAATGTCCTAGTGTTTACAAATGCTCTATTTGCAATTTACGGCATCATACACTCCTGCATATAAAGCCTATGCAAAAGCAAACAATTGATAGGAGACCACAAACCAACAGCGACGATACGCCATCCACATCCGTACAAGCACATCAGAACCTAAACTCTCGGAAATCAAATAATGTTCAATCCTGCCATGCACAGGCAAACTCAGGAATTCTGTTGGAAACAGCTCGAGTTCTCTTAAATGTAGAAGGCACTAATTTTTCGGCACGTGCTTTAATTGATTCGGGCTCAGAATGCTCATTTATCACAGAATCTCTTAAACGGAAACTTAATTTAAAATCGAATAAAATGTGTACTCAAGTTTCGGGTATAAATAATTCTATTTCGGCACAAGTAAAAGAAGATTGTTTTGTTCAACTTCGCTCCCCGATCAATCTTTTATTTACTATGAACGCATATCTTTTAATTTTACCGCGACTAATTGAAAATCTTCCTTCTTGCCAAATCAGCGCAACGACAGTGCAAGCATTTCCAGACTTAGTCCTGGCGGATAAACGCTTCTTTGCCAACAAACAAGTCGATCTTGTTCTGGGTGGAGACCTTATCCCCAAATTCTGCTAAATGGCTTTATAAAAAATGTACTTAGCACTCTCTTAGCACAAAAGACGGTATTCGGCTGGATACTGACTGGCAGTCCCGGCACTGTTGCGTCTACCACCAATAAAGTCTCATTTTTTAGTGAAGTTACCTTGGATAAAAAACTTACAGCGTTTTGGGAGATAGAAGACATCCCCAAAAGAAGAACTCCAAATGAAGAGGAAAAAATATGCGAAGATCTTTATCAACGTACTATAACGCGAAACAACGAGGGCAAATACTTAGTTTCCCTCCCATTCAAAATGAAATATCCTGGTCAAATTCAATTGGGACCATCCTTAAAGATTGCTTGCTATCAGTTCTTCCGGAATGAGACACGTCTAAGGAAAAATCCAATTCTTCAAACAGAATACCACAGAGTTTTATCCGAGTACGAAACTCTGGGACATATGTCAAGGATCACAACCAACGTATCTGCGGACTCCTCTGACAAATAATGAGAGATATACCCAAAAATCATCTCCTCAATAAAGACTTCTTGGGATTTGAGGATACCAGCACGATGAAGGCGTTGGGTATTTGATGGAACGCTCGTTCTGATTATTTTTATTTTTCGATAAAAACCATTAAAGGGGATGACCAGATAACGAAAAGAGCGATACTATCGGAAATCGCAAAGCTTTTTGATCCACCTGGTTGGTTAGCGCCGATAATAATTGTAGCCAAAGTTATTATGCAAAGCATTTGGTTAGAAGGCACCAACTGGGATGAAGTAGTATTCTCACCCATTTTAGATCGTTGGCACGCATTTCGTGAAGACTATCACGAAATCGACAAGATTCGAATACCAAGAATACCTAATCACTTTTCTCATAGCGTCGACCGAATCCATTGGAAGGTCGCATGCCTCCATTTTGTACGCGGGTTCATCTTGGGGCAACCATAATAAAATAATAAAAACACAAACTCGATAAAAAATTTTAAAACAAACAAAAAACGAAGAAAAAGCCAAAAAATAGATACATAAAAAAATTTTAATTATAGTAAAAATTAAAAAAGCTATTACCCTAACGTTGCAAGCTCGTGGCTCAACAAAAGACCCCAACACGAAAACAACAAAAGAGCCTAACCACACGAAACAAAAAAAAAATGTAATAGTAAAAAAACATATATATTGTCTACTTTGACAACACAATCATTAAACAAATAATATTTTAAATTAAATAAAAAAATATTGATTCAAAAAAATAAAAAATTAACAACAAAAATATTTAAGAGACGAAAAATGGAAAAAAGCACAAACTACTGGTTCTTCTGGACCAGTCCCTACGCACTTGACCAACAATTTTTACTACAGTATAAACGCTCCAATACAGTTTACCGCAACAAACAATAAAATAAAAATTGCAAAACGGAGCGGAGTCACCGGATTCCTTCGTAATAAGTTGGGTAAATTTTAAAAGTGTCCTGGGTTCGGCCCGCAATCTTAGGATTCTTCTTTCCTAATTCCACTCTTAGAATGTCCTACTAATAATAAAAAAAATTGATAATAAATATATACACAGAAAAGACAACAAAACGCCACTTAGCGACTGCTGGAAAAAAGCCACAATATTTTTCAAAATAAATATCTTTGAATATTTGGCCCCACGTTGTGCGCCAATTTTCACCTTACCTTTTCTAATAAGTAAATACATACGAATACAATATATCTGTATATACGTGTATACATATATTTACATGTACCTACAGTGGTTGAACCCAACCAACAACCACACCACTTACTGAGAAAACGAATCACCTCACAAAGAAGAAGGTCCGAAAAGCAATGACTGGACAACAATTAAGCAACGATAAGAAACAAAGTAAAAAAAATATTAGGTCAAGTAGAAAGTTCGTTCGGTTTTTATCAAAGAGATGGCGTTATTGTCCATAGTACTAGTGTTCCGTATCGCATCATGTCATACTTTACGGCGCTGAAAACGTGTTGTTGTAGCGGTTAACCCCGCATAGGACAGGCATAATCAATCTTAGTCGCAGAGGTCATCTAAAGGGAGGTCCAGGAAACGTGCTGTTTCGACGAGATTGGACCAAAGGGGGAGGGAGGTTAGATGAGTCGGTTTAAGGGGGTATGTGGAGAGGTGGTTAGTAGCGTGCGGAGACCCTCCACATGCAGGGCATACGTTGGGTATGCTGGGGTCGAGTCTGGATAAGTGGAAGTTCAACCTGATACAATATCCAGACTTAAGTTGTGCCAGGATCACGCGGGTCTCTCGAGGCAGCTGGAGCTCGTTGTCTGCAATGGATGGTGGTTTAACTCCCAGCACGCCATTCACGGCAAGGGAGTCTTTGAAGGTGTTGACTGACTCCTGGTGAATGGCGTTCAGTGCTTGTCGGTACGCCGTCCTGTCCAGAGGTTGTTGCACTTATAATAACGAGAAGGTGCAATTGACTTTTGGTTCGATGCTCGATTGAAGTTTCTACAGAGCTAGAAAATCTCGGGAAAGGGATTCACCACTCTGTTAAATTTTAGCTGTAAACTAACAGATTTGATGGTTTAAAATAAGGAAAAACTGTTATTCACTACAAATTAAATAAAACCAATGGAAATAGAATAGAAATATAATGAAAACCAATGATTCATTAATTTTTTTAATTGTATTTCATGCCGCATTTTGTTGTTATTTAATAAAAAAACTAAAAAATAATATTAATATTTCAGAATCTTTTTAACCATCTATTTTATATATATATTTTTATTTATATATTCATCATTTACAAATCTAGAAGAGATTTATTTATTATATAAATATTTTTTTATAAATATGTAATTATAATTAAAAATAATATAAAATAAATGAGAAACAAAACACCAAAAATATATGTGTAATATGTGTATGTATGTATATGCACGCGTTAATAACTACGCCACAGCATTACATAAAAATGAATTTTATGAAGACATGGATGAGGATGATCTCATCATCCTGTAAAATAATAAGTCGTACCTATAATAAAATATAAGAAAAAGAAATGAATTAAGAAACTAATTATAACTTAGAATTAAATTTATGAATACCTACCCGAATACTTACCCGAAAAATAACCTCCCTGCTTTTATTCAAACGCACTTACCTGCAACCCTACTCCGTTCCGTTACTCCTTCCAACGTATGTATATACAAATAATATAAATAAAGAGAATATTAGCGAGTTAAGTTAAGTTCGTTTGTATGTGCGAATAGACTTATACGGTTCAATAAAATTATTAAATTATACGGTTTCGTAAAGTTATAAAATTATACGGTGTTCGTAAAATAATATAAAATTATACGGTTTAAGAAAATTACAAAATTATACAGTTCTTAAAATAATAAAGTTATAACATTATACAGTTCATGAAATAATAAAAAAAATTGTACGGTTTTCCCAAAATATTTAATATAAAATTATACGGCTTTTTGAAACAATAAATAAAGAGTGGGATTCGATCCAAATTTGAAAATAAATATTTGCGTGCGTTTTCTTCTAAATTAAACACGGAATATTTTACAATGATGTTTTTTTATTTTTATGTTTATTACGTAATGAATTTTTTATTAATTTAAAAAATATAATAAATAAAAATAAAAAAAAATTAATTATTTTGAATAAGTGATATTGGCTACTGCGAAAGTAATTTGAACTTGCACCAGAAGCAAAAATACCAAAAATCTTTGTAGCTCTTACGCGCTACCAACTGTGCCACAGCACTACATAAAGAAGTTGTGGCATATGCTGCACTTAAACCGAATCAAAGAAATAAAGGGTGGTTAAATTGTAAGGGCCGATGTTGAATGTGAACCACACCTAAACGCCAAGTTTTTTTCCGAATTTAATTTGACATTTCTCTATTTCAGACTTACTCAATTTGAACCATGGAGAGATACACAATCCAACAACGTGTTAAAGTTATCCAGACTTATTATGAAAATTTTCGAAGAAAATCATCTTCAGTGATGAGGCACATTTTCACCTCAGTGGATTCGTCAATAAACAGAATTGCCGCATTTGGGCGAATGAGAATCCAAGAGTGATTGTCGAAAAACCAATGCCCCCACAAAGAGTGACTGTTTGGTGCGGTTTATGGGCTGGCGGCATCATCGGGCCGTATTTTTTCCAAAATGAGGCCGGTCAGGCAGTTACTGTGAATGGTGTTCGCTATCGTGAGATGATAACGAATTTTTTATGGCCACAATTGGAAGCTATGGATGTGGACGATATGTGGTTTCAGCAGGACGGTGCCACTTGCCACACAGCTAACGAAACAATGGCTCTTTTGCGCAACAAATTCAATGGCCGTGTTATCTCACGTAATGGCGATGTCAATTGGCCCCCTAGATCATGTGATTTGACACCGTTGGACTTTTTTCTCTGGGGTTATTTGAAAGAAAAGGTGTACGTCGATAAGTCGGCAACAATTCAAGAGCTAAAGGATGAGATAATTCGGCACATTAACGGCATAGAAACTCCATTATGCCTCAGCGTCATCGAAAATTTGGACCATCGTATGGAGGTGTGCCGCCGAGGTCGCGGCGCTAATTTGGCCGATATTTTGCTACATACATAATTGAATAATACCAATATATCATAATAAAATAAAATTTCAATAATTTCCTAAATAGTTTGTGTTTTATTCAAAATCAACATCGGCCCTTGAAAATTTCTTATTCAGTTAAGTATACGAAAGAATATGTTCTCACCGCGCGCACTTCGTCAACAATCGACTTCGCAGATTTGCACAATGCGCGCGCGTGTAGGCGAACAATGCGTATATGATTTCAAATGAGTATGCTCATTAATTTATGTGAATTAAAGATGTAGTATTGCTAAATTTTCCCACTTTTTAAAATAATTTTGTATTACTAAACTCTTTTAAATCTGATTCCGAATTATATTTATTGAAATCATTTGGTTTTCGGACGTTTAAGGAATATTCATTTTTGAATTGCAGTTCATTTGTCCTTATCGAGAGTATGTTTGTGCTTAGCGGGTACAGAAATTTCTTCAATTTGTGATTTTTGTGAGCTGTGGCTTGTGGAAGAGCTGTGAGCGGGGAGAGGTATTGCTTGCGGCATACGCTTTGTTGACGATGCGAAGAATATTTTTTGCAAGTTCAACTAGGCGGCATATAGGTATGTATGTATGTATGTTGTCATGGTAATGATGTGTGTTTACAAATGAAGACAAAATACATATGTACATAAAAAATATGTATGTATGCATGTTTGCCGGTGGATAAAATTTGCTTGATTTTTTGGTTGAATAATTCGTAAAAGTTAATAAATAAATAAATAGAATATTCAAGTCATAAAATAAATTGGAAAATACTATGAAATGAAATTAGAAAATTAAATAGCTATTTTATATTAAATATTTTTATATAATTTTATTTTAATATTAATTAAATACTTTATATAAGTTAACGCTGCTAACATTTAAAAACTCCAAACATATGTTTCCCACGGTACGGAAACGCACCCACAGCAACAATACAGGTAAAATGCTGATGCCATGTCTGCCGCGCCGGATCAACGTATCATATAGCCCGTACACGCGCAACCATTTCGCCAACACCGTAAACTGTCACCTGTGCCCGCAACGTGATACAGATGCTTAATGTTAAGGAAGTAAAAATTGTAATTCAGTCCTAAGTTAGAATTCAATAAAGTAACATGTGCTGAAAGCACAGAAAAATTTATTTTTTTCTATAACTTAACAGTAATTAAGTTAACTGGCGCCCAACGCTCCAGTCGCGAACGGTATACGTATAAAAACATAGTGCATACGTTCGAAACATAGTGCATCACGCGCGAACCTAAGTGAACAGTGCGCGTACGTAAAGGACTCTACCGTCAAAGGAGAAGCGACAGGACGAACCAAAACGGGTAAACTTCGGTGGAAGATAACCCAAACCCACCAGAAGGCGCATCACCCCGGAACCATAGTAGCGGAAGCAAACTGGATAATTCCCAATGCGTCGTGGGATTTTAACGTAAGAAATAGATTAAGACATAAATATAGATAACGTAGTAAAAAAAAAAAAAAAAAAAAAAGTACTAATTAAAATTAAGATAAGGAAAAAATTATTTTTAAAAAAGCAAAAGAGGAAATTTGTAAAAAAAGAAAAGTAAAAAAAAAAAAAAAAAAAGAGTACTAATTAAAATTAAGATAAGGAAAAATCATTTTTAAAAAGGAAAAGAGGAAATTTGTAAAAAAAAAAAAAAAAAATTAAAAATACTGTTTCAAATCAAGGAATAAGGACCATAATAAAACAATTTTGAAGCATAAAAGATAATATTAAAGGCTTGTACATCCTTAAATAAACAAACCCTAAAGCTTTCGGCTTATAACATAACCATATCTCTGCGATTCACTCCATAAAGGGGGACCCTCCAGAGAATATTAAAATAAAAAGACAGTTAATTAAAAATATTTAAAAAAATTAAATTAAATTAAATAAAATGGCACATAACGACATTATTAGACCCTCGATGCTTGCATCCGCACCCAGAACAGCAGCTCCCCCCCTACAGCCTAATCCACTACAGCCTAATCCACCTACTTCGGCAAACGCCACACCAGAACTTAGAAACATTATTCGGGATTTAATGAGAGAAATATTGGCCACCGAGGAAGCCAATATTGTAAGAACATCAACGCAAACAATGACAGACCAAATAATCGAAGAACGGTTTAGGGACAATTTGACAGACATGGACAAAGTCCCAGACGTGGTAAGATCTCTACGCGAGTTTGGCGGCAATCCAGCGGAATACAGCAGCTGGAAAAAAAGTGTCGAGCGTATCCTCAAAATATACGAACCTAACATGGGTTCACCAAAATATTTTGGGATACTCAACGTTATCCGCAACAAAATTGTGGGTAGCGCTGACGCCGCTCTAGAATCCTATAATACACCCTTGAATTGGAAAGCGATTTCCAAATGCCTCACAATGCACTACGCCGACAAAAGAGATTTGAGCACTCTCGAATATCAGATGACTTGCTTACTCCAAGGCAGGAGAACAGTGCATGAGTTTTACGCGGAGGTATACTCACACCTTTCCTTAATTCTAAATAAAATCGCCTGCATGGACATCAATGAAGAAGCCATGCGTATCCTTACCCACACATATCGCGATAAGGCACTTGATACCTTCGTCAGGGGATTGTCAGGCGATCTATCAAGGCTACTTGGTATGAAAGAGCCAGCCGATCTACCCGAAGCACTACATCTGTGCATCAAGTTAGAAAATCAAAATTTTAGAACAATACACGCGAATAACCAATACAGTTTACCAAGAAAACCTAATTTACCACTCTTACCATTAGGAATGCATCATCAACATAAACCCCCAATACCACAGAGAAACATAAATCACAACAACCAACCCTTTTATCCACAATTAGCCCATATACCCCAAGCAATAAATCCAATTAATCGTTTTTCCCAGCATCCCCAATACCGTCAACCCCAATATCAATACCATTCCCAATATCAATACCAACCTCAATATCAACAGCAACAACGCTTTAGACCCAATCAATTCTTCAATACTCCACCAAGGCCTATACAACCAAAACCACCAATCCCAATGGAAGTTGACGAATCATTACAAACTAGGAATGTTAACTACATGAACAGACCAAACAAAATCTTCGCCGGAAAAAGACCCATAGTACCTTCAAACCAAATACGACAACCCTTCAAACAAAGTAGAATCAATAACATAATAGCAGTCTCAGCACCTCAAGACGAAGAACAGACATCTAAGGACTACTATGACCAATACTCAGCTCAAGATAATAATTCAAACGATAATATTCTAGAAGAAAACGAATACGAATTTTCTGATATACATTTTTTAGATTAACGAACTCCACGTTACCATACTTTCAATGTAAAGATAGTAACGGAGATATTTTAAAATTTTTGATTGATACAGGGTCAAATAAAAATTATATTCAGCCAAACCTAGTAAAAAACTCAATTCCCAATAATGATAATTTTTACGCCACCTCAGTTGGAGGAAAAATCAAAATAACCCACCATACTTTCATTGACCTTTTCGGACTAAAGGACGAAAATCTCAAATTTTTCGTACTACCAACATTAAAATCCTTCCACGGAATTCTCGGTAACGACAGCTTAAAACAGTTAGAAGCCATAATTTTTACATCAAAAAACCACATGCTAATAAAAAATAAGATTAAAATAGCAATTAAACAACAAAATGCCACATCAGTAAACAACGTCGGAATAAGAACAACGCACCTTACAGACTCACAAGCAGAAAAACTTCGAAATCTATGTCAATTGTACCCAAAACTTTTTTCGGAACCAGACGAAAAATTAACATACACAACAGTAGTAAAAGCAACAATCAGAACAACTACAGACAACCCAGTTTATTCTCGATGTTACCCATATCCAATGTCTTTAAAATCCGAAGTTGAAAGACAAATCAACAAACTTCTGGAAGATGGCATCATAAGACCATCTCGCTCTCCTTATAATTCTCCTGTATGGATAGTAAACAAAAAACCAGACTCTTTAGGAAATAAACAATACCGACTTGTTATAGACTATCGAAAATTAAACTCTGTTACAATTGCAGACCGTTATCCCATTCCCGAAATTAATGAAGTCCTTTCCCACTTAGGAAGTAATACATTTTTTTCAGTCATCGATTTAAAAAGTGGTTTTCATCAAATTCCCTTAAAAAGCTCGGACATAGAAAAGACCGCTTTCTCCATAAATAATGGAAAATATGAATTTACCAGGCTGCCATTTGGCTTAAAAAATGCCCCTTCAATATTCCAAAGGACGTTAGACGACATTTTAAGAGACTACATAGGACAATGCTGTTACGTATACATTGACGATATAATTATATTTAGTAAAAATGAAAAAGAACATTCAACCCACCTAAAAAATATTTTCACTACACTAGAAAAAGCTAATATGAAGGTACAGTTAGACAAATGCAAATTTTTCGAAAAAGAGGTAGAATTCCTAGGATTCATAGTAACACCGGAAGGAATAAAAACAAACCCTTCAAAAATAGAGGCTATTCAAAATTTCCCAATTCCACGAAACCTCAAAGAACTCAGATCCTTTTTAGGTCTGTCGGGTTATTACCGTCGCTTTGTCAAAGACTATGCGAAGCTCGCTAAACCCCTGACAGCCCTTTTAAGAGGGGAGGAAGGACGTGTGTCCAAAAGTCAATCAGCTAGAGCGCACATAACACTAGGCGACGAAGCACTTGCAACTTTAGAAAAGATAAAAAACGTGTTAATTTCAAGAGATGTTATGCTGACCTACCCCAACTTAAATAAAGATTTTGAGCTTACAACTGATGCTTCCAACTACGCAATAGGCGCTGTTCTTTCGCAAGAAGACCGACCAATCACTTTCATCTCTAGGACTCTTACGAAAACAGAGGAAAATTACGCGGCTAACGAGAAAGAAATGCTCGCCATCATATGGGCATTGAAGTCCCTGCGAAATTACCTCTACGGATCAGCAAAAGTTAAAATCTTTACGGATCATCAACCCTTAACATATGCACTAAGCAACAAAAACAATAATAGCAAAATGAAACGATGGAAAGCAATCCTCGAAGAATATAACTATGAACTAAAATATAAACCAGGCAAAACTAATGTAGTAGCAGACGGACTATCTAGACCACCACAGCAGGACCAAATTAATTCCTTGACACCGACTCAACATAGCGACGAAAGCTCACCGCAAAACCTCATTCCTTATACGGACGCCCCGATTAACGCTTTCAAAAACCAGTTATTCCTAAAAACCGCAGACACCTCGTCCTACCAATTCTTAATACCCTTCCCAACCTACCATAGGCATATCATTGAAGAACCCGAATACACAGAAGAAAATTTAACAAATCATCTAAAGCGCTATTTAAATCCTTCAGTTACCAATGCAATTATTACAGACGACCATATTTTAGGTAAAATACAAAACATACATCCAATTCACTTTAGCAGATACAAAATAAAATATACGCGAAAAATAGTAAAAGACTTAGTACGAGAATCTGAACAGGAATCCGAAATAGTTAAAGAACACAAAAGAGCACACAGAAGTGCAACGGAAAACAAAGCCCAAATTTTAGAAAATTTTTATTTTCCTCAAATGAATTCAAAGATTAATAAAATAATTAAGCAATGTAAAATATGTCTCGAAAACAAATATGAAAGGCATCCTTCAAAACTAGTTCTAAAAGCAACCCCAGTTCCTAATTATCCCGGACATATAGTTCATATCGATATTTACCACACCAATAATAGAGTAATCCTTACAGCCGTAGACAAATTTTCGAAGTACGCGCAGGCTAGAATAGTCAAATCAAGAGCAACAGAAGACATAAAACTACCCTTACAAGATCTACTCACATCCTTCGGAATTCCAGAAAAAATCGTCATTGACAACGAAAAGTCATTAAACTCATCCTCCATAGTATTTATGTTAGAAAACCAATACGGTATTGAAATTTTTAAAACACCTCCTTATACTAGTTCAGTAAACGGTCAAGTAGAGCGTTTTCACTCAACCCTTACCGAAATAATGCGTTGTACAAAAGCAGAGAACACCCACAATAGTTTTGAAGAATTACTAAATAGATCAATATGCAAATATAACCACTCAATTCATTCAACCACGAAAAAAAAACCCATTGAAATCTTCTTTGGCAGAAGCGTTTATAGTGACCCATCGTTATTAGAAAAGGATAGACTCGACAATATTAAAAAAATAGTTAACAAACAGGAAAAAGACCTTACCTTCCACAACAAAAAGAGGACAGAAGTAAAAGCATATTCCAGCAATGACATTATCTATGTCAAAATCAATAAAAGAATAGGCAATAAACTCACACCCAGATATAAAAAGGAAATAGTTCTCGAAGACAATGGTAATACAGTCACAACAAAATCAGGAAGGTCGGTGCATAAAAGTCATATCAAGGCTTCATAACAAAAAAAAAAAAAAAAAAAAAGAAAAAAAAAAAAAAAAAAAAAACTATAATAATAATAATAAAACTAATAAAATGAAATCTAAACTAAATAATTTTATAATATAATTAAGGCAAGTAAACAAAGAAAATACTAAAGGAAAAAGCCATTAAGTAAGAAATAAATAAAATTTAGCAAATAGGAGATAAAGGAAATTAGTTTTAAAATCAATCGACCAAAATGCCATAGGCGGTGCGATTTTAGATTAATTAATAGCCTAGAAATCATTAACCAATCGAATCGTCATTAAAGGACATATATACAAATTAATTTTTTCAGTCTCTTCATCTGCATGTCTTATGCAGACATACAAATCCACGACTATTCCTCATCCCATTTAATAACCATTGACAATGGCTACTCCAAAATCAAGGACGGTACCTTAAATTTTATCCATATCATCGACATTCAGGCCTACCGGAACGTTTTAGAAAATATTACTGACATGATAGAAAAGAGTTACCCACCAGAAAATCCCATATATCCTACCTTACAACACGAAGCTCAACAAGCATTAGAAATGTTGGCAATTGTGGAACCCATCCAGAATCCTAGAATTAGAAGATCCTTTGATATCCTTGGTACTGCTTGGAAATACCTAGCAGGAAGCCCTGATCACGACGACTTGAATATGATTAATAACAACTTAGATAAACTTATAACAAATAATAACAATCAAATTTTTATAAATAATGCTGTTAAAAACCAAATAAATAAACTAACCGAAATAACTAATAACATACTACAATCGATTAAAAATGATAACATGATTGCAAACGAAATAGCGTTAAATTTACAAAATAGATTAAGATTGATTAAAGAAGAAATCATAAATATAAAATATGCCATACAATGGGCTAGACTAGGAATCGTTAATACTATCATTTTAAATAAAAAGGAAATTGAAACATTTGTAAAAGAATTTAATAAAGAAAAGATGCCCTTCAATACTGTAGAGGAGGCTTTAGAATTAGCAGATATTAATGTATTAAGTAATTCAACAACAATTTTATATATTTTGAAAATACCCTTAACGACAAGGGAAGTTTATAATAATTATATAATAAAATCTGTAATAAGAAATGATGTTATGATAAATTTGAAATTTAACAATGTACTTAAAAACAAAAATACAATATATGGAATTAAAAACCAATGTAAAAAATATAATAAAGTTAGTATTTGTAAGCAAGAAGAATTGTTAGATTTAAGTAATGATTTTTGTATATCGAAATTAATAAAAAGCCAAAACTCTTCTTGTCACATGGTAAACTCTCACCACATACCAAGACACGAGCTAATCACGCCCGGAATCATTTTCCTCAACGACTATCATGGTAACATCGTTATGAATGACAACATCCGAATCATGAACGGCACTTACATCATTAATTTCAGAAACGCATCGATTACCATCAATGAGCGAACATATAAGAACTTTGAATCACCAGTAATGAAAGTGATGCCAGCTATTGCGCAACCAACACCAATAGAAGAAAGCATTACAAAGCTTCTCTCCCTGGAAGCGCTCAGCGAGCTAAACGTAAATAACACCGTAGAAATACATTCACTGCAAATAGAAAGAACCGTGAATCGAATTTCTTCAGGAATTACTCTTCTTATGGTAATTATCCTGATGGCCAGCGCCATAAACTATTTTCATAAAAAAACGAAGTCGACAAAACCAACAGAATCCAGCTCTGAGGACAACCAGCTTCAAGAAATCACCACTGAAGCTCCTATTCCTGAAACAAGGACCTTCCAAATTTTTCAGACGCTCGAGGACAAGCGTTTTTGAAGAGGGAGGAGTTAACGCTGCTAACATTTAAAAACTCCAAACATATGTTTCCCACGGTACGGAAACGCACCCACAGCAACAATACAGGTAAAATGCTGATGCCATGTCTGCCGCGCCGGATCAACGTATCATATAGCCCGTACACGCGCAACCATTTCGCCAACACCGTAAACTGTCACCTGTGCCCGCAACGTGATACAGATGCTTAATGTTAAGGAAGTAAAAATTGTAATTCAGTCCTAAGTTAGAATTCAATAAAGTAACATGTGCTGAAAGCACAGAAAAATTTATTTTTTTCTATAACTTAACAGTAATTAAGTTAACTTATATATGTTATAAATATGTATGTATGTATGCATGTATGCATCTAAATATGGACATTTATATGTAATACCTAAAGCATGCATAAAGTTATTTAAAGCAAATAACTTCAAATATTTTCATTCATTCATAACCACAAGCCATTCATTCATACTATCGATCACAAAAACAAACCCATACGCGCAGCTCGCTTTACTCCTCTGCGCACTTCTCTATTCATAAAGCTATTTGCTATAAGAAGAAGAAGAAGCATAAGTGCAACAAAAACAACTACCGCATACAAACCCTCTTTCCTTCTACTCTTCATCAACAAACAATTTCCTCAAGTGAAGTCAGATTTTGCTAAAAATCAGAAATTTATGTTCAAGTCACGCCAAAGTGAAAACGCATACATTCAAGCATTTTAATATGTATACTAAAAACGCACACAGTCTTAATAATGTGCATGCCCTTCCCTCCTTCAACCCGTCATCCACAAACGACTTCTTCGCGACGATGACAAAATTTACAAAAATCAGAATTCAAGTTGGTCTGAAGTTGAAGACGCATACATTCAAAGAAACCAATGTGTATACAAAAATCACACACATGCCCAAAAACTTGCCTATTCCCTTCCCCTAAACCCGCCGTCTACAAGCAGTCTCATTCCGACGATAGTAAAATTTACAAAAATTAGAAATTCTAGTTGAGCTGAAGTCAAATACAAACACATTCAAAGCTCCCTGCATGTATATGAAAGACCCATACATACACAAAAGTATGCCAACTTCTTTTCCCTCGTACCCCGAATCAACAAGCAATTCCTTGGCGACGATTTAAAATTTGCCAATTTCAAAAAATAAAACGCGAAAAAGAAGCGATAGAAGGATTTGAGCCCGCGCAGCTTGAACAAAAGTGAATCGACGCTAACCATTGCGCCACTGACCACTTTGAAGTATCGTTGGCATAATTGTTATTTATATAGATCGCTGACAACAGTATTTACAAAATCTCAAATAATATTCAATGTATGACCATATTTATAAAGGCATATGAACTATGATGAGGAACAAATGTAATTATATCTTCAGTCCATACATAAAACAACTTCAAGACTTTTTATTAAAATAAATATTTTTGCAACTTGCCAAAGCAAAGGAATACTTAGCAGAAAATCACTTGCTTATCTCTGCTAACTTTTAGAGTGGCTGTTATATAAAGTGTGCCGAGTTGAGTTCTGTCTCAACTCGCGACCACTTTGTCCTTCCACAAATAATGCAAATGACTTGGAACCATTGACCCCAGGTCATTTTCTGATTGGTGGGCATTTGTTAGCTCCACCAGATGCAAAAACGCATAAAATGGAAATACCCTCAACAAAACATTAAAGAAGGAGACTACCACCTAACGAATGGCGACTGGGAAGAATTCCACAACTTCACCCAGGTTCAGATAACCGAGTACGAGTAGTGGATATTAGGACTGAAAGAGGACAAGTGACAAGACCTCTTGTCAAATTAGTCCTACTTCTGCGAAAACAATACGATCGCCTCTAAAACCAATACAAATGCCTAACTGAAATCTCCTAAAACAAAACTATCCATCAAAATCAATAATAATGTTTATTTACGACCATCCCCGGAGTCTACATATAACTCCCCCCTCAAGTGTTCATTGCCGATAAAAGAAAAAATCTTTTTCAAAACGATTTAGCTTGGATGCTTCATCAGCGCACTCAAACTCGAGCATAACTCCGCCGAATTCTTTTCATCAACAATCTTGATATTTAGTATTGAATAATAAATCGCTTGTAAATCATTGGTATTAACGCGAAAACGTCTCGCAAACGGTTTGGGTCTTTTTCTTTGAGATAAGCCATAACACTGCGGTCCCCCATTATAGTAGAGCTCCATGAGAGCGATATCGTGGCGTTTATAAATGCTAGTAATTCATTGCAGTACTTAGTTTACAAAATTTAGTTCTAATTAACTTCGCAAAACTATACAGAATACCGTAATGAAAACTTCTGAATCGAACGCCAACAATGATGAAAAACTGAATTATTGTCCCCATGTGACACTTTTCATAATGCCTTAGTGAATTTAATATATTTTTTATTTTTTTTGGTCAAAGGTGTAGGTTATATAAATAAAGCATAGTTTTGCTTTGCTTAAATTATTCATTTTATGCAAAATTTGAATTTATATTTTCAACGTTAAATTCAACTGAGATCTGTAGGACCGCTGTACGAATGCAGTTTTACTTAGTTCTTTTTATGAATTGAGTTTATAAAGCAATTTTTTTTTTTTTTTAATTTTATTTAAATGGTTTCCCCTATTTTTTGAAACATCAATTGTTATTAAAAATTAAATTTTAAATATAATTAGAATCTCATTTAAAGCTGCATAAAATGCATTGATATTGAAGCAGTAGGCTACTAAACTAGTGAAATTGCTTAAAATAGTTTCGCTTACGAAATTGTATCAAAGGAAAACAAAAAACGTACACATACATTTCCAATTGTCCATTTCCAAAGGCAGACGGTCAACTAAAAACATTTTTCACACAGCCCACAAGACGAATGAACAAATAAGTTACAAGAGCAAAACAAAAGCAAGTGGAAAGTAAAAGCATGGTCAGCATCAACCATCTAAATACTTACATACGTAGTATTGTCAAACCAAACATTAACAAAATCGAAAGTCAACCATGAACTCGATATCAAGTGTGGAAAATTTGTCACCACAGACAATTCGTCAAGTAATGAAGAAAATGCAGAAAATGAGTGAAACGCTGTTGGAGGGCGTTCAAATACAAATAAGTGATGTTGATGTAACTGACATACAAGCACTAATTGAAGGTCCTGCTGGCACTCCATACGCCGGTGGCGTTTTTCGTGTTAAGCTAGCACTCGGAAAAGATTTTCCGCAATCACCGCCAAAGGCTTTTTTCGTTACAAAAATCTTTCATCCAAATGTGGCAGCTAATAGTGAAACTTGCGTAAACACATTGAAAAAGGATTGGAAACCCGATTTGGGTGTTAAGCATATATTGCTCACCATTAAATGCCTTCTTATTGTACCAAATGCAGAATCTGCCCTCAACGAGGAAGCTGGCAAACTGCTACTCGAACGTTGATGACTACTCACAGCATGCTAAAGGACAGAAATTCATACGCAGGCTACTAAGAATGCGGCTGGTGGTGATGCGAAAGGTGATGATGGTCCCTCCTCAAAGAAACATGGATCAGTGGAAACTTTCCGTATTACCGAACAGATCGGAAGAACTGGCAGCGTCAAGTGCGACGTCAACAAAGATTACACGACTCCTTTGTTAGTTTGGAACGTCCAGTCAATCTCCCAGGACGAGGGAAATTATGGGTGATAGCTCCTGAAGGTTACAAGCCAGCCCATTGGTTGGCCGATGTTGCGGAGAAGGGGTGGTGCAGCACACTGAGCAAACAAATTACTAATTCTAATTTCGAAACCAGTCATTCAGTTCTCAGCATAACAAACCAGGATGGCTTAATATTATCACAGAGCTCCACGTCATCAACTCCGATCCAAAAGCCTAATTATGTATTTAAATATTTAATAATGATGGCAATCAAAGACAGTTCTCAAAAGGTGCTACCGACGTGGATATTATAGACCAATCAAATTGAAATTATATGCGTATTAGATGATTTTGCGAAATAAAAATTTAAAGCAGCACAAATATAAGTACATGAGATGTGTGAATTTATATGCAATGTAGTGGCGAAAAGCAACACAATTTACAATATTTTTGAAATATGCAACTAGTTCAATTCATTTTAGAATAAATTCATATTAAATTTTCATTAAAAGGTTATTAAAAAGTATATAACAATAGAAGAATAGAAATTAAAAATAAAATTTTAGAAAGACATATAGTTTACATTAAATAATTCAACAACAACAACCTCCACCGTCTTATCAACATGCGACTTGTGATTTAATGCAAATGCAGCAGCAACGGCCACATACCGCCACATCATATGCAACATCATCATCACAACAGTGATGATCACTACCCTCACCGAATGCAGCGCATATATCAGCAAACCACGGCAACAACAGCCGCTGGCATATGGCCACCGTCACCCACTGTCGCAATGCTGCACGAAAGCAAACTGCTACAGCAGAGGTTGGGCCTACTACCCGAAGTGCAGCTGGAATTTGTCAATGGCGGTCATGGCATTGAAAATCCGCTTGCCTTAGGGAATACACATACCGGCCACCATCGCATACGCAGTATTGATTGTGTAGATGATTTGAAGAAAAGTGGCAACGTTAGTACTGATGGCTCAGAAAGTGGCGATTGTGGTGCTGGTGAGGGTTCCAAGTTTGTTTTTCGCATTTGCTTGAAGGCCTTCTCATTGTAACGTCTTTTGAATCGTCACATGAAATATCATTCGGAAATCCAACGTTATCTTTGCACATTTTGTGGCAAAGGATTCAATGATACTTTCGATTTGAAACTCATACACGCACACATACCGGCGTTCGACCGTACAAGTGTAATTTGTGCGAGAATAGCTTCACACAGCGTTGTTCGTTGGAGTCCCATTGTCTCAAGGTACACAGCGTGCAGCATCAGTACGCATATAAGGAACGACGCGCTAAGATGTACGTTTGTGAGGAGTGCGGTAACACCACATGTGAACCGGAGGTGCATTATATACACTTTAAGAAAAATCATCCATACCTATTAACCCGCATTGTTAAAATTTTACGATAAGCGTCATTTTAAATATACCAATTCACAATTTGCCAACAATTTGCTGCGTCAACTGCCAATGCCGGTGTACAATTAAATATGATTTTTGTTGCTGGGCTTGCACATAGTCGAACAGAAATGAAGTCTATTATCATTACTACCAGTACTGCATATCCATCTTTATATATACGCATATTTACCATATATAAGTATTTAAAAATGTAGTTAGTTCAATTAACATATTTGAGTTTTCTAAAAATTGCCCAGAAAAGGATGTTTCATCAATGTTTTAAATTATTTACACATATTGTACATCAAAGTAACTGTTACATTGGTTAAAGAGACATGGCAAGAGACATAAAAATGTATACAAATTTCAATGTATTGAATATAAAATGTTTTATTTTGTATGCACTTTTTTTATTTCGAATTTTTTCCCCAATTGCTTTTAAATCGGATAATTCGGAAATTTCATAATTTTTTTGAAATGGACAATAGTAAAAAATGTTGGCTAAATTCGAAGAATTTTAACTAATTTCTTTTAATATGTACCTGGCTCCATATCTGTATGTGATAGTGGAACAGAGATTAAGTAAATTTGGTAAATTCATTAGTAATTAAACAAAAAAAAGAAACTTGCACAACACATAGTATAGATACATGTACCCAATTTTTAACTCACGTGACGAACATCCAATTGTTTTCCAGGCATGGGAAAAAGAAAGTCTCTGGAAGAGGGTATTTTACGTGGCATGATGATGACAGGAAAGGACAGCTAATTTATTTTGTGAGCATTGCTTTCAGAACCTTTACTCTCTTTACGTAATTTCTTTCTTTTTACTACAATCATATGATCGGTCCTTTCTTTCACCTCTTCGTAGACGTCCAAATATTTCTTGCGCGTAACATCATTTTCCAGCGTTTTCCAAGCACGATTTATGATGTCAAATGCAGTCTGTGCACGTTCCTTGTTATCCTGGTGGACCAATATGGAGAGTGTGCCGTAGCGTTTCTTTATTTCTTCAACTGTAGCGCCAGTCTCTATTTGTAGTACCTCGAGTGAATTGAGATTGAAGTATGTTGAACCTGAACGAAATAAACGATCAATTTGTTGAGAAAAGGTTAGAACAGAATCACGTTTTTCAATTTCTTTAACCTGCGAAAATTTCCAAGTTTTCAGTTAAGTCATGCACATATCGGCAATTTGGATGTCAAAAATCTGAAAGGAAATCAAATGTTTAATAAGAAGAATATTTAATAAAGAAATTGATTAAACGATTAGAATACTTACATACCTTCTTACCTTACGGGTAGTATAGAAATGAAAATGGCCATTTCATTCATTGGCGTCGGTCATTCTTAGAAATGAAATATAAATTGCCAGATTCACGTAGTTTCCACTTTATAATACTAGACTCACACGCACGAGATTATGAAACATCAAGGTGCGTGATGCAAGGAAATCATTATTTAAACACATTAATTCCAACATATTGTTCGACAATGAATTAATTACTTCTTTTCTCTTTTCTACGGGGCGGAGAGTCAAAAATATTTGATATCAAAATAATATATAGTCACTGCAGAGCTCTCGAAAGTGGAGCATCAAAAAAAAAAAAAAAAAATCAATATTAATCTCTGCATCTAGTGTGCATTAACCTACATAGCTTCGAATGGTTTCTGCCCCGACTATGTATGCTTATAGCACCAAGTAGCACCTCTTGAATAGAACGTAAATCAGCTGACGGATTTTTTCAGCTGGTCATACTGATCTAAAGCAAGAACCACAAACAATCCGTCACTTAGGCTTCTACCACAATAAGAGCATACTTTTCTAACAATTCTCGCCACCCAACATTATTTTTTGACAAGCATATACAATTAAACTTTTTAAACATATTTCAGTAGAAAAAATGACTCGCTACGGCAAAATGTTCAGAGCGACAAGGGCATCGGTATGCAAGCGCATGCCGTCTGTGTGAAGGGAGGCATCCAATACGCATATGTCCGGTTTACCGGGGAAAGTCGCCAGACAATAGTAAAAAATGTTGGCTAAATTCGAAGAATTTTAACTAATTTCTTTTAATATGTACCTGGCTCCATATCTGTATGTGATAGTGGAACAGAGATTAAGTAAATTTGGTAAATTCATTAGTAATTAAACAAAAAAAAGAAACTTGCACAACACATAGTATAGATACATGTACCCAATTTTTAACTCACGTGACGAACATCCAATTGTTTTCCAGGCATGGGAAAAAGAAAGTCTCTGGAAGAGGGTATTTTACGTGGCATGATGATGACAGGAAAGGACAGCTAATTTATTTTGTGAGCATTGCTTTCAGAACCTTTACTCTCTTTACGTAATTTCTTTCTTTTTACTACAATCATATGATCGGTCCTTTCTTTCACCTCTTCGTAGACGTCCAAATATTTCTTGCGCGTAACATCATTTTCCAGCGTTTTCCAAGCACGATTTATGATGTCAAATGCAGTCTGTGCACGTTCCTTGTTATCCTGGTGGACCAATATGGAGAGTGTGCCGTAGCGTTTCTTTATTTCTTCAACTGTAGCGCCAGTCTCTATTTGTAGTACCTCGAGCGAATTGAGATTGAAGTATGTTGAACCTGAACGAAATAAACGATCAATTTGTTGAGAAAAGGTTAGAACAGAATCACGTTTTTCAATTTCTTTAACCTGCGAAAATTTCCAAGTTTTCAGTTAAGTCATGCACATATCGGCAATTTGGATGTCAAAAATCTGAAAGGAAATCAAATGTTTAATAAGAAGAATATTTAATAAAGAAATTGATTAAACGATTAGAATACTTACATACCTTCTTACCTTACGGGTAGTATAGAAATGAAAATGGCCATTTCATTCATTGGCGTCGGTCATTCTTAGAAATGAAATATAAATTGCCAGATTCACGTAGTTTCCACTTTATAATACTAGACTCACACGCACGAGATTATGAAACATCAAGGTGCGTGATGCAAGGAAATCATTATTTAAACACATTAATTCCAACATATTGTTCGACAATGAATTAATTACTTCTTTTCTCTTTTCTACGGGGCGGAGAGTCAAAAATATTTGATATCAAAATAATATATAGTCACTGCAGAGCTCTCGAAAGTGGAGCATCAAAAAAAAAAAAAAAATCAATATTAATCTCTGCATCTAGTGTGCATTAACCTACATAGCTTCGAATGGTTTCTGCCCCGACTATGTATGCTTATAGCACCAAGTAGCACATCTTGAATAGAACGTAAATCAGCTGACGGATTTTTTCAGCTGGTCATACTGATCTAAAGCAAGAACCACAAACAATCCGTCACTTAGGCTTCTACCACAATAAGAGCATACTTTTCTAACAATTCTCGCCACCCAACATTATTTTTTGACAAGCATATACAATTAAACTTTTTAAACATATTTCAGTAGAAAAAATGACTCGCTACGGCAAAATGTTCAGAGCGACAAGGGCATCGGTATGCAAGCGCATGCCGTCTGTGTGAAGGGAGGCATCCAATACGCATATGTCCGGTTTACCGGGGAAAGTCGCCAGAAGAGAGGCTTCGCGAAGCGCTCCTTGGCCAATTTTGCGCCAATTGTCTATCAATAGCCCATCGAAAAAATAATTGCACGAGTCAATTCAGAATGCATTGAAAGGCATCACACGACTCCTCACATCGACGACAGAAGGGCAACAAAACCCAAAAAAAGGGAGAGCGTGAAATCATAGGCTGACCAAGTCGCCGATGAAGAAAGCGACGCGATCTCTATCCATGCAAGTGAATCCGGTGACGAATCGCATGTAACCACCGAGCCCGCAGCGGAAACACGGACTTTCCGCTCCACAAATCAAGGGGAAGCGGAGACTCGGACTTTCCAGCCCCCTCTTCAGCATGAGAAAAAGAAGGCCTCTGGATCGGAGACCAGGACTTTCCGACCACTCCAGAACGAGCCACGCAGATCGGAAACACCAACATCAAGGCGAAAGTAGACTGGTGACCAGGCATCGCCAGCTACATCGCCATTTTAGAAGTGGGCAACCCGGCGCCCAAAATTTACTGGTGCAAACGCTTCGCCCGATGACAGCCGTGGCCCCAACGGCAGTAGTCAAGGTAGAGGTCGCCTCCATTTCCTACGTGCGCTGATAGACGTATGCGTCTCAACGACTTTATTTTCTACGGGGCTAATGCACGAGCTGAGGCTGCCGCCAGTACAAATAGGGAACCAAAGAGGTTGCGACACGCATAACGATGCACGCTGTCGCGGTCAACGATTTACGGCGCGTTTGTCCCAGCACATCGGTTGACCCTGGAATCGCGAGCGCATATGTGCACATAAAACTCGCCGATCCTCACTTTGATCGGTCCAGTCCGGTGCGGCTCGTGCTCGGCGCGGATGTATACGCCGACATATTGTTGCCAGGAACACTACCCACCACCTTTGGCCCACTTATTGGGCAAAGCACAGTACTTGGATGGATCCTCTTGGACGTATGCAAAAATTAATAATATTAGTGCATAATATCTAGTCATAAGAATAATGAATTATTCAATAACCAGTCATCACCCTCATCAACCACATACCATTGTACAGGTAAAAAACAATATTTCATTTAATAAAAGATTTAATCCAATATCAACATAAATCTGGTCATTTATTTTATTGGTTTATTTTTGTATTCACTAAATGTACACCGGTGCGCTCCAATCACACGACGCGCCGTTGTATCTAATAAGAAAGATTTATTCAAATAGGTCAGTCTATGGTCCACTTCCCGGTAAAAAAAGTCTTCCTGTTAATCTAAACAAGTTGCTACCTATGTACCGAATTTCAAGTAGATCGAACCAAAAATAAGGCAGGTTCTGGCTCACTTCCCGGAGAGAAGAGCCTTCCTCTTACTCTATACAAAAAGCTACCTATGTACCGAATTTCAAGTAAATCGAACCATAAATAAATTTTTAAATAGGCTAGTCTCTGACCCGCTTCCCGGAGAGAAGAGTCTTCTTGTTGGTCGATACAAACAGCTGCCTATGTACCGAATATTAAGACAGCCGAACCATAAGAAATATTTATTTGAATAGGTGTCACTCTATGGTTCACTTCCCGGACAAAAGAATATTCTTCCTGTTAATCTAAGCAAAAAGTCACTTATGTACCGATTTTCAAGTATATCCAGCAATAAATCAACTTTTTTGTACAGGTCCACGTCCCGGCGAGAAGAGTCTTCTTGTTGGTCGATACAAAAAGCTGCCTATGTACCGAATATTAAGTCAGCCGAACTATAAGAAGGATTTATTTGAATAGGTGTCACTCCACAGTTCACTTCCCGGACAGAAGAATAGTCTTCCTGTTAATCTAAGCAAAATTCCAACTATGTACCGATTTTCAAGAAAGCCGAACCAAAAGTAAGATTTTTCGAATAACTCACTTTGTTGTTCACTTCCCGGACATTACAATAGTCTTCCTGTTAATCTAAGAAAAATACCACCTATGTAACGAATTTCAAGCAAATCGGGCTATAAATACAAATTTTCGAACAGATTAATTTATGGCCCACTTCTCGGACAGAAGAAGAGTTTTCCTGTTTGTCTAAGCAAAAGACCACCTATGTACCAATTTTCAAGGCAGCTGAACCATGATTAAGATTTTTTCGAAGAGGACAGTCCCTGGTCCACTTTTCGGAGAGAAGTGTAGTCTTCCTGTTAAACTAAGCAAACTGCCATCTATGTACCGAATTTCAAGTCAATCTAGCCATAAATAAATTTTTTCTGGTTTGTCAGTCCATTGTCCACTTTCCGGAGAGAAGTGTGGTCTTCCTGTTTGTCTAAGCAAACAGCAACGAATGTACCGACTTTCAAGAAAACCGAACCGTAAGTAAGACTTTTGGAATAGGTCAGTCCCTGGCCTACCTTCTGGAGAGACGTGCAGTCCACCTTTTAATCTAAGCAAAAAGCGACCTATGTACTGAATTTTAAGTAAATCGGGCATTTAGTATTAAGTTTCGAACAGTTCAGTCTCTGGCCCTCTTCCCGGAGAGAAGTAAATATATATAAATGGCGCTTTGTAACCGCTGAAGCGATTTTCGCCCGAGCTCCTCCTCCAATTTGTGGTTTTTGCGTCTTGATGTTTTTCCGACAAAGGGAGGGACCTACAGTTTATACTAAGCCGCCTCCGAACGGCTGATGGTTTTTTCTACGAGGAGTTTTTATTTCATGTCCGAAATACACACGGAGGGGTGGACATTCCCCGCCGAGGGGCGACCGCAATTAGTAAATTTACCTTAATTTTTTATTTAAATTAAATTTCCATAACTTTTGGATATTGGTGGCACCGGGATTTGAACCCGAGCCTTCCGAATGTCAGTACGCAATGCTAACCACTCGACTATCGCGGCCGAGGAAGTATAATCTGCCTATTAATATAAGCAAAACGCTACCGATGTAACGAATTTCAATCTGTGGTCCACTTACCGGAGAGTAGAATAGTCTTCCTGTTAATTTAAGCAAAAGGCCACCTATATACCGTCTTTGAAGTAAATCGAACTATAAATGAGATCTTTCAACGCCTGGGCCACTTACCGGAGAAAAGTGTAGTCTTCAAGTCAGTCGAGCTATAAATAATTTTTTTTTCGAATAGGTCACTCTCTGATCCACCTCCCAAATTGAATAAGATTCTTCCTGTTATTCAAAGCAAAGGGCTATCTTTGTACCGAATTTCAAGTCAATCTAGCCATAAATAACTGTTTGTAATCTCAGAAAAATGTTACCTATGCACCGATTTTCAAGACAGAAGAACCATAGGAATGATTTATTCGAATAGGCCGCTCCCTGCTCCATTTACCGGAGAGAAATATAGTCTTCCTGTTAATCTAAGCAACAGACCACCTATTTAGCGATTTTCAAGAAAGCCGAACCATAAGTAAGATTTTTCGAATAGGTCACTCTATGGTTCATTTTCTGTTAATCTAAGCAAAAAGCCACATAGGTGCCGAGCTTCAAGTAAATCGAACCATAAATAAGATTTTTTATAGGCCAGTCTCTGGCCTAATTCCCGGAGAGAAGAGACTTCCTGTTAACCGATACAAAAAGCTGCCTATGTAACGAATATTAAGACAGCCGAACCGTAAGAAAGATTTATTTGAATAGGTCATTCTATGGTTCACTTCCTGCACGGAAGAATAGCATTCCTGTTAATCTAAGCAAAATACCACCTATGTAGCGAATTACAAGTAAATCGGGCAAAATAAAATTTTTGTAGTATGTCAGTCCCTGGTCCACCTTCCGGAGAGAAGTATAGTCTTGCTGTTAATCTAAGCAAAAAGCAAGATTCAAGTTAATCCAGCCATAAATATACTTTTTTTTGAATAGGTCAGTCCCTGGCCCACTTCCCGGAGAGAAGTGCAGACTTCCTGTTTATGTAAGCAAAAGATCTCCTTTGTACCTGGTCCTGGTAGTCTAGCTGTTTATCTAAGCAAAAAGCGAGATTCAAGTAAATCCAGCATTAAAAATACTTTTTACGTAAAGGACAGCCCCTGGTCCACTTTTTTATTAATCTAAGCAATATGCCACCTAAGTACCGATTTTCTAGAAAGCCGAAAAAAGTAAGCTTTTTGAATAGGTCTGTCTCTGGTCCATTTTCAGCAGAGAAGAATAATCTCTCAGTTTATCTAAGTAGAAAACCAACAATGTAACGAAATTCAAGCAAATCGGGCTATATATACAAATTTTCGAACAGATCAGTTTCTGGCCCACTTCCCGGAGAAAAGAAGAGTTTTGATGTTAATCTAAGCAAAAGGCCACCTATGTAAATAATTTTAAGTCAATCGAACCATAAGTGAGATCTTTCAATCCCTGACTCACTTTCCGGAGAAAAGTGTAGTCTTCAAGTTAGTCGAGCTATAAATATTTTTTTTTTCGAATAGATTAGTCTCTGATTCACCTCCCAAATAGAATAAGATTCTTCCTGTTAATCAAAGCAAAGGGCCACCTATGTACCGAATTTCCAGGCAATCAAACCATAAATAAAATTTTTCTAGTATGTCAGTCTCTGGTCCACTTTCAGGAGAGAAGTGTAGTCTTCCTGTTTGTCTAAGCAAAAGGCCACCTATGTACCGATGAGGTCAGTCCCTAGTCCACTTTCCGGTCAGAAAAGTAGTATTCCACGGATGCAATGAATTTTAAGTAAATCCAGTCATAACTAAACTTTTTTCAAATCGGTCAGTCCCTGGTCCATTTTCCGGACCGAAGAAAAGTCTTCCTGTTAAACTAATCCAAAAGCAACTTATATACCGAATTTCAAGTAAATCGTACCATATATAAAATTTTCTGAATTAGTCAGTTTCTGGTCTACTTCCCGGGAAGATGAACGTCTTCCTGTTAATGTAAGCAAAATTCTACGTATGTACCGAATTTCAAAGAAATTGAAACATAAATAGAAGAATATCCCTCCTGTTAATCCAAGCAGAATGCCACCTATGCTCCAAATTTCAAGTATAAGCAGCCATAAATCAGCCTTTTCAGAATAGGTCAGTCCCTGGTCCACTAACCGGCGAGAAGACTTGTCTTCCTGTTAATATTAGTAAAAAATCCGCCTATGCAACGTAATCCACGTAAATCGAAACATAATTAATTTTTCTTTAGTATGCCAGTCGCTGGCATACATGCCGGAGAGAAGTGTAGTCTTCCTGTTAATCTAAGCAAACACCCAGCTATGTACCGAGCGTCAAGAAATCCGAACCATAAGTAAGATTTTTCGAATAGGTCAGTCACTGGTCAAATTTCCAGAGAGAAGTGTAGTCTTCCTGTTAATCTATACAAAAGACACCTATGTACCGATTTTCTAGTCAGCCGAATAGGTCAGTCAATCAAGTCAGCCGAAACATAAGGAAGATTTACTCGAAAGCCGAACCATATGTAAAATTTTTCGAATAGGTCAGTCTCTGGTCCACTTCCCGGAATTAAGTGTAGCCTTCCAGTTAATTTAATCCAAAACCCACTTATGTACCGAATTTCAAGTATATCCAGCCATAAATCAGCTTTTTTAGATTAGGTCAGTCCATGGTCCACTTCCCGGAGAGAAGAACAATCTTCCTGTTAAGCTAAACAAAAGGCCTCTTATGTACCGAATTTCAAGTTGATCCAGCCATAAATCAGATTTTTTAGATTAGGTCAATCCATGGTCCACTTCCCGGAGAGAAGAATAATCTTCCCGTTAATCTATGTAAAAAGCAGCCTATGTAACGAAATTCACGTAAATCGAAACTTAAATAATGTTTTTTGCATAGGTTAGTTTCTTGTCCCCTACCCCAAAATAAGTATAGTCTTCATGTTATGCTAAGCAAAAAGCTACATATGTATGGATATCGGTTCTGGTCAATCTAGCCATAAATACCATTTATTCGAACAGGTGAAACCCTGGTCCACTTTCCGGTAGGAAGTGTAGTCTTTCTGTTAATCCAAGCATAATACCACCTATATGACGATTTTCAAGTCAGCCGAGCCATAAGAAAGATTTACTCGAATAGGTCAGTCTCTGGTCCACTTCCCGGAAAAAAGTATTGTCTTTCTGTTATTCTATGCAAAAATCTATCCTGCGCCCAGATTTAAGTCAATCTAGGCATAAATACCATTTTTTCGAATAGGTGAAAGCTTGGTCCCCTTTCCGGTAGGAAGTGTGGTCTTCCTGTTAATATAAGCATAACGCCACTTATGTACCGATTTTGAAGTCAGCCGAACCATAAGAAAGATTTACTCGAATAGGTTAGTCTCTGGTCCACTACACGAAAAGAAGTGTAGTCTTTCTGTTAAGCTAAGCTAGAAGCTACCTATGTACTGATATCTAGATCTGTTTAAGCGCAACCTAAAATGCAATTGTAAATGCCGTGCGCGCCAACTTCCGGTATCCCATTCTCCCATCTCTCCTTTCACGCGGTTATCCTTCTTTCCGTGTATACCCTACTTCGTTAGCCAAACTATCGGTTAACCGCGGTAGTTCGAGCTAACGAAGAAGGGTATGCAAAAGACACTTAGCAACCAACTACCTACGCGCGCGCACGGCATATTTGATCGCGGCAGCTTAAGGCTTTAGAGCCGTTTGAAAACTAATTATCATTTAGTTACAATCATATGTGAAATCATTTATAAAACTATTGAAGAAGTCTCTGTGCAATCATTTAATGTGAAAGTGTGAAAAGGAAAAGAAAGAAAAACGTATTGATTAGTGTTTGTGCACAAAAACAACCTATTTCTTTTAATTATCTCGGGCCGATTGGCACCAGAACTCAAGGCGAGTTAAACATGGTCCTTCGAGGCCAAACTTGGCCAGCCCTATATATATAAAAAAAAGTTTTTGAAAAAAAAAAGAAAAAATTTTTTTTAACTAACATACAGTCCAGAACCGTCGCTCCCCCGTGCGTTCGCTTGAATAACATAAAAAAATAAAAAATATTAAACAAAGTTAAAGTGACAAGCATAAAAAGTACTTAGTACAAAGAACTATATTTAAAAATAATTAAATGGCAATACAACAATACAATACAAGTAAACAAACATATACATGCATAAAAAAAAGAGTGCACACCCCCATCAAACACACCAGATAAACAACAAAAAAAAAGTTTTTGAATAACAAACAAAGAAAAAGTTTTTGAAAAAAAGAAGTTTTTGAAGGAAAAAAAAGTTTTTGGAAAAAAAGTGTGGTGAAAGCACACATATATATATAAAACAACTACAACCAACTCAACTTGCCACAAGAGAGGTGCAACAACCAAAAACTTGGAGCACAGCACCACAAGGAAACCACACCAGCTACAGGAAATCAACTTCAGAAGCCCCCTCCCATACAAGAAGCGGCCATACAAACAAAAAAAAGGAAAGTAAAGAAGCCAATAAGTAGTAAGTAGGCAAACTTTTTAATTTTCTTTAAAAAGATACAAAACACATATGTTTATTGGCCTGTTTCCATTTTTTTAACTGCAATGAGGTTTTTTTTAGACGGATCTTCATTCCCGCCAAAAACATTAAATTGGAAAACTTAATCCGCTAATTCCAGCGGAAAGCGGTTCTTCTTGCCGCTAATAAATTTATTTAATTCCGGTAAATCAAATCTGTTTTTCATATACAGTACATATGTATGCATATTAGGTACATATCTCAGTCATCGACTGATATTCGCTGCGTACGGTTGTGTTCTGAGTGACTTTCTTTCTTTTCTCGTTTTCTTAATTCTTTCGCATAGTGCGCTAAATATTATTTCTATTTTATTATTTTTCTTGTGATAAAAACATACATTTATTGGTGTTAAAAAAAGAAGATAAACAATGCCTCCCAGGCGCCCCCCTCTTGGGGATAACAGGTTTGCCCTGCTATCTTCAAGTTCAAAACCTAAAAAAAAAAGAAAAAACTAAACACATTTTATTAGAAGAGTTTCCCAATTTAAAAACAGTGAAAAAAGACAATCCCAAATATTTGGTAGTTAGTGCTGTTAATACTGCTAAGCCATTGAATAAATTTTCTTGTTTTGCGGTACATAAAGCTTTAAAAAATATAAGCTCGGAAATCATTAACATATCTGAACTGAGAGATGGCAATTTGTTGCTATTCGTAAAAAATACCCATATTGCCGAAAAGTTCATAGCAACAAAATCATTATTCGGAATCTGCGAAATAAAATGTGACTACCACAAAAATCTTAATTGTGTAAAAGGTACAGTTTACGCACCATGCCTAAACGAAGTACCAGATAAAGAAATCTTAGAAAATTTGAAAGAACAGGGTGTTGTAAAAATTTTTAAATTCCCTAAATATAATAACAATATACCAACTCCAAGCGGTGTTATTCTTCTTACGTTTGACATGTACCGTCTACCCGAAAAAATTGAAATTTCATGGTATACTACAAAGGTAAGACCATATTATGACAATCCTATGAGATGTAAGTCTTGTCAACTTCTTGGACACACGACCAAACGATGCAATAAAAATGCCCCTGTTTGTGACGAATGTGCACTCCCACCCCACTCTCCTTCGCCTTGTTCACGAAAATTTTGCTCAAATTGCTCAGGTAGTCATCCAGCTTCCAGCAAGTCATGTCCCAAGTATATACAAATGAAAGAAATAATTACAATAAAAACAGACAACAAATGTTCTATGCGTGAAGCAATTCGAATGTACAAAATGCAAATCCCTCCCACCCTTAAAGAAACTTCAACCACTACTTCTTATGCTAACATAACAAAACAAAAAACCAACAATATTCAAGAAAACAACAACCTTAACAACGCCGTTCAAACTAACTACAACAATAACAATATACCAGTCAAACAAACAAATGAAAACGAAAAAGGAAACGAAGAAAACAACACCACATTGCCTATCCTCAACGCAACAATGTCAACATCAGTCGACGACTCATCTACGCATACAATGTTGTCCGCACTACTCTCTCACCTTACTTCTACAGCATTAGACCCCTCCCAACTTACATCTCCTTCAACGGAGTCCCCAATGATAGAGTGAATAATGCAAATTTTGCAATGGAATATGAACGGTCTATTCAATAATTACCCAGATTTAAATATACTAATTAACGAATATTTTCCTGAAATTGTAGCAATACAAGAAACTCATCTACCCTTTAATAAAACCTTTTATCCTCATAATAAATATTATAGTTACTTCCACAACAATAGACAAAATACTTCGTGTAAGCAAGGGATAGCTCTCTTTATTAAAAAAACAATAAGCCACAAACGTTTCCAAATCAGCTCAAACATCTCATGTTTAGCTCTCGAGATAGACATTGGTTTTAAGATTACAATTATTAATTGCTACATTCCCCCCCACCAAAACTTTAATGTCAGAGATATTTCGAATATATTAAACTGCATCGTCACCCCTATCCTAGTAGTAGGTGACTTTAATGCATGGAGTCCCTTATGGGGTTCCACAAATACAAACAGACGAGGTGAAATATTGGAAGACGTAATACTATTACATGACCTTATTGTACTTAGCGATGGTGCGCCAACGCATTTTTCGACCCATGGAACATTCACTCATCCCGATCTTGTTCTAGCTTCAGCTACATTAGCCCCAAAACTTTCCACTCATACCATCGATGATCTCCACAACAGTGACCATTTCCCCATCATAACTACCCTTTCTATCCCTAAAACCTATAATGTGAAACCCAGACCCAAGTTCCTTACAGATAAGGCAGATTGGTCAACCTTTTCATCCCTTTCCACATCTCTGTCTAATAAAAAACCAACTTCCCAAAATGTAAATGCCGAAACTTCTGCGATAAAATCGATTATTCTCTCTGCCGCGCACTTATCTATTCCTCAGTCTAGCTCCAAAAAATTTTCAGCAAAACTTCCTTATTGGTCCAACAACCTAAATTATCTAAGAAACAACAAAAAGCAAATGTGGTCTAAATTTAAACAAAATAGGACTGATACCAACCTAATAAATTATAAAAAAGCCAATGCCGTATTTAGAAAGGAGATAAAATCAGCTAAACGTAAATCGTTCGAAAAAATCACGGAGAATATAAATCCGTCCTCGAGTCCCAAAAAAATATGGTCAGATATAAAATATTTGACATCCGGTACTCAACGATTTAGTATACATCATATCCAGACAGTAGAAGGTCCAATTTACTCGCTAAAAGATATTTCTGAAAAGTTTGGCCAAACATGGTCATCCCTTTCTAATGATCAAAATTTTCATAACAGATTTACCCTTAAAAAAGAAAATGTTTTAAATGAAAATTATACCAACCCTTACCCACCTCCAAAAGCCCTTATGGTTGACTCACCGATTACTGCAATAGAATTTGATACCACAATTGCATCGCTTTTAGGAAAAACGCCTGGAGCTGATAGAATATCGTATCCCATTTTAAAACATATCCCACTAGTTCTTAAAAATAGACTCGTTAACCTGTATAATAGCATCTTTGATTCCGGAATTTATCCGCAACAATGGAAAATTGCCACTATTATACCCGTCCTCAAACCTAACAAATCTCCCCATCTTATCGAAAATTACAGACCAATCTCCCTTCTCCCCTGTATGTCCAAAGTTATAGAAAAAATTATATCACTTCGAATCATGTGGTATGCAAAAGCGAGTGGCCTTATGGACCCCCATCAATTCGGATTCCAAAAAGGCTTAGGGGTAATGGACCCTCTACTTTATTTTGAACACTTTGTCTCTACAGCTATGTCAACTCGTAATCACATTTCCGTATTAAGCTTAGACTTTGAAAAGGCCTTCGATAAAATTGGAGTGCATGTAGTACTTGATGAACTAAAGCGTTGGCAAGTTGGTACCAAAATCTATAACATTGTAAAATCTTTTTTGACTCACCGTAAATTTTTTATTTCTGCTAATAAACATCATTCACAAATATATCACCTATATAATGGTATACCCCAAGGCTCACCATTATCGGTCACTCTTTTTATAATAGCTTTTAACAAAGTGACCTCCTTAATATCTTCCAGTCCGACCATTCACCATTTTGCTTATGCTGATGATGTAATTATCTTTACCAATAAATACCATAATCCGCGCTCTAACGATAGCAAAAGAATTACATATCGTTGCAACTCCATCATTGGTCGAAACAGCCGCATTTCCATCCTGCTTTAACCTTACATCATCATTTATTAATACTTTGCAACATCACCTTAAGAATGCAACCAGCAATAGTGAATATCACCAACTACACAACGAAATTCTAGATCACCACAAAATAGGTTGGGAGGTACTATATACAGACGGATCTAAATCATACACCGGTACTGCATTTGCTGTGACAAACATACTAGGTGCTACCATCGCTGCATACTCTCTTCCATCATACTGCTCTGCATTTACAGCCGAAGTCGCTGCCCTACTAGAAGCAGTACTTTTTTCATCACAACATAATAGGAAAACCCTTATTTGCTCTGACAGCAAATCTGCCATTGAAGCTGTCCTCAGCCAATCAAACGAAACCCCCATTATAATAAAGATCAGAAACGTTCTGTTCCAAAACTCCAATGAAATAAAAATAATGTGGGTACCAGCGCACATAGGAATTCAAGGCAATGAAATGGCTGATAAAAGAGCTAAACAAGCTTGTGCTGAACCACTATACGTATCGGGACACTTCACCGATAACGATATTAAAAATTTAGCTAACCAAGTTCTCAATGACAAATTCATTAACGAGTGGAGTAGCTACAACCATCATTACAAATATTTTAATACGTCAGGGACAAGGCCAGTCTACCCTTCATACCCTTTTTCCAAGAATATAAGAACATTTATGCGTCTTCGCATTGGGCATACACTAGCTACTCATGAACATCTTTTGAAAGGCCTACCTAAACCAAGCTGCCCGCATTGTGGTTGTACTGAATTCAATGTTATCCATATCCTCGACAACTGCCCAAACTCACAAGTAACAAGAAGTGGAATATTCAACAACTCCAAGCCTTCTGATCATCTTAAAATCCATAGTGACCGTAACATTAAACTAATTGCAAAATTTGTCTCGCTTTGTAAAATAACCATATAAAAAAAAAAAAAAAAAAAAAAAAAAAAAAAACATTATCAGATATAAATATTATTGATATTTTCCCTATATTTTAATTATTAGCACATAAGCTAGAAATAATTTATAATATTGATACTTTAATAACCTTACATTGTATATCACTTTAACATTACTTTTAAAATAAGCCGAAGGCCCTGGCAGCCAGTGCTTTAGTTTGTAAGTGGAATAATTATTAATAATTGTTTCTCTTTTAAATAAATAAATAAATAAATAGGTACATATCGGTACAAACTTAACTATATACATACATCTAATTGCAGTTCTTTTAATTTGCCTAGTTACGGCTCTTAGCAATTTTCCTATTGCAGGCTCTAAGGTCATTGCCTATTGACCTACTTATTCTACAGTAAATGTAAAGTTCAAAGACCTTTAAAAGAGCGACTTGTCAACAACTTTGGTAGCGGTTACCGAGTTGAACGAACTCGACAGCGCATCAAAGCAAAGAATTTACATACATACACTGAGCGCATAAAAAAGAGTGTTATAACAACAAGTGATCTTCTCACTAAACCATTATCCACCATTCTCTTTTGTGCGATATCCGATTATTGCAATAGAGGAGCAGTGCACTTTACAGCATCAAACTAGTTCAAGAGCATTGTGCACACTCCCACGCTCATAGTTTAACACTCTTTACCATTGGTCAGCTGCAATTCTCTTTGGCAGCAAAGACAATAAATCAAAATATTGATACACCAACATACATATATACATACATATTTGCTCTAATATGAGCAGTACCAGAACAGCTGGTGTATCTTGTTTACATATTTAGCACACAAATACATACATAAACGAAAGCGTGCATGAAATAACATAAAAGATAGATTTCTTAATATCTTGCCATCGATAATTTTAATTATACTATATATTTTTACACGTATATTTCCACACGTATATTTCAATACATGTATATACATAAATGCAAGTGGGTGTGATTTCCTTTTATTTTAAATAAAAAAAAATATTTTTCAAATATCGTTTTCATATCTTGTTTGTTTCAAAACAATAGCTTAACGATTTTCTATAAGTCACATTCTGAATTACCATTTCCGACAAAAAAAAACCACACACACACACTCGCAGATATACTAAATTCATTTTTGAATTTAAAAATTTTTTTTGTAGACAGTAGTGCAAAGATTAATTTCACTACCTGCTGGGTGGGTATTTCTCAAAGTTTCTTGCTTTATTAAATTTTTTCGGCCTTAAAAAGGTTTTTTTTCCTAAAATCCCTCAATGCCAATTGGACACAGTCCCAAAAAATCTTTAGAGCAAGAATCGAAATTTGCCAAGATGTAAGATACTGAGGGTAAAGCGAAAACTACTTCGCTAGATTCCGCAAGTGCGAAGAAGGAATCCTCACAAACACGCTCAAGAAGTAAAGCGTACGACCCCTGTGCGCAAAAGTTCATAACAGAAAGTGACAGCCTAATGAGATACTGTGCAAAATTCGGTAATTCACCGATTGAAGATCACACCGAATCGTACCTTGAAGTCAAACACAAAAGTCCAAATGACTATTTTGTTCGATTGCAACCTGCCTTTGATAACGTTTTTTCCAAAACGGATGACTGCTTGCCTGACAGGTTCAAAAAGTCAGTTCAAGGCAAGTACGACGCATGCCTTGACATCTACGAGATTACACAAATCAAGATGTCAGACCAGCTAAAAATGCTCAAACTAGTTGATGCTCCGAGTCCACCATCCCGTGTGGAACCCACTTCAGAGCAATCAAGTGCTTCCAATGTTTTCCTACAAGTTCCTCCATGCGACACAGAGACTTTTTGCGGGGGTTACGAAGAATGGCCGGATTTCCGTGACATGTTCACAGCCGTGTACATTAACCACCTGAAGCTCTCTCGTGCTCAAAAACTATACCACCTCAGGTATAAGACAGAAGGAAAAGCCGGTGCTATTGTCAAACAATATCTTTTGAGTGATGATAATTTCGATCTGGCTTGGGAAGCGCTTCGGTCTAGATACGAAAACAATCGTATTTTAGTAGATAATCAGGTCAATATTTTAATGAACTTGCCTGGTATTCAATCCGAAAATTGCAAACAATTACAAAGGCTGCAAACAAGCATTAACAACTGTCTGTCTGTCTTGCACGCTCAAGACATTTCAACAGGCAGTTGGGATCCTATCCTGGTATACATTTGTTCAACAAAATTACCAGAAACAACACTGTCAATTTGGGAACAATCGCTCTCATCAAGACGAGATTTACCCCAATGGTCTCAATTAGACGACTTTCTAATTTCTCGGTACGAAGTTTTAGAAAGACTAAATAGGCTTCATCCTAATAAGCCTAAACCCAGTGCTCCATATGCCGCTCAGCAAAAACCTTTAATTAGAACACAAAATATTATGGTAGAACCCAAGAAGGCATATTCCTGCCAGGTGTGCAACTCCAGCCACCCCCTAAAATTCTGCCAAAAATTCCGAAAAATGTCCGAACAAGAACGTTTTAAGGTTGTACAGAAAAACAATCTATGTAAAAACTGCCTTGCTTACAACCATAACGTCAAAGACTGTCAGAGCAAGTTTACATGTTCGAAAAGCCAACAAAGGCATCATACTCTACTGCACATAGATGTTAAACCACAAGCTCAACGCACCAGTAGCCGACCCCATGAAGCTACAGTACAACATACAACGGCAAAGTCGACAATTCCCGCTCGACAGCCGCAAACCAGCTCCAATCCCGACGAGCAACCGTGCTGTTCAAAACATACACTTATACAGTCTTTACATTCAAACATTGAAAACAAAGTTCTTCTTCCAACAGCCATGATGGCAGTTGAACATGAAGGAGAATTATTTCAATTACGGGCCTTGATTGACCAAGGTTCCCAAAGGACTTTTATTTCCTCAAAAGTCCAGAAAAAATTACCGTTCGAACATTCCAGGTTCGAAATTTCAGGCATGGGTGGCCGAGTGGTCCAAAACTCCGCTAAGCTTTGTTCTTTGACGCTGGTTTCTTCCAAAATCAAGCAAAGAATTAAGGCCCATGCAATAGTATTATCTCTGTTAACAAAGCTTCTTCCGACCTTTACAACGAGTCGTGAAAAATGGCATAAACTGAGTAGTCTCGAGCTAGCTGACCCAAATTGTCACATTCCAGCTCAAATCGATATGGTTATCGGCAGCGATCTTATTCCACAAATCCTAGTGGAAAAGCTGCAAAAGGTTTGCGACAATCTTCTTGCGCAAAATACCATATTTGGATGGATACTTAGTGGTTCAGTGACCGAAAGGGTATCCTCATTTTCCACCCAAATTGAACGAGTTTCCAATTAAACGCTCAGTGCACAACTGAGGCAATTCTGGGAACAGGAGGAAATCCATATACCTCCATAAAGTACGCCTGAAAATCAGGCGTGTGAAGATTATTATGTGGCAACAACGACCCGTAATTCAAGCGGACGCTACATTGTCAGGCTTCCATTTAAAGAAGCATTTCCAGAAAAACTCACCCTAGGCCATTCCCGGTCTGCGGCATTCCAGCAATTCCTTAGCATGGAACGCACGCTTCAGAATAAAGGGGAGTTAAAGACAATGTACAACGATGTGTTGCAAGAATATATAACGTTGGGCCATATGGAACTCACAAATCCCCGTGAAATCACTTCCGATGGCAACTACCATTCGTTCTATTTGCCTCATCATGCGGTTGTAAAACCAGATAAAATCCCGAAAAAAGTGCGAGTGGTTTTCAACGCATCGAAAACATCAAGTTCAGGTAATTCCCTAAATGATGTTTTACATACAGGTCCTTCACTCCAACCGGACCTCATGTTGTTACGTGTTTAATGGAGACATTGAAAAAATGTATCGGCAAATCCTCATCCATGAGGACGATAAAGATTATCAGCGAATTTTGTTTCGTGATTCAGAGAATTCCCCCATCTCTGATTATAATCTTAAAACAGTGACATTCGGGGTTAATTGTGCGCCATATCTCGCTATCCGTACTCTGCACCAATTGGCAGAAGATACAAAAGCGAAATTTCCACTGGCCACACCAATACTCAAAACCCAAACGTGAGTTGATGATGTCCTGTCCGGAAATCATGATATTGACGATGCCACCGATTCACTATTCCAAGTGATCAAAGCGCTAAAGTCAGCCGGCTTTATTCTAAAGAAATTAACGGCCAATAACCCGGCCATATTGGATACATTCCCGAGAGAAGACCTTCTCGACTCCAATTTCTTGAAATTCGAAGATGCTTCCACAACCAAAACTCTCGGTATCCGATGGAACGCATTAACAGACAGGTTCTCATACACCATCCTGCCAGTTCCAGCAACTACAGCTGCAACAAAACGGCAAATTTTGTCGTCGGTCGCAAAACTTTTTGACCCGGCAGGATAGCTATCGTCAGTTATGATACGAGCAAAAATTCGACTACAAGAACTTTGGCTCGATGGCATTGATTGGGATGAATGCGCCCACTTCAATGGTAAAATGGCAACAGTTTACTCAAAACTTGCCAGCCATTTCCGACATCGAAATTCCTCCGGGGCAGAATATCCAAATCCATGGGTTCTGCGGCGCCTCGAAAAATGCCTTCTGTACAACCATATATGTACACACAGAAGCGAATACTCATGCAACATCCACCCTACTGGTTGCAAAAAGCAAAGTTGCACCTTTGAAAACGATAAGTCTTCCTCGCTTAGAGCTGTGCGGAGCAGTACTGTTGGCAAAACTGACTGCAACCGTCCAAAACCAGCTAGGCCTAGAAGCGTGCAACACAGTTTTATGGTCAGACTCTGAAATAGTACTGGCATGGCTCGAGAAACCACCGTGCACATGGAAGACATACGTGTCTAATCGCACCTCCCAAATTCGGGAATATGTCCCAAGCGGAGTATGGCGTCATGTAGCAAGCGGAGATAACCCCGCTGATCTCGGCACACGTAGTTGCAAGCCCCAAGACTTAGCCACCAATTCTCTCTGGTGGCACGGACCAAAGTGGCTCATACACCACATCGACTCTTGGCCTAATTCAAAGGCACGCAGCACCTCTCCGCCAGAAAAGCGGAAAATTGAGGCTTTTCATGCACTCGAAGAAGAACTCGATTTTCTTGATCGATTCTCTTCACTCCCTCGAGCAATTCGCGTGACTGCGTACATGTTCCGTTTCGTGAATAATGTCCGGAATAAATCAAGAATGCAACCAACAACTACCATGCCACATCTGACTCATGCTGAATGCCAATTCGCAAAACAGCGTCTAATCGAAGTATCGCAATCCAGCTATTTTCCTGGCGAAAAAGATGCGTTACAAAACAAAAAGCCAATTGACAAAAAAAGTTCGCTCCTCAACCTGAATCCATTTCTGGATAAAAACGGACTTCTCCGCGTCAATGGCAGACTAGCGCATGCCACACTCAGCTATAATGAGCGGCACCCAATCATCATTCCAAATGCTTCAAGATTTTGTCAATTACATTTGAAGTTCTTACACGCACTGCTTCTCCATGCAGAAACGCGCCTCATGCTTCAAATGGTCAGGCAAGAATACTTCATACCGAAGCTAAAGCCTTTAATAAAAAGGTGCATTTTTCAATGCAAAGCTTGCACTCTATACAAGCAACAAACGCGCTCCCAGCTAATGGCCGCTCTACCCCCTGAGCGGTGCACAATGTCCCTACCATTTTCTGTAACTGGAGTGGACTTCGCAGGACCGTTTTTAGTAAAGGCCTCAGTTTTAAGATCCACTACACTCATCAAAGGGTATGTTGCCGTATTCGTTTGTTTCGCGACGAAGGCAGTACATCTTGAGTTATGCTCTGATCTTACCACTGAGGTATTTAGAGCAGCATTAGCCCGATTCGTGGGCAGGCGAGGATATTCCGCCACAATGATGAGCGATAATGGAAAAACTTTCATCGGAGCACAGAGAGCAACTGAATGCGAATTCGTTAAATTCCTTAACGAATGTTCAGCAGACATCACCCAGAAGTATGCTCCCCAAGGCATCAATTGGCAATATATACCACCCAGCGCCCCACATATGGGCGGCCTGTGGGAATCCGTAGTAAAGAGTTTCAAAATTCACTTCAAGAAAACCGCTGCATCCCATAAATTTACATTTGAAGAGTTCACGACACTCTTATTTCGAATTGAGGCTGTGCTCAACTCTCGGTCACTTTCGGCTTTGTCACAGGACCCAGCTGACTTCACAGCATTAACTCCGGCTATTAGCCATTCCCGAGCCAAATGCAGATACCCTCTCGTTAATTAACCGATGGGAGAAAGTCAAAGCACTTCACCATCAATTCAGTCGCCGCTGGAAAGAGGAGTACCTCAAAGATCTCCAAAAGAGGTACAAGTGGAAATTTCCACAGAAGGAGCCTCAAGTTGGCGCCGTAATCCGAGACGACGGTCTACCGCCGACCGAGTGGCGTCTCGGACGAATCCAAAACGTTCATCGTGGGCCTGATAATCACATCCGTGTCGTGGACCTCCGCACGCGAAACGGGATTATCACGCGGCCCTTAGTAAAACTGTGCTTCATTTTAAATGAGCAACCTTCGCTCGAAGCACAGCAATAAAGAGAAATTCCCCTCTTAATACAATTGCTTACTACATATGACAACTACCGATTGTTCCTTTTCCAGACGAAGGACACCAATGGCAATGCGCAGTGCAGTGCCCCTCGCGCCGACGGTAGACACCAGAAACTGCCTACAGTGTCGGCTGTGTCATCGCTACCACGCCTTGCGCAATTGCGCCGCTTTCCGGGCAATGCGGCCCCCTCAGCGCATCGCGGTGGCCAACGCGCAAGGATATTGCAGCAACTGCTTGGCGCTTACCCATGTCACGGAAGAGAGTGACTCCCGAGGAAAGTGCAGACGATGCAAGAAGGCGCATCTCACTATGCTGCACCCATCAGAGCCACATAGCGAGCCAGCACCAGCACCCGCCGCAACCAACAAGAAGAAGCGGCAACAAAAGCGCGTACAACAGCAGCGCGTAACCCAGCAGCGCGTAACCCAGCAGCGCGCCACAAAGCAGCACGCAACATCACAGCGGGCCACAACGCATCAAAAATCCACGCACCAACGTGTCATCCAACAGTGTGCCACCCAATAACGCGCCACGCAGCAGCGCGCCACCAACCAGCGGGCCACAAGGAATAGCAGCAGCGAAAGGTTGCGGTCAATCAAGCACACGACCACCGGGCTGCAAACCAAGGCCTTCCGAAATCGGACCACCAAGGGCGCTATAGGCGATGCAATACGCGCCCTGCAAAAGCTGCAGAACGCGCTAGCCAGCGCATCCCAGGATGTTTAAGCGCGCAACCTAAAATGCAATTGTAAATGCCGTGCGCGCCAACTTCCGGTATCCCATTCTCCCATGTATCCTTTCACGCGGTTATCCTTCTTTCCGTGTATATCCTACTTCGTTAGCCTAACTATCGGTAAACCGCGGTAGTTCGAGCTAACGAAGAAGGGTATGCAAAAACACTTAGCAACCAACTACCTACGCGCTCGCACGGCATATTTGATCGCGGCAGCTTAAGGCTTTAGAGCCGTTTGAAAACTAATTATCATTTAGTTACAATCATATGTGAAATCATTTATAAAACTATTAAAGAAGTCTCTGTGCAATCATTTAATGTGAAAGTGTGAAAAGGAAAAGAAAGAAAAACGTATTGATTAGTGTTTGTGCACAAAAACAACCTATTTCTTTTAATTATCTCGGGCCGATTGGCACCAGAACTCAAGGCAAGTTAAACAAGATCAATTTAGCCATAAATACAATTGCTTCGAATAGGTGAAATCATGGTAAACTTTCCTGTGAGTCAAGGCAAGTTAAACAAGATCAATTTAGCCATAAATACAATTGTTTCGTATAGGTGAAACCATGGTCCACTTTCCTGTGAGAAGTGTAATCTTCCCGTTAATCTAAGCAAAATGCCACCTATTTACCGATTTTCAAGTCAGCCGAACAAAAAGAACGATTTATTCGAAAAGGTCAGTCCGTGGTCCACTTTCCGGATCGAACTATAGATAATATTTTTTGAATAAGTCAGTCTCTGGTCTACTTCCCGGAAAGAAGAAAGTCTTCCTGTTAATCTAAACAAAATGCTACGTATGTACCGAATTTCAAGTATATTTAAACATAAATAAAATAATACTCCTCCTGTTAATCTAAGCAGAATGCCACCTATGCTCCGAACTTCAAGTATAGTCAGCCATAAATCAGCTTTTTCTGAATAGGTCAGTCCCTGGTCCACTTCCCGGCGAGAAGATTTGTCTTCCTGTTAATCTAAGTAAAAACCCACCTATGCATCGAAATTCACGTAAATCGAACCATAATTAATTTTTCTTTAGTATTCCAATCGCTGGCCCACTTACCGAAGAGAAGGATAACTTTCCTATTAATCTAAGCTAAAAACGACGTGTGTAGGTCAATCGGTGGTCCACTTCCCGGAGAGAAGTGTAGTCTTCCTGATAATAAAAGCAAACGGCCACCTATGAACCTAGCGTCAAGAAAGCTGAACCACAAGTACGATTTTTCGAATAGGTCAGTCCCTGGTCAAATTTCCAGAGAGAAGTGTAGTCTTCCAGTTAATCTATACAAAAAGACACATATGTACCGATTTTCTACTCAGCCAAATAGGTCAGTCCATGGACAAATTTCCAGAGAGAAGTATAGTCTTCCTGTAAATCTAAGCAAAATGCCACCTATGTACCGAATTTCAAGTCAATGTAGTCGTAAATAAAATTTTTTCGAAGAAATCAGTCGCTTGTCCACTTTCCGGAGAGAAATACAGTATTCCTGCTAATATAATCAGAAGGCCACCTATTTACCGATTTTCAAGTCAGCCGAACCATAAGAAAGATTTACTCGAATAAGTCAGTCTCTGGGCCACTAACCGAAAAGAAGTATAGTGTTGCTGTTAAGATAAGCAGAAAGCTACCTGTGTACCAATATCTAGATAAATTTAGCCCTAAATACCATTGTTTAGCATTGGTCCACTTTCCGGTGAGAAGTGAAATCTTTCTGTTGATCCAAGCATAATGCCACCTGGGTACCGATTTTCAAGTCAGCTGATCCATAAAAAAAACTACTCGAATAGGTCAGTCCCTGGTCAAATTTCCAGAGAGAAGTGTAGTCTTCCTGTTAATCTGAGAAAAAAGCAACCTATGTATCGAATTTCAAGTCAATGTAGCCGTAAATAAAATTTTTTCGAAAAAATCCGTCGCTTGTCCACTTTCCGGAGAGAAATGTAGTATTCCTGCTTATCTAATCAGAAGGCCACCTATTTACCGATTTTCAAGTCAGCCGAACCATAAGAAAGATTTAGTCGAATAAGTCAGTCTCTGGGCCACTACCCAAAGTGTTCCTGTTAAACTAAGCAAAAAGCTACCTGTGTACCGATATCTAGATAAATTTAGCCCTAATTACCATTGTTTCGCATAGGTGAAACCCTGGTCCACTTTCCGGTGAGAAGTGTAATCTTCCTGTTAATCCAAGCATAATGCCACCTGGGTATCGATTTTCAAGTCAGCCAAACCATAAGAAAGATTTACTCGAATAGGACAGTCTCTGGTCCTTTCCCCGGAGAGAAGTATAGTTATTCTGTTAATCTAAGCGAAAGGCAACCTATGTACCAAATTTTAAGTATAAGTGTAGTCTTCCTGTTAATCTAAGCAAAAGGCCACCAATGTACCACACTTCAAGAAAATCAAACCATAAGTAAGATATCTTGAAAAGGTCGGTCCCTGGTCCAAAGAAGTGTAGTCTTATTGTTAATCTTAGCAAAAGACCACCAATGTACCGATTTTCAAATAAGCCTAACTATAAATAAGACTCTTTAATAGGTAAGCCCCTGGTCCAATTCCCGGAAGAAAGTGTAGTCATAAAGTTAATCTATGTGCCGATATTCAAGTCAATCAAGTCATAAATACAAAATTTTCGAATAGGTGAAACCCTGGCCCACTTTCTGGTGAGAAGTATATCCCTCCTGTTATTCTAAGCAAACGGCCACGTATGTACCTAGCGTCAATATAGCCAAACCACAAGTAAGATTTTTCGAATAGGTCAGTCCCTGGTAAATTTCCAGAGAGAAGTGTAGTCTTCCTGTTCCTTCCGAATTTCAAGTATATCCAGCCATATAACAGCATTTTTAGATTAGGTCAGTCTCTGGTCCACTTCCCGGAAAGAAGTATAGTCTTCCTGTTAATCTGAGCAAAAAGCTACCTACGTGCCGATATTCAAGTCAATCTAGCGATAAATATAAATTTTTCGAATAGTTGAAAACCTGGTCCACTTTCTGGTGAGAAGTGTAATCCTCCTGTTAATCTAATCAAAATGCCACCTATGTACCGATTTTCAAGTCAGCCGAACAAAAAGAACGATTTATTCGAAAAGGTCAGTCCGTGGTCCACTTTCCGGATCGAAATATAGATAATATTTTTTGAATAAGTCAGTCTCTGGTCTACTTCACGGGAAGCAGAAAGTTTTCCTGTTAATCTAAACAAAATGCTACGTATGTACCGAAATTGAAACATAACATAAGAATATTCCTCCTGTTAATCTAAGCAGGATGCCACCTATGCTCCGAACTTCAAGTATAGCCAGCCATAAATCAGCTTTTTCTGAATAGGTCAGTCCCTGGTCCACTTCCCGGCGAGAAGATTTGTCTTCCTGTTAATCTAAGTAAAAACCCACCTATGCATCGAAATTCACGTAAATCGAACCATAATTAATTTTTCTTTAGTATGCCAATCGCTGGCCCACTTACCGAAGAGAAGGATAACTTTCCTATTAATCTAAGCTAAAAACGACGTGTGTAGGTCAATCGGTGGTCCACTTCCCGGAGAGAAGTGTAGTCTTCCTGTTAATAAAAGCAAACGGCCACCTATGAACCTAGCGTCATGAAAGCCGAACCACAAGTCCGATTTTTCGAATAGGTCAGTCCCTGGTCAAATTTCCAGAGAGAAGTGTAGTCTTCCAGTTAATCTATACAAAAAGACACATATGTACCGATTTTCTATTCAGCCAAATAGTAGGTCAGTCCATGGTCCACTTCCCGGCGAGAAGATTTGTCTTCCTGTTAATCTAAGTAAAAAACCACGTAAATCGAACCATACTTAATATTTCTTTAGTATGCCAATCGCTGGCCCACTTGCCGAAGAAAATGATAACTTTCCTGTTAATCTAAGCCAAAACCTACGTATGTAGGTCAATCGGTGGTCCACTTTCCGGAGACAAGTGTAGTCTTCCTGCTAATCAAAGCAAACGGCCGTCTATGAACCTAGCGTCAAGAAAGCCGCACCACAAGTACGATTTTTCGAATAGGTCAGTCCCTGGTCATATTTCCAGAGAGAAGTGTAGTCTTCCAGTTAATCTATACAAAAAGACACATATGAACCGATTTTCTATTCAGCTAAATAGTAGGTCAGTCCCTGGTCAAATTTCCAGAGAGAAGTGTAGTCTTCCTGTAAATCTAAGCAAAATGCCACCTATGTACCGAATTTCAAGTCAATGTAGCTGTAAATAAAATTTTTTCGAAAAAATCAGTCGCTTGTCCACTTCCCGGAGAGAAATGTAGTATTCCTGCTTATCTAATGAGAAGGGCACCTATTTACCGATTTTCAAGTCAGCCGAACCATAAGAAAGATTAACTCGAATAGGTCAGTCTCTGGGCCACTACCCGAAAAGAAGTATAGTGTTCCTGTTAAACTAAGCAAAAAGCTACCTGTGTACCGATATCTAGATAAATTTAGCCCTAAATACCATTGTTTCGTATAGGTGAAACCCTGGTCCACTTTCCGGCGAGAAGTGTAATCTTCCTGTTAATCCAAGCATAATGCCACCTGGGTACCGATTTCCAAGTCAGCCGATCCATAAGAAAGCTCTACTCGAATAGGTCAGTCCCTGGTTAAATTTCCAGAGAGAAGTGTAGTCTTCCAGTTAATCTATACAAAAAGACACATATGTACCGATTTTCTATTCAGCCAAATAGGTCAGTCCCTGGTCAAATTTCCAATCCAAGCATGATACCACCGGTATGACGATTTTCAAGTCAGCCGAGCTATAAGAAAAATTTACTCGAATAGGTCAGTCTCTGGTCCACTTCCCGGAAAGAAGTATTGTCTTGCTGTTATTCTAAGCAAAAAGCTACCTATGTACCGAATTTCAAGGCAATACCATTTTTTCGGATAGGTGAAACCCTGGTCCACTTTCCGGTAGGAAGTGTGGTCTTCCTGCTAATCTAAGCACAATACCACCTATGTACCGATTTTGAAGTCAGCCGAACCATAAGAAAGATTTACTCGAATAGGTTAGTCTCTGGTCCACTTCCCGAGTTGGATCGACAAAAGTATCGCCAGCGTGTCGAATAAAAAGAGCAAAAGGATTTTTAAATTTTACATGATATAAATATATGTTTATATATAAATATATATATATGCATGTGGATATGTGTTTTATAATTCAAATTAATTGTTTTGTATAACAATATGAGACTTATTGTGTAGGGTTAGGGTGTTTAATTTTTATATGAACTGTGGGTTTATATTTTAATTATTCAACGATGTGGTTGTTGTTGTGTGGGTTTCACTGAACTTCGCTACTTACACTGCTTTTGTTCGTTTTTCAAAAACTAAAAACATTATACTTATGTTGGCGCTGTTTTGAATTTTTGCATTGTCCTCTTATTCGCTCTGAGGACAATGCAGGGATGTGTTTATTGGGCATAAACAGCCCGGCCGCCTTGAAGGGTTTAGGGTCTGCTTCAAATTGTGCCGGTTAGGGTCCAACCGAGTGGAGTGTTTTGAGCGACTATGCTTCAATTATCGGGGTTGAACAATACGGGTCGGATGATTTGCGGGTAAATATCTGCTCCCAGTTCGATCATTACTTTGTCTGTCGTTATGAATTTAGGGTCAGCGAGGACTAGGTGGTCGAATCTTTTCATGATCTCACCACCTAAGTCACAATCATAGGGTAGAGTCGGTAGCTCGTTTGTAACGGGACTATTGCATTTCACGCGTAAATGATTTTCGGAGAGACATCCGATAGTTAAACTACAAATGCTTTGTGAATATGGCAACTTTAGTTTTTTAACCAATTCAGTTGCAACTGTGGTCAACTTTCGTTGGGCTTACGAGTGCTCTGACTTTGTACCATGTGCCATCGTGTTTTAATCGGATGATCGCTGTTGGTATAATGGTTTGTTTAGTTAACAGACTAACAACGTCTGTTGCTTGAGCATGGATCGGTGTGGTGAGTTTGCCTTGGCCTTGCTGTTCTTCTTCAGTAAACTTGGATGACCGTGTAGCGTAGAATGGTGCTCCCCATTACAAGTGGAACACCTTGTCTTACTAGTGCAGAGTCGGGTTTTATGTGATCGGACCAAACAGTTGACGCAGTACTTGTGTCGTGTAACTGTGTCAAACTTTTCTCTGACACTTATTGCAATGTACTTGGAGCATGTCACTAAGCGATGGTCCTTTTTACAAATTCCACATGCAACGTGCTTATAAGCGAGCTTCCAGTTCCGATTTAATTGGGTTATGGTATGTTGCGCTGTGCGATGAATGGAGTCCTCACGAATTGGGGAAAGGGTCGCTCTGAATCGTTGTAGACGACTGGCTAGGGTTCTTGGTTCGGATCTCGGGCTGACGCTTCGACTGCTGATTCACGAGCTCACGATGATTGCTGAACTGTGTCCGCGAGGGTTTGTTGCATTAGTGGGTGCCATGATACTATCAATGGAAATAAAATATTAGTTATAAGGTACAGTCACGACTTTTGTAATTGGACGGGTCATAATGCCGTTTGAGGTTCGTATGTCGACTACTCTAGTTCTGATGTCTGACACGAGGTAAGTCTTTTCAATACGACCTAATTTGCATTCATTTGTGGGTAGGGTTTCTTGTCGAATAACTACCAAGTCTCCAACTTCTACATTGCGTTGGGGTATTTCCACTTATAACACTTGTGAAGTTCTTTTAGGTATTCTTCTTTCCATCGAATACAGAAGTTTTGATGAAGTAGCCTTAGTTTCTGCGATCTATTCACGATACTGAGCTTTGCGTCTTCTAGATTAGGGTGAGTAACGGGGTACCGATTAGGAAATGGCCTGGGGTTAAAGGTTCTAAACTTGTAGAGTCATCGCTGCTAGGGTTTAGGGGGCGAGAATTCAAACAACTTTCGATTCGGGTTAATAGTGTTGCCAATTCTTCAAAAGTGAATTTTTGGATCTGTGTCACCTTTTTTAAATGTGTTTTTAAGCTTTTAACTCCTGCTTCCCAGAGGCCACCCATATGAGGAGCTCCTGGAGGATTAAAATGCCACTTGATGTTTTGGTGTGCTTGGCGCGTTAATATTTGAGTTCTCAAGGTTTTCATGAATTCTCGTCGATCTTTGTTTAGTTTTCCGAAACGATAAGCCAGCAATTAAAATGTATGGCCATAAATTCATATGCTGTATGACATTTATAGGCACAAAGCAATAGAAATTAAAGTACAATACAAACAGATGTCCATATACACATATTCATGATATGAATATTGATACTTGATGCCTTTACAACAACATAAGGGTTGTTGCATATGCATCTATGTATACTGATGTTCTTATCATGAATATGTAAAGCAATAAAACTAAAACATAAGATAAGATTATCTATTCGTGGGTAATCTTCTAATGTAAAATATTTAACATACTTATGTACACATATGCATGCATGTAAATTTTCATATTACAAATTTATATAAATAAACGCTCCACAGATTGCGGAGCCAGTTATACTTTACACCTAGTCAAGTGAAGTTTTATTTTAAAGTTTGTTCCCGCCCTAAACATTTGGTGACCCCAGGTAAGAGTACGCTTTCAAAAATATTTTTAATATTTTGAAAATAAAAATTTAAAAAATAACAATAAAAATATTTTTAATACTTATTATTATTAATAACTTAAAATAAAAAAAAAAACAAAATTTTCTACAAATGGAAAAAGTAATTTTCGAACAGCAGGCCATTGGAAGTGAAATTGAGAGCTTACATAACGCGTTAGCAAGCCTCAAAGCAACTCCAGTGTCCAGGGAACAGGTTAACGACTGGGGAAAATGTATAACTCACCTGTCCCACCAGCTGGAAAATAATGATCGGGAATTAGGGCAACCGTCGGCAACAATGTCACGGAACCCGTATTATACGGAAAAATATGCTCCAAAAGTTAGGGAGCTAATTAAATTGAGTCAGGAGATGTTAAAATCCCTGCGAATAAAAAATATTGAAAATTTATCTATGAAAGATAGTGAAAATAAGAATTCTGTTCTCCAAATAAAATTCGAATTCGCCGTAAGTTATTTGGAAGAAAACTTTGAACCTCTTCTTGCTGGAACAGGGAATCTAGAAGAAGTAAATAAGTGTTCAGATCTGGCGAAAGAATTGTTTTTAAAATATATTGAAGTTCATGCAGAAGATGAACTAACAAGTAAGTTTAGGCAATTGAGGGAAAACTTAAACTCAATGCCAAATAAAAGTAAAAATGAATATAAAGTGGAAGAAAAAATAAGAGGAAGACCCCTCAACCTTCCACAAATTGATATTCCTTGTTTCGAAGGGGACTATACTAAATGGAATATGTTCAATGAACTATTTCGTGAATTAGTGGATTCTGAAAATATATCCACAGTGCAAAAAATGTGCATTTTAAAATCAAAATTAAAAGGATATGCGTCCACATTAATTGAAAATCTTCCATCTTCGGAAGAAAATTACTCAGTCGCATGGAATTTGCTAAAAATCAACTTTGATAATAAGCGAGCTTTAACAAACATTTATTTCAAAAATTTAGTAGATGCTCCCTTTACAAATTCCACAGCTGCTAGTGTGAAAAAATTAAAAGAAGTTATTGAAGAAAGTATTCAAGCTCTAAAGGCGACAAATTTATCGTTAGAAGAAATACTTCAAGCGTTACTGAATTTTCTGCTTGTGAGAAAACTTGACGACTCTCTCAGAACAAAATATGAATCTTCTTTAAAAGACTCCAAAGAATTACCGAGGCTAGATTCATTAACACAATTTCTCGGAAAAGAATTTTTTGCATTAGAAGCAAAACAAAGTGAATACAGAATACAAAAAGCTGTAAATATTCAAAAAAAAGGTAATATTTCAGTAGCACCAAATTGTATTATGAACTGCGGAATGCAGCACTATTTAAATCAGTGTAAGAAATTTCAAGGTTTATCCATAAAAGAAAGATGGAATATAATAAAAAACAAAAATATTTGTAAAAAATGTCTAAACGGTGGGCATGTGTTTAAAAACTGCAGCTACATAAACTGTCGGTTTTGCAATTTGGAGCATCATTGGTTACTCCATAAAGATATAAATGCAGTGGCTAGCACAGTGAGCAGTGTAAATTTAAAAGAAAACAAATATGTCCTTTTATCAACAGCAGTAATTAAAATAAAGGATTTTGAAGGGAAATTCATTAATGCAAGGGCATTAATAGATAATGGATCGCAAGTAAATTTAGTAACAAAGCAATTAAAAACTAGACTAAAAATAAAAGGAGAAAATAAAAAAAGCATTATAGAAGGTATTGGGCAAAACATATCTAAAGCACAGGAGCGGATAATAATTGAAATAAAGTCGAAAGTATCCGAATATGAAACATACATTGAAGCATTAGTAGTGGAAAAAATTATTTCACCATTGCCATCTACTAAAATAGAACGTGGAGAAATTCCTACAAAAATAAAATTAGCTGATCCAGAATTTGATATACCAAGCAAAATTGATATATTACTTGGAGCAGAAATTTATCACTCTTTATTGAAGAGTGGTCAAATAAAAATAAAAAATCCAGAATACAATCTTCAAAATAGTGTGCTAGGATGGCTAGCCCGAGGTAGAGCAGATATTAAATTATACTCAAATCATTGTGGAGTATTAGCCTACCATAGCGAAAGCTTGGATAATCAATTAAGGAAATTTTGGGAACTTGAAGAAATAGATACACAAAAAAGATATTTAACAGAGGATGAGAAAAATTGTGAATATCATTTTAACAAAAATTTCAAAATTTCAAAAGATAACAAGTTTTCCGTAGCATTGCCATTTAAAATTAATCCACTTCAACTAGGTAATTCGGAGTTAATAGCAAAACGGCGATTTTTTGCTTTAGAAAGGAAATTAGATAAAGATACACAATTAAGAGTACAATACAAGGAGTTTATGGACCAATATTTAAGCTTGGGCCACATGGAATTAATAAATAACGCCAATCAATTGAAACATAAATATTTTCTACCACATCATTGTGTGTTTCGGCCTGAAAGTAGCTCAACCAAATTACGTGTGGTTTTCGATGCGTCATGCAAAACAACAAATAATAATTCTCTCAATGAATTATTATATACAGGTCCAAGACTACAAGACGATATTTTTAATATATTGCTCAGATTTAGGAAACATAAATATGTAATATCTGCAGATATTGAAAAAATGTTTCGCCAAATTTGGATAAATGAAGAAAATCGTAAATATCAACTAATATTGTGGAGAAACTCCAAGGAAGAACCCTTACAGACATATGCTCTTAAAACAGTAACTTATGGTACATCATCGGCTCCATATTTGGCAACAAAATGTTTAGAAATTATTGCAGTAAGAGAAAAGAATAATTACCCTGAAGTTGCAAGAATTATAAAGGAAGATTTCTATATGGATGATTTAATGACAGGTAGTAACGACATTGAAGAATTAAAACTTTTCCAAGATCACATAATTAAGATTTTGGAAAAGTATGGGTTTCCGTTACGCAAATGGTGTTCAAATATAAAAGATTTACTTGAAGGGATTCCACCTGAAAATCAGGAAGTAAAGTTAGATTTTGAAGAAGAAGAGCAATGTAAGGTAAAAGCGTTAGGTTTAACTTGGATTCCTACAACTGATAATTTAATTATTAAATGCCATGGAATCAAAGACATAAAACCTACTAAGAGAAATTTACTTTCTGAAATTTCTAAATTATTTGACCCATTAGGCCTAATTAATCCAATCATTGTATCCGCAAAAATATTACTCCAACAACTGTGGAAATTAAAAATTGACTGGGATGAAATGTTACCAACTGAGATCCAGCAAAAATGGAATGAAATAAGATCTGACTTAAATTCATTAAATAATATAAAAATCGCAAAAGATATTTAATGAGTGACAAAGCCGAGAAAATAGAAATTCACGGATTTTGTGACGCTTCTATGAAAGCTTATGGTGCTGTAGTATACATAAGATCAATTAACACAGACGGAACAGTAATATCACGGTTAGCAACAGCTAAATCTAGAGTTGCGCCAATCAAGATTGTTACATTGCCCAGATTAGAATTATGTGCAGCAGTGTTACTTACTGATCTGGTGAAGCAAGTTTTAAAAAGTCTAAAAGTTAAGTTAAACCAAGTTTTTTATTACACAGATTCCACCATAGTATTAAGCTGGCTACGTTTAGAGCCAGCTACTCTCAAAATATTTGTAGCCAACAGAGTCAGCCATATTCAGTCCAACAGCAAGGTCAAGGATTGGAATCATATAAAATCAGAGGGGAACCCTGCAGACATACTTTCCAGAGGAATAATGGGTAAGGAATTGTCTGAAAATAAATTTTGGTTTACAGGTCCGAAATTTTTAGAAGAAAATAACTTTAAAATAAAAGAAATTATGTTTGACGATGAAATCCCAGACACAAAAAACATTAAAAAAATCGGGGTAGCAATAAATAAAAATTCAATGTGGGAAAAAATAAACCACAAAAATAATTTTAACCACCTTCAAAATATAATTGCCCAAATATGGTATATAAATTTACTCAAATTTGCAAGAAAAAGGAATCGAAACCTTGGGTAGAGTACAGAAAAAAAGCTCTAGATATAATTGTAAAAAACATACAAAGCAAACACTTTAAAGAAGAAATTAAAAACCTACAAAAAAATAAAGTAGTACCCTCGAATTCCAAGATAGCTACATTGTCTCCCTTCTTGGACAATGATGGTTTAATTCGAGTTGGAGGTAGAATAGAAAACAGTTTGCTTCCTTTTGAAGCAAGGCATCCTATTTTACTTCCATACGGAGATGAGCACACAGAATTGATGATAAAATGTCTTCACAGTAAACATCTACATGTAGGACCTCAAGGACTACTTGCAATTGTGTGGCAAAAATTCTGGCCATTGCGGGGTAAACAATTAACAACAAAAATCGTAAAGCAATGCTATAGGTGTTTTAAAGTAAATCCACGACCATTACTTCAACTGACCTGCGAGAAGATAGATTCACAAAGACTAGGCCATTCTTAAATGTAGGTATTGACTTTTTAGGTCCGATAAATATTCACCATAAAATAAAAGGGAAAAGAATTGATAAAGCGTATGTGCGCGTTTTTGTGTGTTTTGCAACAAAAGCTGTACATTTAGAAGTTGTATCGGACCTCACCTCAGCAGCATTTATAGGATCCCTAAAAAGGTTTGTAGCTAGACGCAGTTGCCCAATAAAGATTTATTCCGATAACGGAACCAATTTCATAGGAGCAGCGAATAGCTTGAACATGTAGGACCTCAAGGACTACTTGCAATTGTGAGGCAAAAATTCTGGCCATTGCGGGGTAAACAATTAACAACAAAAATCGTAACGCAATGCTATAGGTGTTTTAAAGTAAATCCACGACCATTACATCAACTGATGGGTAACCTGCCAGAAGATAGAGTCACAAAGACTAGGCCATTCTTAAATGTAGGTATTGACTTTTTAGGTCCGATAAATATTCACCATAAAATAAAAGGGAAAAGAATTGATAAAGCGTATGTGTGCGTTTTTGTGTGTTTTGCAACAAAAGCTGTACATTTAGAAGTTGTATCGGACCTCACCTCAGCAGCATTTATAGGATCCCTAAAAAGGTTTGTAACTAGACGCAGTTGTCCAATAAAGATTTATTCCGATAACGGAACCAATTTCATAGGAGCAGCGAATAGCTTGAACGAAATTTATAAATTGTTTCAAAATAAAACCCACAATGATAGTTTAGAAAAATTTTGCGCAGAAAAACAAATTAACTGGATCAACATACCAGCAAAATCGCCACACATGGGAGGATTATGGGAGGCAGCAGTAAAAAGTGTCAAAAAACACTTCTTCAGAGTAACTGAAGGAACAATGACCTTTGAAGAAATCAGTACCTTAATGGCAGAAATCGAAGCAATTTTAAATTCACGACCCCTAATACCCTGTTCCAATGATCCGAACGATTTAAATATAATAACTCCTGGTCATTTCATTATAGGCGAACCAATGGTAACAATTATTAATAATAATGACAATAAATGCTATCACGGGTTACGTGACCACTGGAAGGCAGTAGAAAAGAATACTCTAGAATTTTAGAAAATATGGTCCAATGAGTATTTATGTGAATTGCAAAAAAGGTTTAAGTGGAAAAACCAAGCAGAAAATATTAAAAAAGACAAACTTGTACTTCTAAAAGAAGAAAACGTGAATTGGAGGAGGGGAAGAATCGAGAAGGCGATTCTCGGTAAAGACGGAAAATGTAGAGTAGTAGACGTACGTACCAGCAATGGCATATCGACCAGAGCGATACACAATGTTTGTCCGTTTCCTACAGAAGAAAAAATTATTAAAGAAGAAACCGTAAACTTAAAGGAAAAAGATGTACAAAATAAAAATAGACAATCACATAGAATAAAAAATAAAAACTGTTTGTTAACAATTCTCTCTTTTTTGTTAATTTTGCCCAGTATTAGCACACAAAATATTTTTGTAGAAAAATTTAAAGATAAGTCAGGAATTTTATTTGAGTCGCGGGGAACAATCGGATTAACCAAAACATCGTGGGATATAATAGTCCACGTAAATTTGAATGACTATTGGCACTACAAAAACACCGTTGATGAAGCTAAAGCAGCGTTGCAGAAAGTGAAGCGCCCCGCAGATGAATTCTACTATTCGGACACCATTAGACAATTAGAAGCGAAGTTTATAAGGATAGAAAGAAGGGATAAAATTATCCTACTAAATAAATCAGCGACGTTTAAAAAACTGAGAAGATCAGCTCCGTTATCATTTATGGGAAGCCTGATGCATGCCCTGTATGGAGTAATGGATGAAGAACATGTTGAGGAACTATCAGAAAGGTTGAAAGAAGCTACCAAAATGAAAAATACTTGGCTGAACTTTTTAAAAACCAGTCTTCGATTGAAGATATGACTGTAGATGTAATGAGGCATCAAAATGAAATTATTTGGAACAATTTCAAATTATTGAACAATTCCATTTATATGTTCAAAGTTGCAATTAATAAGAACATAGATCAAAATATAATGACAAATGTGGTAACATCGGCCTTAGTGGCTATGTCATCATATGAAGAGCTGCAACAAGATATTATAGGAATGATTTGGAATTCAAAAGGAAAATTCCTAGAAAATTTATTACCGCTACATAAATTTCAAGAGCAGATTAAGTTAATTAAAACTCACCTCAATCAGCATTTAATGCTTCCAGATATCGACCCAATCGAACTGGCCAAAATAACAAAAATAACAACTCGTACAACGGAAGAGATGTTAATATTTGAAATAAAAATTCCGTTAATGAACAAAAATAACTTGCAATTATACTCTGTATTGACATACCCAATTAGTCATTCAGAATATTTTGTAAAAATCCAAACTACGTTCAAGCACATTATAATCGACGACAATCAATGTACTATGGTCTTGCTGATAACAATTTCGACCATTGCGAAAAAATGAAAAAATTAATTTTATGTTCACAAATACATCCACTGTACAACATCGGAAAAGATTCGGAGTGTGAAATACAGCTATTCATAAACAAAAAAGAATTATCTACAGATTGCGCACTAACCATCTTACCTCGAACCAATTATTGGAGTCAGATGCATTCGGAAAATACATGGTTATTTTCAATTGCTGATAAAGTTTCGGCTGACATCATTTGCGACAACCAAACATCAAGCGTAAACTTACATGAGCAAGGTATTTTACGTTTAAAACCGAATTGCCATTTGAAAGCGGAGCATGTCAATATATGGGCTTACAATACGAAACGCCAAGTTTTTTTCCGAATTTAATTTGACATTTCTCTATTTCAGACTTACTCAATTTGAACCATGGAGAGATACACAATCCAACAACGTGTTAAAGTTATCCAGACTTATTATGAAAATTTTCGAAGAAAATCATCTTCAGTGATGAGGCACATTTTCACCTCAGTGGATTCGCCAATAAACAGAATTGCCGCATTTGGGCGAATGAGAATCCAAGAGTGATTGTCGAGAAACCAATGCACCCACAAAGAGTGACTGTTTGGTGCGGTTTATGGGCTGGCGGCATCATCGGGCCGTATTTTTTCCAAAATGAGGCCGGTCAGGCAGTTACTGTGAATGGTGTTCGCTATCGTGTGATGATAACGAATTTTTTATGGCCACAATTGGAAGATATGGATGTGGACGATATGTGGTTTCAGCAGGACGGTGCCACTTGCCACACAGCTAACGAAACAATGGCTCTTTTGCGCAACAAATTCAATGGCCGTGTTATCTCACGTAATGGCGATGTCAATTGGCCCCCAAGATCATGTGATTTGACACCGTTGGACTTTTTTCTCTGGGGTTATTTGAAAAAAAAGGTTTACGTCGATAAGCCAGCAACAATTCAAGAGCTAAAGGATGAGATAATTCGTTACATTAACGGCATAGAAACTCCATTATGCCTCAGCGTCATCGAAAATTTGGACCATCGTATGGAGGTGTGCCGCCGAGGTCGCGGCGCTCATTTGGCCGATATTTTGTTACATACATAATTGAGTAATACCAATATATCATAATAAAATAAAATTTCAATAATTTCCTAAATAGTTTGTGTTTTATTCAAAATCAACATCGGCCCTTGAAAATTTAACCACCCCTTACCTAATATGATTGTTCTTCCGCGTTTAGCTTAGAAATAATAACATTATGGTATTTATGTGTCAGTAACTAAATAATGTATAAGATTAAAAAAGGGTACAAAATGTACATATATAGATATCAATTATTAAAAAAAAAAAAACAAATAATTTAAATTTAACGGTTTAAAATTATATATAATCAGATACATCTTTAAAAGACTAAGCCTTTTAACGCGGGCAATATGTTTAGTTTTCCGAAACGACTAGCCAGCAATTAAAATGTATGGCCATAAATTCATATGCTGTATGACATTTATAGGCACAAAGCAATAGAAATTAAAGTACAAACAGATGTCCATATACACATATTCATGATATGAATATTGATACTTGATGCCTTTACAACAACATAAGGGTTGTTGCATATGCATCTATGTATACTGATGTTCTTATCATGAATATGTAAGGCAATAAAACTAAAACATAAGATAAGATTATCTATTCGTGGGTAATCTTCTAATGTAAAATATTTAACATACTTATGTACACATATGCATGCATGTAAATTTTCATATTACAAATTTATATAAATAAACGCTCCACAGATTGCGGAGCCAGTTATACTTTAAACCTAGTCAAGTGAAGTTTTATTTTAAAGTTTGTTCCCGCCCTAAACAATCTTTGAGTAGCAGTTGCGAAGCTCCTACAAAGTTCCTTCCATTGGCCGAATAAAGATCTGCGGGGCATCCGCGCCTAGAGAAAAATCGTGTGAATGCTGCCATAAATGCTTCCGTAGTAAGATCACTTACGGGTTCTAAATGTATTGCTTTGGTTGCAAAGCAAACGAAAACGCATATGTATCTCTTGGTAATTAAGCACGCTCTTCCGGTGTAGTTTTTTATATCGTAAAGTCAAGCGAAATCAATTCCTGTTGCTGCGAATGGGTGGGTTAGGGTAGTACGTTCAACTGGTAATGCTGCCATGATTTGACTAGTTTAGGTTTTTTGTACAATATGCAAGTTTTGCACTGTTGAATCGTTGTTTTTATAAGGGTCTTCAATTTTGGAATCCAGAATTCTGTACGAATGAGTCATAATACTAATTGGTTTCCTCAATGTAGTGTTATTGAGTGGGTAAATTGGGTGAGTAATTTTGCCAATCGACTGTTGTAGGGTAGTAGAATCGCATGACGTTCGTTGTATGACAGCGCAGCTGAATTACTCAAGCGGCCATTAACTCGCATGATTCCTTTGGGGTCGATTGATGGGTGAAGGGTCAATATAGAACTCTTTTTGGGTATCTGAGTCTTTTGGGTCAAAGCTTCATGTTCCTCATGAAAGTATCTTTTCTGAGCTAAGACAATTAGCTTGGAACTGAATGATTTAAATTCGTCTGAGGTTATTTCGACGGTTGTAAATTGCTCTTTTCCTCTGTTTGATGACGCGTTTGAACAAAATCTAAATAGATATGATATAACACGAATTGCTCTGGGCAATGTAGAGAATCTGTCTAGTATATCTTCTTGAGCTGTAGCGGTAAAGGTTTTAATTGGTTTAAGCTCTAGGGTTGTGGCGGGTGGTTTCTGAGTGATAGGCCACTGTTTCGAATCGAGTTGTAGCCATTGAGGTCCATGCCACCAGAGGTTGTTGCTCGCGATTTCTAGAGGAGTGCATCCACGACTTGCGAGGTCCGCCGGGTTATCACGGCTTTCCACATGATTTCAAGTATCGCGGCGAGAAATGAAAGTCTGTTCATGGGGGTTTGCTTAGCCAAGAGAGAACAATAGTTGAGTCCGTCCAGAGATGGGTGCGATAGTGTGTCAAATTTAACTGGGATAAGGTCGTGTCCACTAAGTTTGCGAGAAGAACGACTCCGCATATTTTTAGCATGGGTAGTGATACACTTTTAATGGAAGCTACTCGGGTTTTCGATGCTAACAGGGTGGTCCAATTATTTCCGTTTTTAGAAATTCTGTATGTTCACGCGAGGTACCTTCTTCGAAATAAAACCACTCGCGTTTCGTTTTATTTTTTACAATATTTATTTTAATTTGCTAAATGTTTGTTTTAATTATAATAATACAAACGTGTACAAAATAGTTCTATTTAGATATTTTACTATATTTATAAAAGTCACTTTTGTTTGTGTATAACAAAGTTATTTTTATATAAATGTTTCTATTGTATATATGTACATACACATATATTTTATTTAATTTAATTTTTAATTTGAGCTGAAATATTATCGCCCCGTGCGCGCTTGCCGATAGTTGTTAAGAAAATCTCGCTTGTTTCTTTGACAAGCACGGCTTATATAGGCCAAAAGCGCATTAGGGTGCGCACAAAAAGTATTGATGTGCTAATGGTTAAGCACACGCTTAAACATCCTGGGGCCCCTGCACGAATGTGCAGCATTGAGTATCAGCCGGTAGGGATATTCGATTTAATCGGTGATTTTGGCACGTTTCTTGACAGGCGGTTTCCCGAGATTGCGATGCACGAATATGTGTGCAATTATGTTGATGTCCTTTTCCGGGATCCGGTTGAAGCGTTGACACGGCTCGTGGATGCTTTGAAGTGCTCACGCTGCACTTATATCGTAAATAGTCGATGCCACTGTGGTATTTTCCACTAAGGAGTTGGGTTTTCCGTATATGGCATCCATTGGAGGGCTGTCCTTTTCCTGCAAAGATAGAATTGGAAGTTTTCTGCAGTCGAAAGTGTCTTCTTTTAATTTTAGAATGGTAATTATTCTTATGATTCAGACATGACTGAGTGTCATGCTGTTGCCTTGAGGCTGTTCTACAGGGATTGTGGAACATATTTGTTTGGCGTCTTTGGCAAAAGCCTGATTTTGGAGAAATCAGGGTGTGCAATGAGTATATCTGCTGAGTAGAGCAGCACGATTGCATATTTTTTCTTTTGACAGATTTTGAGTTATGATCTGGGGTGATCATCACAGTTGTCTGTGTATTTCGACTCGGAGAGGTCAAAATCGCATTTCTCTGTGTGTCTTGACTCGGGGTGGTCAAGTGTGCCTGTTTGTGTTTATTTTGACGCGGGAAGGTCAAGGGCACATTTCTTTTATTTATTCGGTCAAACCCATGAATTGGGCTTAAGTGCAAAAGAGTATTATGCCTTTTTTTGCAAGTCAAGCATGTGTGTTGCGATGTACACCGTTTAAGGGTATGGTGCAACGCAAGACAATTTGTACATATGTTGTTAATTTTTATAAATTTATACCGTTGGGGTATCGGCAATTTCTTAAATTGCTTGCAATGCTTTAACGTATGATTCTTTTTGCACAATTTTCACGATTGGTGGCTATTCTGTGGAGAAAGAATAGGCTTAGCTATGTTATGCGAAGTAGGGGATTTCGCGAGCTTGTGTTCAACGCATTCTTTAATTTCGAATTGCCTGTATAGGAATTCTTTCATTTGTTGCCATGTTGGGCATTGCTTTCGGGATGCGAGAGATTGCTCCCATAGCATTAGAGAATTTTCTGGTAATGCGGATGAGCATATATTCACCAGAATTGGGTCCCAGCTATCAGTTGGTGTGCCGAGAGTTTCGAGCACTGATAAAGAATTTGTGATTGTGGAATACAAATCAATTAACTCTTCACTGGTTTCTTTTCGAACTTTGGGTAAGTTCAATAATTTTGTGACCTGATTGTCGACTAATTGGCGCTTGATTTCATATCGGGAGTGGAGAGCGTCCCAAGCCAATTGGAAATTGTCGTTAGTTAAAGCGAATCGTTTAACTATATCTCCTGCTTGGCCTCTTGTTTTATACCGGACATGGTATAACTTTTGAGCTGGAGATAGCAGGGGGTGGTTTATATATACGGCAGTGAACATGTCTCGGAAAGACGGCCACTCATCGTATCCACCATAAAATGTTTCAGTGTCACAGGGCGGAAGTTGGAGATATACTTCCGATTGTTCAACTATTTTGGGTCTGGGTTCTATGTGAGAACTAGACATTGGTTGATTCACTGCACTAATTAATTTTAGTTGTTCAGCAATTTTTGCTTTTGTTATTTCATAAGTATCAATGCTAAATTGATACTTCCCTTCCGCCAGCGCAAGAAAATTCGCGGGGAGGTCTTCTTTGTCTTTTTGGAATAAGACATCGTATGCGTCTTGAACTTGTTTATACCAATCGTCAAGAGAATTACTTTTAATTTTCAGGGTATTTTCTGAAAATTCCTCTATGGGGGAAGAGGTGAATCTGGCACAATATCTTATTAAGCCATCATTTGTTGCGTCAAATATTTGGGCACACGGGTAGGGTAGTGGTTTGCTTTTAGCTGCTACATGAGGAGAAGCAGCATTAGTGGCGGGGTGTGCCTTAAGTTGCATTGGAGATTTCTTTGTGGGTACCTTGGATGAGATACTTAGCCGTGGACTTTGATCTCTCGGCATTTTGAAATATTATGTAATTTAAATTTATTTGAATACTTTTACTAAAAAAATTTCTTATTTTTAAACAAGTTAGCACTTAGCCTCGTGGAACTAGTGAAATTGGGTGTAGTCGAGACCTACTTGTATAAAAAGAGTCCCAGAAGTGTTTACTGCTGGGTTGGAATGCAGTTTGTACGTATGTATGTAAGTTTGTAAGTATACATGCAATGTTATGCTTCAGTTGAAATGAGAGCAAGTTAGATCAATATCTTTCAATGCACTGAGCGGCTGCAGTATATGTGCGCTTGTGTGTTCGCTGTTATGCTGAAGCTGTGCTTGAGAAAGCACAAAGAAAAATAGAAAAGCAGAGCACAAGAGGAAATTTGTGCGTTTACGCTACTCTTTAAATACCAGAAGAGAAAGATTATTTGGTATTTGTGAGTATATGCGTATTTTAATGAAGTGATCACGGGAATTGTTATTGGAAAAAACAAGTATATTTTGTAAATTTGCAGATTTTACTTTTGTTGAGAAAACAAAAGTTATTTGCATACATATGTATATTTGGGCTGTATAATTTTTGTTTCTTGGGTTCAACGACCTACAATATAGTTTTAAGCCAAATTTAAAAATTGAACATAGCATGGATATTTACGCTTTTTGGATTTTAACTTTTGTTTATTGTACAAAAGTAACTTGCATGCAATACAAGATTAGTACTAGCATTGTATCTTTTTTTTTTGTTTTTTGCATGCGAATAATTTTTTTTTTTTTGGATTTAGTTTTATTTAGAAAAGTAATGTTACGTTCCTTTCTACTTGCATTAGTGATATTCAGTTGGAATCTCAGTAGATATCAGCCACTAGTATCCTTTTGTTTATGGTTGGTCACTTTTCTGTTAACGTGCTGCACATATGGTATTTGTATGCATGGGTGGCACTGATTATGCTGAAGTACTTGAAGAAATAGGAACGTTGCTCCTGTTTTCGTGGTGGTAGAATTGGCTGATGTTGACGAACGGTTGCTGATTCAATTAGGAGCGTTTTTTTGTTTGATTTTTTATATTTGTGAATTTATTTTTACTTTGGATTATTTGTTTTCTTTCTGAATTTAGAGTTTGAACTTTTTTCACATCCAAATATGTTTATCTTTGTATATAGTAGCCTTGATTGCACATCACTTGGTTTCACTGGCTCTTAAGTGCTGCTTTTGAATGCAGGTTTTGTTATTTTTAAAGTTTCAACAATAGTTTCTTTCGAGTTAAGTTGTTATTTGCACTTTGTTTATTTTTTTGTGTTCAAATGTCAATTTTTTATTTTTTGGTAGTGTGTGTACACCATAGGTAGGTTCAATTTTAGCCTCGAAGGACCATGTTCACGCGAGGTACCTTCTTCGAAATAAAAACACTCGCGTTTCGTTTTATTTTTTACAATATTTATTTTAATTTGCTAAATGTTTGTTTTAGTTATAATAATACAAACGTGTACAAAATAGTTCTATTTAGATATTTTACTATATTTATAAAAGTCACTTTTGTTTGTGTATAACAAAGTTATTTTTATATAAATGTTTCTATTGTATATATGTACATACACATATATTTTATTTAATTTAATTTTTAATTTGAGCTGAAATATTATCGCCCCGTGCGCGCTTGCCGATAGTTGTTAAGAAAATCTCGCTTGTTTCTTTGACAAGCACGGCTTATATAGGCCAAAAGCGCATTAGGGTGCGCATAAAAAGTATGGATGTGCTAATGGTTAAGCACACGCTTAAACACTAAAGTAAAGAGTTGCGTACGCTTTTTCAGACGCATCAGAGAATCCGTGAAACTCTATGACCGCTGAAGTTGAGAAATGGGTCCACCTTGGAATTTCTATTTTATTAAGCACTTCATATTCCTTGATAAATGTTTTCCATCTATGTAGGGTTAGGGGTTTTAGACTTTCATCCCAGTCTGAGTTGTGAAGCCATATTTGCTGCATGATGATTTTTGCTGTTACGATTACTGGACTGAGCCAGCCTGCTGGATCAAACAGTTTAGCAATTATTGATAATACTTCTCGTTTAGTGAAAGATTCTTTGTCTGGAATGGGTTTGATAACGAAAAAGAATACATCTTTCTTAGAATTCCATCTAATTCATAGGGTCTTTGTGCTATTGGATTCTGTTAAATTGAGCAAATTAGTATCCAATAGATGTTCTGATGGGAGTCCTGATAAGATTTTTGGATCGTTGGAAGTCCATTTGCGTAGAGCGAATCCTGCGGACTCCAGGGATGTTACGAGTTCGTCTCGAGCCAACTTCGCACTTGATTTATCATGGGCTCCGCTGAGAACATCATCTACATACATTCCATTACGAATTATATCTGATGCTAGTGGGTGGGTTCCTTTTACATCGTCTGCTAATTTCAACAGTGTTCGGGTTGCTAAATAAGGAGCACAGTTAATGCCAAATGTATCGGGCAAAACAGTTGACGCAGTACTTGTGTCGTGTAACTGTGTCAAACTTTTCTCTGACACTTATTGCAATGTACTTGGAGCATGCCACCAAGCGATGGTCCTTTGTACAAATTCCACACGCAACGTGCTTATAAGCTGGCTTGCAGTTCCGATTTAATTGGGTTATGGTACGTTATGCTGTGCGATGAATGGAGTCCTCACGAATTGGGGAAAGGGTCGCTCTGAATCGTTGTAGACGACTGGCTAGGGTTCTTGGTTCGGATCTCGGGCTGACGCTTCGACTGCTGATTCGCGAGCTCACGATGATTGCTGAACTGTGTCCGCGAGGGTTTGTTGCATTAGTGGGTGCCATGATACTATAAATGGAAATAAAATATTAGTTATAAGGTAGAGTCACGACTTTTGTAATTGGACGGGTCATAATGCCGTTTGAGGTTCGTATGTCGACTACTCTAGTTCTGATGTCTGACACGAGGTAAGTCTTTTCGATACGACCTAATTTGCATTCATTTGTGGGTAGGGTTTCTTGTCGAATAACCACCAAGTCTCCAACTTCTACATTGCGTTGGGGTATTTCCACTTATAACACTTGTGGAGTTCTTTTAGGTATTCTTCTTTCAATCGAATACAGAAGTGTTGATGAAGTATCCTTAGTTTCTGCCATCTATTCACGATACTGAGCTTAGCGTCTTCTAGATTAGGGTGAGTAACGGGGTACCGATTAGGAAATGGCCTGGGGTTAAAGGTTCTAAACTTGTAGAGTCATCGCTGCTAGGGTTTAGGGGGCGAGAATTCAAACAACTTTCGATTCGGGTTAATAGTGTTGCCAATTCTTCAAAAGTGTACTTTTGGATCTGTGCCACATTTTTTAAATGTGTTTTTAAGCTTTTTACTCCTGCTTCCCAGAGGCCACCCATATGAGGAGCTACTGGAGGATTAAAATGCCACTTGATGTTTTGGTGTGCTTGGCTCGTTAATATTTGAGTTCTCAAGGTTTTCATGAATTCTCGTCGATCTTTGAGTAGCAGTTGCGAAGCTCCTACAAAGTTCCTTCCATTGTCCGAATAAAGATCGGCGGGGCATCCGCGCCTAGAAAAAAATCGTGCGAATGCTGCCATAAATGCTTCCGTAGTAAGATCACTTACGGGTTCTAAATGTATTGCTTTGGTTGCAAAGCAAACGAAAACGCATATGTATCTCTTGGTAATTAAGCATGCTTTTCCGGTGTAGTTTTTTATATCGTAAAGTCAAGCGAAATCAATTCCTGTTGCTGCGAATGGGTGGGTTAGGGTAGTACGTTCAACTGGTAATGCTGCCATGATTTGACTAGTTTAGGTTTTTTGTACAATATGCAAGTTTTGCACTGTTGAATCGTTGTTTTTATAAGGGTCTTCAGTTTTGGAATCCAGAATTCTGTACGAATGAGTCATAATACTAATTGGTTTCCTCAATGTAGTGTTATTGAGTGGGTAAATTGGGTGAGTAATTTTGCCAATCGACTGTTGTAGGGTAGTAGAATCGCATGACGTTAGTTGTATGACAGCGCAGCTGAATTACTCAAGCGGCCATTAACTCGCATGATTCCTTTGGGGTCGATTGATGGGTTAAGGGTCAATATAGAACTCTTTTTGGGTATCTGGGTCTTTTGGGTTAAAGCTTCATGTTCCTCATGAAAGTATCTTTTCTGAGCTAAGACAATTAGCTTGGAACGGAATGATTTAAATTCGTCTGAGGTTATTTCGACGGTGGTAAATTGCTCTTTTCCTCTGTTTGATGACGCGTTTGAACAAAATCTAAATAGATATGATATAACACGAATTGCTCTGGGCAATGTAGAGAGTTTGTCTAGTATATCTTCTTGAGCTGTAGCGGTAAAGGTTTTAATTGGTTTAAGCTCTAGGGTTGTGGCGGGTGGTTTCTGAGTGATAGACCACTGTTTCGAATCGAGTTGTAGCCATTGAGGTCCATGCCACCAGAGGTTGTTGCTCGCGATTTCTAGAGGAGTGCATCCACGACTTGCGAGGTCCGCCGGGTTATCACGGCTTTCCACATGATTCCAAGTATCGCTTTCAATGTTTTCAACTATCGCGGCGACTCGATGAGAAACGAAAGTCGTCCATGAACATGGGGGGTTGCTTAGCCAAGAGAGAACCATAGTTGAGTCCGTCCAGAGATGGGTGCGATAGTGTGTCAAATTTAACTGGGATAAGGTCGTGTCAACTAAGTTTACGAGAAGAACGACTCCGCATATTTTTAGCCTGGGTAGTGATACACTTTTAATGGGAGCAACTCGGGTTTTCGAAGCTAACAGGGTGGTCCAATTATTCCCGTTTGTAGAAATTCTAAAGTAAAGAGTTGCGTACGCTTTTTCAGACGCATCAGCGAATCCGTGAAACTCTATGACCGCTGAAGTTGAGAAATGGGTCCACCTTGAAATTTCTATTCTATTAATCACTTCATATTCCTTGATAAATGCTTTCCATCTATGTAGGGTTAGGGGTTTTAGACTTTCATCCCAGTCTGAGTTGTGAAGCCATATTTGCTGCATGATGATTTTTGCTGTTACGATTACTGGACTGAGCCAGCCTGCTGGATCAAACAGTTTAGCAATTATTGATAATACTTCTCGTTTAGTGAAAGATTCTTTGTCTGGAATGGGTTTGATAACGAAAAAGAATACATCTTTCTTAGAATTCCATCTAATTCATAGGGTCTTTGTGCTATTGGATTCTGTTAAATTGAGCAAATTAGTATCCAATAGATGTTCTGATGGGGGTCCTGATAAGATTTTTGGGTCGTTGGAAGTCCATTTGCGTAGAGCGAATCCTGCGGACTCCAGGGATGTTACGAGTTCGTCTCGAGCCAACTTCGCACTTGATTTATCATGGGCTCCGCTGAGAACATTATCTACATACATTCCATTACGAATTATATCTGATGCTAGTGGGTGGGTTCCTTTTACATCGTCTGCTAATTTCAACAGTGTTCGGATTGCTAAATAAGGAGCACAGTTAATGCCAAATGTATCGGGCAAAACAGTTGACGCAGTACTTGTGTCGTGTAACTGTGTCAAACTCTTCTCTGACACTTATTGCAATGTACTTGGAGCATGTCACCAAGCGATGGTCCTTTGTACAAATTCCACACGCAACGTGCTTATAAGCTGGCTTCCAGTTCCGATTTAATTGGGTTATGGTACGTTATGCTGTGCGATGAATGGAGTCCTCACGAATTGGGGAAAGGGTCGCTTTGAATCGTTGTAGACGACTGGCTAGGGTTCTTGGTTCGGATCTCGGGCTGACGCTTCGACTGCTGATTCGCGAGCTCACGATGATTGCTGAACTGTGTCCGCGAGGGTTTGTTGCATTAGTGGGTGCCATGATACTATAAATGGAAATAAAATATTAGTTATAAGGTAGAGTCACGACTTTTGTAATTGGAATAGTCCCTTTACAAACGAGCTACCGACCCTATGATTGTGACTTAGGTGGTGAAATCATGAAAAGATTCGACCACCTAGTCCTCTGACCTTAAATTCATAACGACAGACAAAGTAATGATCGAACTGGGATCAGATATTTACCCGCAAATCATCCGACCCGGATTGTTCAACCCCGATAATTAAAGCATAGTCGCTCAAAACACTCCACTCGGTTGGACCCTAACCGGCACAATTTGAAGCAGACCCTAAACCCTTCAAGGCGGCCGGGCTGTTTATGCCCAATAAACACATCCCTGCATTGTCCTCAGAGCGAATAAGAGGACAATGCAAAAATTCAAAACAGCGCCAACATAAGTATAATGTTTTTAGTTTTTGAAAAGCAAACAAAAGCAGTGTAAGTAGCGAAGTTCAGTGAAACCCACACAACAACAACCACATCGTTGAATAATTAAAATATAAACATACAGTTCATATAAAAATTAAACACCCTAACCCTACACAAAAAGTCTCATATTGTTATACAAAACAATTAATTTGAATTATAAAACACATATCCACATGCATATATATATTTATATATAAACATATATTTATAACATGTAAAATTTAAAAATCCTGTTGATATTTTTATTCGACACGCCGGGGATACTTTTGTCGATCCAACTCGGGTAGTGGACCAGAGACTAACCTATTCGAGTAAATCTTTCTTATGGTTCGGCTGATTTCAAAATCGGTACATAGGTGGTATTGTGCTTAGATTAACAGGAAGACCACACTTCCTACCGGAAAGTGGACCAGGGTTCCACCTATTCGAAAAAATGGTATTTATGCTAGATTGACTTGGATATCGGTACATAGGTAGCTTTTTGCTTAGCTAAAGAGGAAAACTATCCTTCTTTTCGGGTAGTGAACTAGATACTAACCTATGCAAAAATATTATTCTTCTCTCCGGGAAGTGGACCAGGGACTGACCTAATCTAAAAATGCTGATATATGGCTGGAGATACTTGAAATTCGGAAGGAAGACCAGGGACTGACCTAATCGAAAAATCGTACTTGTGGTTCGGCTTTCTTGACGCTAGGTTCATAGGCGGCCGTTTGCTTTGATTAGCAGGAAGACTACACTTCTCTCTGGAAAGTGGACTGCCGATTGACCTTCATACGTAGTTTTTGGCTTAGATTAACAGGAACTATCCTTCTCTTTAGCAAGTGGGCCAGCGATTGGCATACTAAAGAAAAATTAATTATGTTTCGATTTACGTGAATTTCGATGCATGGGTGATTTTTTACTTAGAAGTGGACCAAGGACTGACCTATTCTGAAAAAGCTGATTTATGGCTGGCTATACTTGAAGTTCGGAGCATAGGTGGCATTCTGCTTAGATTAACAGGAGGAGTATTCTTCTATTTATGTTTAAATTTACTTGAAATTCGGTACATACGTAGCATTTTACTTAGGTTAACAGGAAGACTTTCTTCTTTCCGGGAAGTAGACCAGAGATTAACTTATTCAAAAAATATTATTTATAGTTCGATCCGGAAAGTGGACCACGGAATGACTTTTTCGAGTAAATCTTTCTTATGGTCGGGCTGACTTGAAAATCGGTACATAGGTGGCATTTTGCTTAGATTAACAGGAGGATTACACTTCTCACCAGAAAGTGGACCAGGGTTTCAACTATAAGAAAAATATGTAGTTATGGCTAGAATATCGGCACATAGGTAGGTTTTTGCTTAGATTAACAGGAAGATTATATTTTTTCCGGGAAGTTGACCAGAGACTGACCTATTCGAGTAAATTTTTCTTATGGTCCGGCTGACTTGAAAATCGGTAAAAAGGTGGCTTTCTGATTAGATTAGCAGAAATACTACATTTCTCTCCGGAAAGTGGACAAGCGACTGACCTATTCGAAAAATTTTACTTATGGTTCGGCTTTCTGGACGCCCGGTACATACGTAGCATTTTGCTTAGATTAACAGGAAAACTTTCTTTTTTCCGGGAAGTAGACCAGAGACTGGCTTATTCAAAATATATTATTTATGGTTCGTGTTATTCCGGCAATTGGCGGCCCGCAATTGAAACAAGATCCTAGTCTCCTTTTCAACGAGCTGAAATCTTTATTAAAAATAATAAAATTAACAAGTTTTAGTTTTTTTAAATAATAATACAATTTCAATATTAAAAACTTACATTTTGTTTTATCTGCGGCGCCTTTGCGCACTTGAACAACCAGAAAATATAGTGAAAGAGAAATTACATGGAATGTGACACTTGCAATTAAAGCAAGAAGAATTGAGAGTTGAGACCAAAGAGAAATGACAAAATGCGATGTGTTGCCAACGCAACTTTTCGCAACATACCCCCTTTTGTAAATTTCCTACGACTTTTCGTATGAAATTTACCAACTCAATTTGGGCTCGCGATATCTAGTTTCGCCAATTTAACCACAGGTCGAGTACACAAGCCGTTTATCGTCCTCACCACAGCGCTACGGGCATGTCCATCTTTTCCGCGATGAAGGTCTATTACTACTCCCTTTGGTCATGAGTTTCTCTTCGCATTATCGTCAACAATGATTACGACGTCGTTTACTTCAATTGGTTGTACCGGCGAATGAAACCACTTTGCCCGTCTGGCATGGAAGGTATTCTCTGATCCATCGATTCCAAAATTGGTTAGCTAGTTGATTCGAAATGCGAAAGCATCGTCGGAGGGCTGTACCGCTGTCATCGTCACAACCAGACTCGCGAATTCCACTTGAGCTTCCTAGCAGAAAATGATTGGGCGTTAGTGCATCGCCGTCTGCAGTATCCAAAGACACATACGTTAGCGGTCTAGAGTCTAGAATATTTTCGATGTCAGCAAGAGTAGCTCTCACAACTTCTTCTCGTAGGGTAGAATCGTGCGTGATATCCATTAAAATGATTTTGTCGACCGTATCATTCGTTCCCATGCCCCACCCATGTAGGGAGCTGAAGGCGGGTTGAAGGACCATTCGCTTAGGGGATGTTTCTTCTTTAGGTCAACGGACGACACCTTTTCAATCTCTTCGATAAGTGCTCGGCTAGCGCCACGAAAGTTTGTGCCATTATCTGACACAAGGCGTTTCGGTACGTCTCTGCGACATACGAACTGCTTTAGAACGAGGAGGAATGATTCCGATGACAACGATGGCGCGATCTCAATGTGAACAACACGAATGGTTAGGCATGTAAACAATGCACCCCAGCGCTTCTCTCGGCGGCGTCCAACAGCTACGTCGATGGGCCCGAAATAGTCTACCCCGTGAACGTGAATGGCAATGTATATGGTGACAATCGTACTGAAAGAAGATCTCCCATTAAAGGCGGTTGCGGCTTTGCCTTACGATTGCGGCACACCTGACATCTTTTGGCACAATCTCTTACTAACATCCGCAGCGCAGCTACGCAGAACCGTTGTCGCACCTCATTCACTGTTATTTCGTTATGATGGTGATGAAATTTTCTATGATAGAAGTCAATTATCAACCGGGTGACTGCGTGGTTTTTCGGAAGTATTACTGGCCGCTTTACGTTGACAGCCACACCTTCTATGAAATCGACTCTTCCCTTTACTCGAAGAATGCCAAACTCGTCCAGATATGGTGACCATTTAAGATTGTCGACTGCAGTGGAATGTTTTGACCGCGTTTAAAGTATGTTATTTCTTGACAAAATGCATCTGCCTTGCACACGGCTTTAATAACGAGCTCTGCTGCGTCCATATCGTGTAATTCGGAGAATCTTGGTAGTGACTCAGGAGTGGCCTTCACAACTAAGCGCAGAAAACGTAAGACAAAGTGCTGTGTGGAACGTAGCCGTTCCCAAGTGCTGAATCTCTCTACTTCTGGACAAATTACTGAAAATGCCGATGACGCTGTATTTGATGGTCTTATGTGATGAAGTTCCGCTGTCACGTTTGCCGTAGGGACAACTATCTCTGTCGAAGGCCAATTAGATTCCGACTCAGTAAGGAACTTTGGTCCATGGAGCCAGCGCGAGTTGTCGTCAAACTTACGTTCTCCGTTCCATTTCGTGCCTTCATAGGCAATGTTCTCAGAGGATGGCACCCACCTCCAATCTTTAGCGCAGGAGCCTTCTAAAATTTCTCTGACACGTATCACGAATTGATGGAATCTTCTGGCATCTGAACGCAATTAGTATATAACGTTTTTTGAGTCCGTCCAAAAAATTTTACGGCTTACCTGAATAGAAAATTCTTCGCTTATGAATTTGCCAATCGCAGGCCCAGAACAGCCGTCATCAATTCCAGTCTAGAAATTGAAATAGGTTTCAAAGTCGTAACTCTCGTCTTCGAAGCTAACAGCGAGGGACCCTAATGTTGTTTATAGAAGATATTCGCCGCAGCCAATCAAACCAACTCTTTCCTTCATCCTCTTGACTATTGTTGATCAAACCCGAGGAGAAGAAAGTTTCTCAAGCTACTTTCACTCGAGCATACCCACATATCTTAAATTTTCCCACACATGCACACTACTTTTGATCATCCAACATTCGTATGCAACACTACAACTATCTTACGGTCCAAACGTACATGTGTATGCAATTTGTGGTTTGACATGGTTTGACGATGTTTGCTTAGGTTTGGAGTTGTTTGATGCTGTATGGGCTTACATCACCGCAGGCTGTCGCTACATAATCCAAGCAATTCGAGCAATAAACACACATTTTTCGAATAGGTCAATCGGTGGTCCACCTCCCGAAAAGATGAAGAGTCTTCCTGTTAATCAAAGCAAAGAGGCACTTATGTACCAAATTTCAAGTCAATGTAGCCATTAATAAAATTTTTCGAATAGATCAGTCCCTGGTCCACTTTCCGGAAAGAAGTGTAGTATTCCTGTTTATCTAAGCAAAAGGCCACCTTTGTACCGACTTTCAAGTCAGCTGAACCGTAAGAAAGGATTACTCGAATAGGTCAGTCTATGGTCCACTTCCCGGAGAGAAAGTCTTCCTGTTAATTTATACAAAATGCCACCTACACGTATGTACCAATTTTCAAGTCAATCTAGCCATAAATACCATTTTTTCGAATAGGTGAAACCCCAGTCTACTTTCCGGAGAGAAGTGTAGTCGGAAAAAAGTATAGTCTTCCTGTTAATCTAAGCAAAATGCTACCTATGCAACGAATTTCAAGTAAATCGAAGCATAAATAGAAGTACAGTCCTTCTGTTATTATAAGCAGAATACCATCTATGTGCCGAACTTCAAGTAAATTTGAGGGAAGGATAATTCTCCAGTTAATCTAAGCAAAAAGCTACCTATGTACCGTTTTTCAAGTCAATCTTGCCATAAGTACCATTTTTTTGAATACGTGAAACCGCAGCCTACTTTCTGGAGAGAAGTGTAGTCTTCCTGTTAATCTAAGCAAAATGCCACCTATTGTATAAATTACGAATTATATGGAATTTATGATTTTAATTATTATGTATTTTTCCAATTGCACTGAAAATACAGTTTTATATTTTTTGAGAATTTTATTTAATTGTTTAAAAATCTCACACCGTATAATTTTATTTATATATTATATAAAATTTATTTAAGTCACAACCGTTTGGAGTTCTTAACGAGCGAAAATTATTTAGTTTTTAATAACGCACATATGTACAAACGTACCATGTTGAGATAAAGCAAGCGAATACTAACAATTAAATTACAAATACTGTAAGCTTATTATTTATAGCAAAAAAATTAGCTTAGATTTATATTAACGGGGAAGGAGGGGAAATTTCGGTTTCCGTTTTCTCTTCAATTCTCTTTACTTTACGGGAATCGGAAATTAAGGTAGGTATTCCAGTGGATAAAAGGTGAGTATTTCAGATTAGTATAAACAATTCAAGGTGAGTATAAATTTTTTATATATGTATATATGTATATTTAATTTCTATTTTTCTTTTAGAACTCTATGAGATCGACGCTCATGTTTTCAGCATGCCGGCGGGCCTGCGGCGACGTGACCTGAACCAAGTCTTCGAGCTGTTGCAGAGTTTTTCGGGCTTTATTTACCAAACCACGGATTCGTTGCTGGAGGGCAGGTGATTTGCTGTTTCGCCGAGTTCTCTCAATGACTGTGCTTCGCATTACCTTGCGCTTCGGTTCCGGTTCAGTGGTGCGCTTCTGATGGTTCTCCCGTGGTTCTTTGGGTAACTTGAGCCTAACTTGCCTTCAGCTGTGATGCGGTGCGCGCTTTGTGAGCTCGCGCGAGGGTCGGTGAAGCAGCGTGTGATGTGCCAGTCAGCATCGACGACAACTGTCTGGGGAGTCGCATGCTCCGGTGGTATGTGAAGTCGCGAGAAAATTTATGCAATAGCGATGTGCTTTTTCGGACTCGTTCCTTTCGTCGGGCGTCATCGCCAGGAAAGCCCGACAGTGGCGCAATGAGTGTGTCACTTCCACTTTTAATAATTAGCAATATGTGTGCGCGTATGTACATACGTACATACATATGTATACCTACAGTGGCTGTTGGTCAAGCGCCTATCAACAACCACACACGTCAACAAAACAAACTACCGTACAAAACGGAGATGACAAAACTAACAAAGTGACCTGCTAGCTTAGTGAAGACGACGTGGGTCGCTAACTACGTACAATAACAAATCAAGTGAAAGGATCGACGCTGACTTAGATAAACAAATGCACGACAACAATTAAGCAACGATATAAGACAGAGTAAACAAAATATATTTTTGGGGTGCACCCGAGGTGTGGTCCAACCAAACTGGTTACGAACCCACTCGCACTACTCCCGTGCTGCCGGAGGTAACTTTAACCCGCCTGTATGACTGGGCTCTGGGTGCGGGATGCTAAAGGGATGGGTGAGGACGAACTGAGGGAACGACACTGTCGGCACGACAAAAAAATGTACGAAAACAATAAGTGATACTTAGCGGTTGCTCGGTCGGGTGTGAGTACCCAACTTCGGTGCTCCTCCGGTGGTGCCGCAAACTCCGGTCCCGCCACTAGAACGCGAAACCAATAAATAAACACTATGGGCTTCGACTGCCCTAATTTGTCCTGACACAAAAAAAACTAGGCTTCAACTGCCTCTTCTTCTATTAGCTGCCTCGTCTGGCAAAACACTACAAAACACTCGAATTTTATATATTTATATTTTTTTTTTCACTAAAATCACTACTCGCCTGCGCAAGAAAGGTGTTGACGCTTTCGTATATTGCTGGAATCTGATCCGGCACGCACTTACGAGCCAGGCCGCAAGCTACGCGTCGACCTTCAGAATTCTCAGGCAAGTGTGTATTGGTGCCCAATCATTTGGCGCCGCCCCCATCACCCAAAGGGACAGAGTAGCGCACGCCACCATGGCACACCAAGTACACTGGGATAATTTGCAACCGTGCCAACAATTCATGGCTTTGAATTATACAATTATTTGCCGACAGATGCCATTGCCAACGAGTGAAAGGAATATTAGGCAAAACAAAGGAAATGAACAAACAAACACAAAAGACGGCCAGCACGCGACAAGTGGTTGCGGCAGCACAGCCGACACTTGCCGAAGTTCTGTGATCTGAAAAGAAATCGTTCGAAAAGCAATTTTAGTATGAGATGATGGAGAGTGGAGGTGTGCAGAGTTTAGTTTTTCGAGAGAGAGGGAGAGGGGGATGTATAAGCTAAGCGGGTGGCAGAAGGCGGAGTTTGGTTATGTTGCGGGTGACCGTTCCGCCTTTAATGCGGATGTCTACCACGCGAACGTTTTAGTCGGGTCCGGGATGCAGTTCGTTATGCGACCTAGTCGCCATTCGTTTCGGGGTAGGAGGTCGTCTTTGATGACGACGAGATCACCTTCCTTCATATTTCGCTGGGATCTTTTCTATTTATAGCGTTTTTGAAGATGGTGGAGATATTCAGTTTTCCAGCGCTTGCTGAACTGATGATGGAGTACTCTTAATTTTTGTATGGGTGCGCCTCGTAAGAAGTGGCCTAGGGTTGATACCTTCAAGTCTTCGGGATCTTGAGACATAGGAGAGAGTGGTCTGGAGTTGAGTAGCGCATCGATGCGTATTAGGAGAGTGGTAAACTCCTCGAAGGTGAATTTTTGATGTCCAGCGACTTTAGTGAAGTGAGTTTCGAAGCTTTTCACTGCCACTTCTCAAAGTCCTCCCATATGTGGAGCGTAAGGGTGTTCTGTTATGGTTTTGTCCGAAACTTCCTCAAGGAAGGCGGATAGTTCTCTTTGTAGGCTTCGCTGTGTTCCTACGAAGATTTTGCCGTCGTCGGACATTATCTTGTGGGGAATGCCTCTTTATCCTACAAATCGTGCGAATGCTGCCTTAAATGCTTCTGTTGTTAGGTCGGAGCATACTTCCAGATGAATGGCCTTTGTCGAGAAACAGGCGAATACACACACGTATGCTTTGGAATGGGATGCTCAGCGGAGAGTAGAGGTTTTGACGAGGAATGGGCCGGCAAAATCTACACCGGTAGTATGGAATGGGAGTGTATATGTGGACCGTTCAGGGGGTAACGCTGCCATCAATTGCGTGCTCATCTTCTGCTTGTATATCGTGCATTTCTTGCACCGAAAAATGCAAGATTTTACCTTTTGGCGGATTCGGGGAATATGGTACTCCTGTTGGACCACGTGAATCATCAGCTGCTTTTCCGCGTGCAGTAGAGTTGACTTGAGGAACTCGAGGAGGAGGGAGCAATATCGGGAATTATCGGGGATGATAATTGGTTAGCGCTCATCGTAGCTGAGGGCGGCATGAGTGAGACGTACATTTGCATGCAGTAGTCCTGATTTATCCAAGAAGGGGTTAAGAGTACGGAGAGGATCTCTTTTTTCTATCGGACATTTCGACTCCAGTGCTGTGATGGCTTTTCCGAAATATTTTCGCTGGGTGACAGCGAAGTCGCTTTGAGTGAGAGTGGTAGAGGAGGACAAACGGTCTAGAAAATCAGAGGATTCTAACGCGTGGAATGCTTCAATTTGTCGTTGTTCGGGAGGGGACGAATGAGTTGGTGAACTTTTCGGCCAAAGAGGGGATGGCCTAGTCAACCACTCGGAGCCTTTTCACCAGAGTGAACTGTTGACGAGCTCTTGGAGCTTAGCTCTACGCGTACCTAGATCAGCTGGGTTGTCAGCACTGGAGACATGTCGCCACGTAGCATTGTTTACGAGTTCGAGGATCTGAGATGTCCTGTTCACTACGTACGTTTTCCACGTCCAAGGGGGGTTTTCCAGTCATGCTAATACAATTGAGGAGTCTGTCCATAAACTTAGTCCATGAGATGGCAGATTTAGGGAAGATCGGATCTGCTTTACTAATTTTGCTAGTAAAACTGCGCCGCAAAGTTCCAACCTATGGAGAGAGACGGTTTGTAAGGGGGCCACTTTACTCTTGGCTTCGAGTGAGTGGGATGTAGCGGCTTCATCTTGCTGGACTCATAAATATACGCAGGCGCAGAAGGCCTTCTCGGAAGCATCTGAGAATCCGTGTAGCTGAATGGAACTGTTTGGGCTGAATTGCACCCATCGAGGTATCCTTATCTCTTCGATTGCGGCGAGATTTTTCCTGAAGGTGTTCCATTTGTGGAGTGATATCGGCTTCATGGTTTCGTCCCAGTCTGTTCCTTCCATCCATAGTTGTTGAAGAAGAGTTTTCCCTGCTTTAATTATGGGGGATAGCCATCCTGCCGGGTCGAAAAGTTTCGCGACAGATGAAAGCATCTGTCGTTTCGTGGCAGTGGCTGAGGGTAAGGGGGGTCAACTGAGTACGAGAATGTATCAGTGAGAGCATTCCATTTTATTCCGAAAGTTTTTGTATAACTTGCCTCTTCGAATTGGAGAAATTTTTCATCTAAAAGATCAGACTGGGGGATGTCTTTCAGCAGTGACTTGTGGTTTGCTGTGATCTTTTTTAACGGGAATCCGGCTGACTTGAATACTTCGATAACTTGATGTATCGATTTGCCGGCTGAGTCTAGATTATGTCCGCCTGAGAGGATGTCATCTATGTATGTCTCTCCTCTTAATATTTTTGATACATGGGGGAATGTCTCCTAAGAGTCCTTGGCTAATTGGTGTAGTGTCCTTATTGCCAAATATGGAGCGCAGTTGACACCGAATGTCACCATTTTTAGTTTAAAGTCTTCTATCGTACTATTACGGGTTCTACGGAATAGAATGCGTTGAAAGTCTTGGTCTTCCTTATGGACTTATATTTGACGGTACATTTTTTCAATGTCGCCGTTAAAAACATACTTATATAATCGCCATTTTAGAATAATGAGCATTAAGTCATTTTGGAGAACGGGGCCCGTATGTAATACGTTGTTAAGTGAGAGACCGGAACTTTAGTAGTTTTACTTCCAGGTTTAATCACCGCGTGATGGGGTAGGTAAAAGGAGAAATATTTACCGTCGCGTATGATTTCTCGTGAATGGGTTGGTTACATGCGATCTAACGTTAGGTATTCCTCTAGGACTTCTGAATAGGTGTTCCGAAGTTCATCTTTCTTTTCGTTAGTTCGTTCCACGCTGAGGTATTACTGCTGTGCGGCAGGTCTGGAGTGCCCGAGTGCAATGGAGTCCGGGAATGCTGACTTGAATGGCAGCTTTACTACACACCGACCTTCTTCTCGTCGATGAGTGGTTTATTTGTAGAGCGCTTCACAATATTCATCATCATCTGTGTATGTGGGGGCCGGTGGTACCTTTTTTTGTTCCCAGAATTTCCTGAGTAGTTCTCCTAGTGATTCTGAAGGGGTTTCAATCACCTGAGTAGAGAATGATGAGATTTCTTCCACAACTGGTCCACTTAATATCCACCCAAATATTGTGTTTTGGGCTATTAAGCTGCCGCCTACATTAATTTTGAGGCCTGGGGTGAATATTTTTGGGATTATATCGCTACCAATGACCATGTCTATTCTAGCTGGTGTAAAGCAGTTGGGGTCTGCTAATGGTAGTGAGAGATATTCTGTTAAATCTACTTCTTTTATTTTGAAGGATGGGAGAGTGTGCGTATGGGCACAGCAAAGTATAAATGTACACTGGATTTTTATTATACCTTTTTTGTATGCTGGGTGCTTTGCTTAGCTTATACGAGTATGTACGTATGTATACTTATGTACGTACGTACCTTTGCCCGCTTGCTATTGTAAATAGCGAAGGGGTGGAAATTGCCGGAATATGAAAAAAGCACTTTATGTACCAGGGGTGTTAGTTGAAATTTTTTTCGATAAAGAAAACACTTAATTTTAAGAGGAATCTCAAACTTTTTTTATTCAAAGTATTGACCATTGGTTTCTACACATTTCGCCCATCTCTCAGGCAAATTATGGATACCATTCCAAAAAAACTTTTTCTCTCTCGAGGCAAGCCATTGGACGAGCCATTTTTCGACTTCTTCAAAATTAGCGAAGCACTGCTCTGCAAGGGAGTGTCCCATCGATGCGAAAAGGTGATAGTCGGACGGGGCGAGGTCTGGAGAGTACAGCGGGTGCGATAATATTTCCCAATTAAGTGTCTTTCACCAGTTTAGCGGTATGAGACGGCGCGTTGTCATGTTGCAAGACAACTTTGCCCATTCCGACCGTTTTTCGATCAACGCATGATTCAAATTGATCATTTGTTGTCGGTAGCGATCCGTGTTCACCGTTTCACCAGGTTTTAACAACTCGTAGTACACCACACCACACTGGTCCCACCAAACACAGAGCATTGTCTTACGGCCAAAGCGATTTGGCCTTGCAGTCGATGGGCCAGCTTCACCAGGGGAAAGCCATGATTTTTTTCGCTTCGGGTTCTCAAAAGATATTCATTTTTCGTCCCCCGTGACAATTCGATGCAAAAAAGATTTCCTTTCGAATCGCTGAAGTAGCATTTCAAAAACGGTTTTTCGATTTTCCATTTGTCTATTGTTCAGCTGGTGTGGCACCCATTTTCGATAATTCTCGATCTTTCCCTGGCTTTTAAACGTTGGCAAATTGCTCCTCGAGTCACATGTAGTGTTTCTGCCAATTTTTGTTGCGATTGGGTTGGATCAACATGCAATTCCACGTCTTCGAACTTTTTCGCTGCACCAGGATGTTCATTGTCTGTCAAATCGAAATCTACACTTTTAAATTGACGAAACCATGTCTCACATGTTCTAATCACTGGAGCATGTTTACCATAAGTTTCTACCAGCAAAAGGTAAGCTTCAGCTGCTTTTTTCTTTTGATGAAATAAGAAAAGCAACGAATGCCGCAAATGCGATTTACTTGGAACGAAACTCGACATATTCACTGAGGTAAACAAATATGACGCTATTATTTTGGCGGAATGTGACTTGCGTATTTTTGTAGGTTAATGTCAATAGAAAAAAATTACATACATGCCAAATCATAGAAATTTATACATATTGCTAGCGACACCTACTAGTGAAACCGGCAAACTTCAACTAAAACACCTGGTATATATGTGTATGTATATACATATACCACGGTTGGGTAGCGGTGGCTTGCTATGAGGTGGTGACTTTGGGCAGTGGAATGTGTTTACACTGGTCCGGTTTTGGACCCGTTGGAATGAGCTTCGGTCCAGTTGGGGTGTATATACCTAGAATATAAATATACTTGGGAGTATGTATGAGGGCGGTAACTGGTCCGATTCTGGGCTTTTTCGAAGGTGTTTTTGCCCCAATTGGCGTATATCAAGGGGGAGTTTATATACGTGAGGAGATATAAAATAAGCGGTTTTTTGTATTAAATTTACGTGTATTCTTTTCCTGGGGTAAGCGGTCGTTTTTCATATATACGTTTTAATATATTATATATGAGCGCTGTTATATTCGGTAAATGAAAAGTAGGGGATTTTCATTTACCGACCTTTGGGACCCGCTATGTATATTATATATTGTGAAAATGTAATAGTTTAGCGAATTTTGTAATTTTGCGCAAACGTAATAAAACTTTTTATTTATTATTATTTTTTTTTGAGATCTGAGACCGTTTATGTATGATGAGAAGGTATCATACACCGTTTGGCAAAATCCGCTAAACTTAATTTAATATGCAATCGCTTGAAGCAGTGGGACTTACTTTGACATCCGGACTTATTACAAACCACTTTTTGAGAGGGGGGTGACGTGCTGACTTCTATGTATTGCTGGTGTTCCTGTGTTGTTGAGGTTTTGATTGTCCACCTTGGTCTGCTTATTAACGTGCACGATTTGTTTCGTGCTTGATTTTTTTATTTTGTAAATATTTATTTTTCTTTATAATTTTATTTAATTCGCTTATTGTCTTTTTTCTTTTTTTTTTGTAGGTAGCAATGTATTTTATTTTTACTACTTTTTTTATGTTACCGCTTTTTATGGTTTTTTGTATATTTATAAGAATATATTTTCATATATAAATGTATATAAAACTTTTATTTTGGGGTTTTCTTTTTTATTTGTTTTAATTTTCTATTTAATTGTTTATGTATGTATTTTGCAGCACAGAACTTGCACTATATTTATGCATTTTTATGTTTGTTTTTATGTATACATATATATATTTTTTTCCAATTTTTTGTTTTAATTTGTATTTAATGTTTTATTATCTGTTATGAACTTTCAACGTCCCACTAACGTACCCATACAACATTTTAAAGTTAGCGTCCGGTTTCGCTTATGTCCTTACCACCATTTGTGTGCACTAGCTTTCCAGCTGCTTCAGTCATGGGGGAGTTGGGCTTATAATGGCTTTCAGGACTAAGCCGGAAAATTGACGTCGGAAATAAACAACGAGATAAAGAAAATAATTTGCACACATGAAAATTAAATAAAAGAAACCAGTGAACCGATGCGCTGTTTCCTAAGCCTCCTTAAATCCTGGAGAACGTCTAACCAAACAAATGCTTTAGCAGCCACTGATGTTGTTTTAACTGCTCCGAGCAGTTAAAAATCACCCTACCAATGGTTTCATTGCTGTAACAGAAACCCCTTTTGACCTATCAACGACACATCCAATTTCAGACCACTGTTTTAAGATTTAACAATTCATAATCATGATTTATTTACTAATTGAGCATACACGGTGTGTCCCAAAACTAACCGAACTTTTTGGATATAAAATAGTAAAATACATATCACACTTATATTATCTTTGAAAGTTATTATTTATTCAAAATAGGTTCCATTTGACTCAACACAACGTTTGGAACGATCAACCAGCGCATGCATAGATTTTTTTATGCCATTTATAGAAATGTTCTTCAGTACCTCTATTACGGCTGCTTCATTTTTTTTCAATTCTTTTTTAATTTTTTAAACTTCAATTTCAATTTTTTTTCAAGTTTGACACAAAATTTTATATTTGCTCTTTGTTCCATTTTTTTTTGGAACATTAGCACACTTTTGATATTACTGAAATGGCTGTCACTTTTACATCTGTCATCCGACTTACATGAAGTTAGGTGCGTTTGAAAGAGGATGAATGTATCTTTTTAATGTTGCAAATTTTCAATACATGGCGCTGTATTTTGTATGATTTAAATATAAAGTTCGGTTATTTTTAGGACACACCGTGTAGGTGGCATTTTGCTTGGATTAACAGGAAGACTACTCTTCTCTCCGGAAAGTGGACCAGGAACTGACCTATTCCAAAAATCTTATTTACGGTTCGGTTTTCTTGAAAGTTGGTAAATTGGTAGCCTTGTGCTAAGACAAAGAGTAAGACTACACTTCTCTCCCCGAAGTAGACCAGGGACTGACTTACTAGAAAAAACTTTATTTATTGCTAGATTGAAGAAGACACCTTTTCGTTAGGTGGATCAGAGACTGGCCTACTCGAGAAAATTTTATTTATAGCTTGATTTACTTGAAGACCCCATTTTTTCCTGAAAGTGGACCACGGACTGAAAGGTCTCATTTATGGTTCGATGTACTTGAAATTCGGTACATACACGGTGTGTCCCAAAAATAACCGAACTTTTTGGATATAAAATAGTAAAATACATATCACACGTATATTATCTTTGAAAGTTATTATTTATTCAAAATAGGTTCCATTTGAATCAACACAACGTTTGGAACGATCAACCAGCGCATGCATAGATTTTTTTATGTCATTTATAGAAATGTTCTTCAGTACCTCGGATACGGCTGCTTCATTTTTTTCAATTTTTTTTTAATTTTTTAAACTTCAATTTCAATTTTTTTCAAGTTCGACACAAATTTTTATATTTGCTCTTTTTTTTGGAACCATTAGCACACTTTAGGTTTTATTGAAATGGCTGTCACTTTTACATCTGTCATCCGACTTACATGAAGTCAGGTGCGTTTGAAAACGTTTTGAAATGTTGGCAAATTGCTCCTCGAGTCACATGTAGTGTTTCTGCCAATTTTTGTTGCGATTGGGTTGGATCAACATGCAATTCCACGTCTTCGAACTTTTTCGCTGCACCAGGATGTTCATTGTCTGTCAAATCGAAATCTACACTTTTAAATTGACGAAACCATGTCTCACATGTTCTAATCACTGGAGCATGTTTACCATAAGTTTCTACCAGCAACAGGTAAGCTTCAGCTGCTTTTTTCTTTTGATGAAATAAGAAAAGCAACGAATGCCGCAAATGCGATTTACTTGGAACGAGACTCGACATATTCACTGAGGTAAACAAATATGACGCTATTATTTTGGCGGAATGTGACTTGCGTATTTTTGTAGGTTAATGTCAATAGAAAAAAATTACATACATGCCAAATCATAGAAATTTATACATATTGCTAGCGACACCTACTAGTGAAACCGGCAAACTTCAACTAAAACACCTGGTATATATGTGTATGTATATACATATACCACGGTTGGGTAGCGGTGGCTTGCTATGAGGTGGTGACTTTGGGCAGTGGAATGTGTTTACACTGGTCCGGTTTTGGACCCGTTGGAATGAGCTTCGGTCCAGTTGGGGTGTATATACCTAGAATATAAATATACTTGGGAGTATGTATGAGGGCGGTAACTGGTCCGATTCTGGGCTTTTTCGAAGGTGTTTTTGCCCCAATTGGCGTATATCAAGGGGGAGTTTATATACGTGAGGAGATATAAAATAAGCGGTTTTTTGTATTAAATTTACGTGTATTCTTTTCCTGGGGTAAGCGGTCGTTTTTCATATATACGTTTTAATATATTATATATGAGCGCTGTTATATTCGGTAAATGAAAAGTAGGGGATTTTCATTTACCGACCTTTGGGACCCGCTATGTATATTATATGTTGTGAAAATGTAATAGTTTAGCGAATTTTGTAATTTTGCGCAAACGTAATAAAACTTTTTATTTATTATTATTTTTTTTTGAGATCTGAGACCGTTTATGTATGATGAGAAGGTATCATACACCGTTTGGCAAAATCCGCTAAACTTAATTTAATATGCAATCGCGTGAAGCAGTGGGACTTACTTTGACATCCGGACTTATTACAAACCACTTTTTTTTTTGAGAGGGGGGTGACGTGCTGACTTCTATGTATTGCTGGTGTTCCTGTGTTGTTGAGGTTTTGGTTGTCCACCTTGGTCTGCTTATTAACGTGCACGATTTGTTTCGTGCTTGATTTTTTTATTTTGTAAATATTTATTTTTCTTTATAATTTTATTTAATTCGCTTATTGTCTTTTTTCTTTTTTTTTGTATGTAGCAATGTATTTTATTTTTACTACTTTTTTTATGTTACCGCTTTTTATGGTTTTTTGTATATTTATAAGAATATATTTTCATATATAAATGTATATAAAACTTTTATTTTGGGGTTTTCTTTTTTATTTGTTTTAATTTTCTATTTAATTGTTTATGTATGTATTTTGCAGCACAGAACTTGCACTATATTTATGCATTTTTATGTTTGTTTTTATGTATACATATATATATTTTTTTCCAATTTTTTGTTTTAATTTGTATTTAATGTTTTATTATCTGTTATGAACTTTCAACGTCCCACTAACGTACCCATACAACATTTTAAAGTTAGCGTCCGGTTTCGCTTATGTCCTTACCACCATTTGTGTGCACTAGCTTTCCAGCTGCCTCAGTCATGGGGGAGTTGGGCTTATAATGGCTTTCAGGACTAAGCCGGAAAATTGACGTCGGAAATAAACAACGAGATAAAGAAAATAATTTGCACACATGAAAATTAAATAAAAGAAACCAGTGAACCGATGCGCTGTTTCCTAAGCCTCCTTAAATCCTGGAGAACGTCTAACCAAACAAATGCTTTAGCAGCCACTGATGTTGTTTTAACTGCTCCGAGCAGTTAAAAACCACCCTACCAATGGTTTCATTGCTGTAACAGAAACCCCTTTTGACCTATCAACGACATATCCAATTTCAGACCACTGTTTTAAGATTTAACAATTCATAATCATGATTTATTTACTAATTGAGCATACACGGTGTGTCCCAAAACTAACCGAACTTTTTGGATATAAAATAGTAAAATACATATCACACGTATATTATCTTTGAAAGTTATTATTTATTCAAAATAGGTTCCATTTGACTCAACACAACGTTTGGAACGATCAACCAGCGCATGCATAGATTTTTTTATGCCATTTATAGAAATGTTCTTCAGTACCTCTATTACGGCTGCTTCATTTTTTTTCAATTCTTTTTTAATTTTTTAAACTTCAATTTCAATTTTTTTTCAAGTTTGACACAAAATTTTATATTTGCTCTTTGTTCCATTTTTTTTTGGAACATTAGCACACTTTTGATATTACTGAAATGGCTGTCACTTTTACATCTGTCATCCGACTTACATGAAGTTAGGTGCGTTTGAAAGAGGATGAATGTATCTTTTTAATGTTGCAAATTTTCAATACATGGCGCTGTATGTTGTATGATTTAAATATAAAGTTCGGTTATTTTTAGGACACACCGTGTAGGTGGCATTTTGCTTGGATTAACAGGAAGACTACTCTTCTCTCCGGAAAGTGGACCAGGAACTGACCTATTCCAAAAATCTTATTTACGGTTCGGTTTTCTTGAAAGTTGGTAAATTGGTAGCCTTGTGCTAAGACAAAGAGTAAGACTACACTTCTCTCCCCGAAGTAGACCAGGGACTGACTTACTAGAAAAAATTTTATTTATTGCTAGATTGAAGAAGACACCTTTTCGTTAGGTGGATCAGAGACTGGCCTACTCGAGAAAATTTTATTTATAGCTTGATTTACTTGAAGACCCCATTTTTTTCCTGAAAGTGGACCACGGACTGAAAGGTCTCATTTATGGTTCGATGTACTTGAAATTCGGTACATACACGGTGTGTCCCAAAAATAACCGAACTTTTTGGATATAAAATAGTAAAATACATATCACACGTATATTATCTTTGAAAGTTATTATTTATTCAAAATAGGTTCCATTTGAATCAACACAACGTTTGGAACGATCAACCAGCGCATGCATAGATTTTTTATGTCATTTATAGAAATGTTCTTCAGTACCTCGGATACGGCTGCTTCATTTTTTTCAATTTTTTTTTAATTTTTTAAACTTCAATTTCAATTTTTTTCAAGTTCGACACAAATTTTTATATTTGCTCTTTTTTTTGGAACCATTAGCACACTTTAGGTTTTATTGAAATGGCTGTCACTTTTACATCTGTCATCCGACTTACATGAAGTCAGGTGCGTTTGAAAACGTTTTGAAACGTTGGCAAATTGCTCCTCGAGTCACATGTAGTGTTTCTGCCAATTTTTGTTGCGATTGGGTTGGATCAACATGCAATTCCACGTCTTCGAACTTTTTCGCTGCACCAGGATGTTCATTGTCTGTCAAATCGAAATCTACACTTTTAAATTGACGAAACCATGTCTCACATGTTCTAATCACTGGAGCATGTTTACCATAAGTTTCTACCAGCAACAGGTAAGCTTCAGCTGCTTTTTTCTTTTGATGAAATAAGAAAAGCAACGAATGCCGCAAATGCGATTTACTTGGAACGAGACTCGACATATTCACTGAGGTAAACAAATATGACGCTATTATTTTGGCGGAATGTGACTTGCGTATTTTTGTAGGTTAATGTCAATAGAAAAAAATTACATACATGCCAAATCATAGAAATTTATACATATTGCTAGCGACACCTACTAGTGAAACCGGCAAACTTCAACTAAAACACCTGGTATATATGTGTATGTATATACATATACCACGGTTGGGTAGCGGTGGCTTGCTATGAGGTGGTGACTTTGGGCAGTGGAATGTGTTTACACTGGTCCGGTTTTGGACCCGTTGGAATGAGCTTCGGTCCAGTTGGGGTGTATATACCTAGAATATAAATATACTTGGGAGTATGTATGAGGGCGGTAACTGGTCCGATTCTGGGCTTTTTCGAAGGTGTTTTTGCCCCAATTGGCGTATATCAAGGGGGAGTTTATATACGTGAGGAGATATAAAATAAGCGGTTTTTTGTATTAAATTTACGTGTATTCTTTTCCTGGGGTAAGCGGTCGTTTTTCATATATACGTTTTAATATATTATATATGAGCGCTGTTATATTCGGTAAATGAAAAGTAGGGGATTTTCATTTACCGACCTTTGGGACCCGCTATGTATATTATATGTTGTGAAAATGTAATAGTTTAGCGAATTTTGTAATTTTGCGCAAACGTAATAAAACTTTTTATTTATTATTATTTTTTTTTGAGATCTGAGACCGTTTATGTATGATGAGAAGGTATCATACACCGTTTGGCAAAATCCGCTAAACTTAATTTAATATGCAATCGCGTGAAGCAGTGGGACTTACTTTGACATCCGGACTTATTACAAACCACTTTTTTTTTTGAGAGGGGGGTGACGTGCTGACTTCTATGTATTGCTGGTGTTCCTGTGTTGTTGAGGTTTTGGTTGTCCACCTTGGTCTGCTTATTAACGTGCACGATTTGTTTCGTGCTTGATTTTTTTATTTTGTAAATATTTATTTTTCTTTATAATTTTATTTAATTCGCTTATTGTCTTTTTTCTTTTTTTTTTGTATGTAGCAATGTATTTTATTTTTACTACTTTTTTTATGTTACCGCTTTTTATGGTTTTTTGTATATTTATAAGAATATATTTTCATATATAAATGTATATAAAACTTTTATTTTGGGGTTTTCTTTTTTATTTGTTTTAATTTTCTATTTAATTGTTTATGTATGTATTTTGCAGCACAGAACTTGCACTATATTTATGCATTTTTATGTTTGTTTTTATGTATACATATATATATTTTTTTCCAATTTTTTGTTTTAATTTGTATTTAATGTTTTATTATCTGTTATGAACTTTCAACGTCCCACTAACGTACCCATACAACATTTTAAAGTTAGCGTCCGGTTTCGCTTATGTCCTTACCACCATTTGTGTGCACTAGCTTTCCAGCTGCTTCAGTCATGGGGGAGTTGGGCTTATAATGGCTTTCAGGACTAAGCCGGAAAATTGACGTCGGAAATAAACAACGAGATAAAGAAAATAATTTGCACACATGAAAATTAAATAAAAGAAACCAGTGAACCGATGCGCTGTTTCCTAAGCCTCCTTAAATCCTGGAGAACGTCTAACCAAACAAATGCTTTAGCAGCCACTGATGTTGTTTTAACTGCTCCGAGCAGTTAAAAACCACTCTACCAATGGTTTCATTGCTGTAACAGAAACCCCTTTTGACCTATCAACGGCACATCCAATTTCAGACCACTGTTTTAAGATTTAACAATTCATAATCATGATTTATTTACTAATTGAGCATACACGGTGTGTCCCAAAACTAACCGAACTTTTTGGATATAAAATAGTAAAATACATATCACACGTATATTATCTTTGAAAGTTATTATTTATTCAAAATAGGTTCCATTTGACTCAACACAACGTTTGGAACGATCAACCAGCGCATGCATAGATTTTTTTATGCCATTTATAGAAATGTTCTTCAGTACCTCTATTACGGCTGCTTCATTTTTTTTCAATTCTTTTTTAATTTTTTAAACTTCAATTTCATTTTTTTTTCAAGTTTGACACAAAATTTTATATTTGCTCTTTGTTCCATTTTTTTTTGGAACATTAGCACACTTTTGATATTACTGAAATGGCTGTCACTTTTACATCTGTCATCCGACTTACATGAAGTTAGGTGCGTTTGAAAGAGGATGAATGTATCTTTTTAATGTTGCAAATTTTCAATACATGGCGCTGTATGTTGTATGATTTAAATATAAAGTTCGGTTATTTTTAGGACACACCGTGTAGGTGGCATTTTGCTTGGATTAACAGGAAGACTACTCTTCTCTCCGGAAAGTGGACCAGGAACTGACCTATTCCAAAAATCTTATTTACGGTTCGGTTTTCTTGAAAGTTGGTAAATTGGTAGCCTTGTGCTAAGACAAAGAGTAAGACTACACTTCTCTCCCCGAAGTAGACCAGGGACTGACTTACTAGAAAAAATTTTATTTATTGCTAGATTGAAGAAGACACCTTTTCGTTAGGTGGATCAGAGACTGGCCTACTCGAGAAAATTTTATTTATAGCTTGATTTACTTGAAGACCCCATTTTTTCCTGAAAGTGGACCACGGACTGAAAGGTCTCATTTATGGTTCGATGTACTTGAAATTCGGTACATACACGGTGTGTCCCAAAAATAACCGAACTTTTTGGATATAAAATAGTAAAATACATATCACACGTATATTATCTTTGAAAGTTATTATTTATTCAAAATAGGTTCCATTTGAATCAACACAACGTTTGGAACGATCAACCAGCGCATGCATAGATTTTTTATGTCATTTATAGAAATGTTCTTCAGTACCTCGGATACGGCTGCTTCATTTTTTTCAATTTTTTTTTAATTTTTTAAACTTCAATTTCAATTTTTTTCAAGTTCGACACAAATTTTTATATTTGCTCTTTTTTTTGGAACCATTAGCACACTTTAGGTTTTATTGAAATGGCTGTCACTTTTACATCTGTCATCCGACTTACATGAAGTCAGGTGCGTTTGAAAGAGGATGAATGTATCTTTTTAATATTGCAAATGTTCAATAGATGGTGCTGTATTTTGTATGATTTAAATATAAAGTTCGGTTATTTTTGCGACACACCGTGTATGTACCGAATTTCAAGTCAACGTAGCCATAAATAAAATTTTTTCCAATATATCAGTCTTTGGCCCACTTTCTGGAGAGAAGAAGAGCATTCCTGTTAATCTAAGCTAAAGGCTGCCTATGTACCGATTTTCATGAAAGCAGAACAATAAGTAAGATTGTTCGATTAGGTCAGTCTCTGGGTCACTTCCCGGAGAAAAGAATCTTCCTGTTAATCTATACAGAAAGCTGTCTTTGTGCCGATATTCAAGTCAGCTTAACAATAATTAAGAGTTCAATTTCTAACCACCCTCACAGAAAGAAGTATAGTATTCCTGTTAATCTGAGTAAAAGGCACCTTTGAACCGAGTTTCAAGAAAACCGAACTATAAGTCAGTCCCTGGTCTATTCTCCGGGGAGAAGTGTGGCCTTCCTGTTAATCTAAGCAAAAGGCCACCTATGTACCGATATTCTAGTCAGCCGAATAATAAGTAAGATTTTTCCAAATAGCTCAGTCTCTGGCCCACTTCCAGTAGAGAAGAAGAGTTTTCCTGTTAATCTAAGCAAAAGACCACCTATGTACCGATTTTCATGAAAGCCGAACCATAAGTAAGATTTTTTTAACAGGTCAGTCTCTGTCCCACTTCCCGGAGAAAAGAGTTCTCCTGTTAATCTATACAAAAAGCTGGCTTTGTACCGATACCAAGTCAGCTGAACAATAATTAAGATCTTTCGAAGAGGTCAATTTCTGGTCCACTTCCCAGAAAGAAGAGAAAATAGTATTCCTGTTAATCTATACAGAAAGCTACCTATGTACCGAGTTTCAAGTCAGCCGAACCATAAGAAAGATTTATTCGAATAGGTCAGTCTCTGTTATCCTAAGTAAATGGCCACGTATGTATAAAATTTCAAGTAAATCGAACCATAAATACGGATTTTCAATCATTGGTCCACTTTCCGGAGAGAAGTTTGGTAAATTAAATTTCTTCGAATAGGTCAGTCTCTGCCCCTCCTCCGGAAGAAAATAAGAGTCTTCCCGCTAATCTAAGTATCGAGTAACCCGAATCATATTTTTTTTTAATAAATCCGTCCCTGGTCCACTTCCCGGAGAAAAGAAGAGTATTTCTGTTAACTTAAGCGAAAAGACACCTATGTACCCAATTTCAAATAAATCCAGTCATATTTATACTTTTTTGGACTAGGTCAGTTCCCGTTCCACTTCCCGGAGAAAAGAAAAGTTTTACTGTTAATCTAAGCAAAAGGCCACCTATCAAGAAAGTCGAACCATAAGTAAGATTTTTCGAACAGGTCAGTTTCTGGTTCACTTTCCGGAAAGAAGTATAGTATAAGATTTTTTTAATTGGCCAGTTTCTGGCCCTCTTCCCAGAGAAAAGAGTTCTCCTGTTAATCTATGCAAAAAGTCGCCCATGTACCGAGTTTCAAGTCAACGTAGCCATAAATAATTTTTTTTCGAATAGATCCGTCTCTGATCCATCTCCTGAAAGGATAAGAGTCTTTCTGTTAATCTAAGCAAAAAGCCACATATAATCCGAACTTCAAGTCAATGTAGCCAAAAATAAAATTTTTGAATGGATCAGTCCCTGGTACACCTTCCGTAGAGAAGTTTAGTCTTCCTGATTATCTAAACAGAAGCCCACATCTGTACCGATTTTCAAGTCAGCTGAACTATAAGTAAGATTTCACGAATAAGTCAGTCCCTGGTATATCTTCCGGGGAAAAGTGTAGCTTTACTGTTAATCTAAGCAAAAGGCCACTTATGTACCGATATCCTAGTCAGCCAATAAATAAGAAAAATTTTTCCGAATAGCTCAGTCTCTGGCCCACTTCCCGGGGAGAAAAAGAGTTTTCCTGTTATCTAAACAAATGGCCACCTGTGTATAAGATTTCAAGTAAATCGAACCATAAATAAGGCTTTTCAGTCATTTGACCACTTTTCGGAGAGAAGTGTAGTAAATAAAATTTCTTCGAATAGGTCAGCCTCTGATCCACCTCCCGAAGGGATTAAGATACTTCCTGTTAATCTAAGCAAAAAGCCACCTATGTACCGAATTTAAAGTCAACGTAGCCATAAATAAAATTGTTTCGAATAGATCAGTGTCTGGCCCACTTCCCGGAGCGAAGAAAAGTTTTATGGTTAATCTTAGCAAAATACCTAAGTAACGAAATTTATGTAAATCGAACCACATATGAGACTTTTCAGTCCCTGGTCCACTTTCCGGAGAGAAGTGTAGTCTTCAAATATAACGACCTAGAAATACAATTTTTTCGAATAGATCAGGCCCTGGTCCACTTCCCGGAGAGAAGAATAGTCTTCCGGTTAATCTTAGCAAAATACCACATATGTAACGAAATACAAGTAAATGTAGCCATAACTAATATTTTTTTATAGGTCAGTGTCTAGTCCACTTCCCGGAGAGAAGTATAATTTTCCAATTAATCTAAGCCAAAAGCTACCTATGTACCCAATTTCAAGAAAGCCGAACCATAAATAAAATTTTTTGAATAGATCAGTCTCTGCTCCACCTTCCGGAGAGAAGTGTATTATTCCTAATTATCTAAGCAAAAGGCCACGCTTTTCTAGTCAGCCGAGCAATGAGTAAGATTTTTCCGTATAGGTCAATTTCTGGTTCACTTCCGGGAAAGACTTATATTATAAGATTTTTTAATAGGCCAGTCTCTGGCTCTTTTCCCGGAGAAAAGAGTGTTGGTGTTAATCTATACAAAAGGCTGCCTATGTCCCGAAATTCAAGTCAGCCGAACCATAAGAATGATTTATTCGAACAGATCGGTCTCTGATCCGTCTCCCGAAGAGAATTATAGTCTTTCTGTTAATCGAAGGTAAAAGCCACTTATGTACCGAATTTCAAGTAAATAGTACCATAAATAATATTTTTTCAATAAGCCAGTATCTGGTCTATTTCCCGGAAAGATGAATGTCTTCCTGTTAATCTAAGCAAAATGCTGCCTAAGGACCGAATTTCAAGTAAATCGAAACGTAGATAAGGCTTTTCAGTCATTGGTCCACTTTCCGGATAGAAGTATAGTAAATAAAATTTCTTCGAATACCCTCTAACCTTAGCAAAAAGCCACCTTTGAACCGAATTTCAAGTCAATGTAGCCATAAATAATTCTTTTCAAATAGATCAGTCCCGGGTCCACTTTCCGGAGGGAAGTGTAGACCTCCTATTAATCTAACCAAAAGACCATCTATGTACCGATTTTCGTGGAAGCCGAACCATAAGGCCCACTTTCCGGAGAAAAGAGTTCTCCTGTTAATCTCTGGAAAAAGCTGTCTTTGTACCGATACCAAGTCAGCTGAACAATAATTAAGATCTTTCGAAGAGGTCAATTTCTGGTCCACTTCCCAGAAAGAAGAGAAAAGAGTGTTCCTGTTAATCTATACAGAAAGCTGCCTATGTACCGAGTTTCATGTCAGCCGAACCATAAGAAAGATTTATTCGAACAGGTCGGTCCCTGGTCTATTTCCTGGAGATGTGCAGTCATCCTGTTAATCTAAGTAAAACACCACTTATGTACCGATTTTCGACTCAGCTGAACAATAATTAAGATTTTTCGAAGAGGTCAGTTTCTGGTTCACTTTAAAGAAAGAAGGATAATCAAAGATTTTTTATTTGGCCATTCTCTGGCCTTCTTCCCGAAGAAAAGTGTATTCCTGTTAATCTATACTAATATTATAAATGCGAAAGTCGTTTCGTTTGCTGCGCGTTCATGCAAAAACTACTTAACCGATCATCATGAAACTTTGTACACATACTCTTGGAGGTATCAGAATGAACATAGGCTACTTTTTATTTAATAAAAAAATTATTTTTTAAATAAAATAAAGAAACTTTTTTGTCCAATAGCCTCCTTATGGAGCTACGTTAACGCCATCTGGCGGGTAAAAGCTGAAGATATTTTACATCGACTTCAGCAAGTACATACAGATATGATATACATTTAGTTCCAATAATTTCGTTATTCCAGCTAAATGGTACAGCATACATACATACATACACCACGCATGCATGAAGTGACGCGTACGTACAGTAAGTATGCCAACTGTACTGTATGTGCGCGCTCAAGTCAAATTCCAATAATTTCGGTATTCCAGCTAAATGGTACAGCATGCATACCTAAAGTGACGCGTACGTACAGTATGTATGCCAACTGTACTGTATATGCGCGCTCAATTCAAATTCCAATAATTTCGGTAGTCCATCTAAATGGTACAGCTGGCTGTGAGATCACTACCACGCATGTATAAAGTGATATCACTAGCCACAATACAGCATATACATACGCATGCATAAAGTAACGCCCCATATGCACAGAGAGAGAGAGAGAGTGGGACTATACATAGGTATAGGCACATATGTAGCTGCATTGAGAGTAGTGTTGTATGTGTGTATGGGAGTAAACAGTATGCAGCATACATATCTATATGTATGGTGGCCATAAAATGTAAGCATACAAGAGAGAGAGTGGGACTATACATAGGTATAGGCAAATATGTAGCTGCATTGAGAGTAGTGTGGTATGTGTGTATGGGAGTATACAGTATACAGCATACATATCTACATGTATGGTGGCCATAAAATGTGAGCATACATACGTACATGTATGGTGGTGGCCTGGTCATCTATTTGCTGAGCGCTACGCTAACGCCATCTAGCGGGTAAAAGCTAAAGATATTTTACATCGACTTCAGCAAGTACATACAGATATGACTTTCAATGAACATATTTACAACCAAACGCTAATTCTAATTGAAAACAATGTTTTCACAATGGTTGGAAAAAAATTAGATGATTTTGGGATGCAAAGCCCTCAATGAGATAATGAGGATGATTTCAACAATGAAATTGCTCGAGAGTTAGATTATGATTTCATAGCACTGCAGCGACAAGTAGAAGAATTAATCCCTTTGTTACTTCCAGAGCAGGCTCATGTTCTCAACTTATTATTAATGTACATCAGAAAAAACAGAAAAATTGCAGTTGCAATAGCTTCGTCGGGTATTGCCGCGACGCTTTTAAACGGCGGCCGTACGGCACATTCCGTTTTGAAATTACCATTTAACCTTGCACATGAAGATTCGCCCATCTGTAATTTCAGTAAAAATAGTTCTCGAGGTAGGATGCTGCGAGAATGTAAGCTTTTAGTGTGGGATGAATGTACAATGTCTCACAAAAAGGCTATAGAAGCTTTAAACCGGACTCTTCAGGACCTGCGGGATAGTACAGATATAATGGGAGGAATGGTAGTTTTACTGGCTGGTGATTTTCGTCAAACCCTTCCAGTTATTCAGAGGGGAACACCAGCAGATGAAATTCAAGCATGCTTAAAATCATCGAGCTTATGGTCGAGAGTTGAAAAGCTGAGCCTAAAAACAAATATGAGAGTGCATCTTCATAATGACGTGGATTCAGGACTTTATGCTGAAATGTTATTGAAAATTGGTGATGGTCGTTTAGATGTTGATGCTGAAGGTTGCGTATCACTTTCAAGAGAATTTTGTAATTTAGTAGAAAATGATGTGGATCTCATTGCTCATGTTTTTCCTGAATTACAACAGAATTTGGGTTGTGATCAGTGGCTGTGCGCAAGAGCAATATTAGCACCAAAAAATGAAGTAGTTAATAGAATCAACAATGACATTTTAAAAGAGGTGGAAGGGGAAATGGTGGAATATTTATCAATGGATACAATTATGGATACAGAATTAAGTACCTCATATCCTGTAGAGTTTTTAAATTCACTTGAATTGTCACATAAGCTTCAGTTGAAACTAAATGTACCAGTAATGCTTATGCGAAATTTAAATGCTCCTCTGCTATGTAATGGAACACGACTTCGGATAACGAAATTGGGACAGAATATACTTGGTGCTACTATTTTAACAGGTGTCGGTAAAGGAAAAAGTGTAATCATACCTCGGATTCCAATTATTCCCACTGGCCTTCCATTCCAATTTAAAAGAGTTCAGTTTTCCGTCAAACTTAGCTTTGCCGTAACTATAAACAAAGCACAAGGACAGACATTACAGGTAGCACGAGTGCATTTAGAAAAGTCATGCTTTTTTCATGGTCAACTATATGTAGCCTGTTCGCGTGTGCCTAATGCCCGGAATTTACAAATATTTACACCCAACGGAAAAACGTACAATATAGTTTATAGAAATATCCTTGACTAATAATCTGCATTTTACATTTTCAATTGTTACCATTCCGAATTATTTATTTTCTTTATAGTGACATATATATTTTAATATTTGTTGTATTGATTCAATAAAGTATACTTTGAAATTTGAAACTTCATTGCATGTAGTAATTTTTTCAAATAGATAATCTCAGACAAGCAATAAAATATATTCTTTATATTGATCCGTTTGTACTATAATGATCTCTTATTGGATGGATTTAATGCGAGCGAAGCCGCGGGTAAAAGCTAGTCTATACATATAGCTGCCTATGTACCGAATTCCTAGTCAGCCGAACCATAAGAAAGATTTTTTCGAATAAGTCAGTCCCAGGTCTATTTTCTGGAGAGGTGCAGTCATCCTGTTAATCTAAGCAAAACATCACCTATGTACCGATTTTCAAGTCAGCTGAACCATAAATAAGATTTATCGAAGAGGTCAGTCTCTGGTCCACTTCCTATAAAGAAGAAGAGTTTTCCTGTTAATCTAAGCAAAAGGCCACCTATCTACCTAATTTCAAGTCAATGTAGCCAAAAATAAAATTTTTTAATAGATCAGTCCCTGGTCCACTTTCCGGAGGGAAGTGTTTCCTGTTTATCTAAGCAGAAGGCCATCTTTTTACCGATTTACAAGTCAGCTGAACCATAACTAAGATTTTTCGATCAGGTCAGTCCCTAGTCAAATTTCCAGAGAGAAGTGTAGCCTGTTAATCTAAGCAAAAGGCCGCCTATGTACCGATTTTCAAGAAAGCCGAACCATAAATAAAATTGTTCGAATAGATCAGTCCCTGGTCCACTTTCCGGAGGGAAGTGTTTCCTGTTTATCTAAGCAGAAGGTCACCTTTGTACTGATTTTCAAGTCAGCTGAACCTAAGATTTTTCGATCAGGTCAGTCCCTGATCAAATTTCCAGAGAGAAGTGTAGCCTTCCTGTTAATCTAAGCAAAAGGCCGCCTATGTACCGATATTCTAGTCAGCCGATTAATAAGTAAGATTTTTCCGAATAGATCAGTCTCTGACCCACTTCTCGAAGAGAAGAAGAGTTTTCCTGTTAATTAAAGCAAATGGCCACCTATATATCAATTTTCACGTAAATCGAACCATATATGAGACCTTTCAGTCCTTGGTCAAGTTTCCGGAGAGAAGTGTAGCCTTCGAGTAAAACGAGCCACAAATAAATTTTTTTTGAATAGATCAGTCCCTGGTCCACTTACCGGAGAGAAGAATAGTCTTCTTGTTAATCTGAGCAAAAAGAAACCAATGTACCGAATTTTAAGTGTATCCAGCCATAAATTGACTTTTTAGAATAGGTTAGTCTCTGATCCACCTCCCTAAGGGATTAATAGTGGTTCTGTTAGTCTAAGCAAAAAGCCACCTATGTACCGAGATCCAAGCAATTTATTACATTTTTCGAATAGGTCAATCCGTGGTCCACATCCCGAAAAGAAGAAGAGCCTCATGTTAATTTAAACAAACAGGCGCCTATGAAGATCATACGACGACAGTAATTGAACAACAGGTCAACTATATGTATACGTACGTACACAAGGTAAACAAAATATGTTTTTGAGGTGCACCCGAGGTGTGGTCCAACCAAACTGGTTACGAACCCACTCGCACTACTCCCGTGCCTTTAACTCGCCTGTATGACTGGGCTCTAGGTGGTGGAAGCTAGAGGGATGGGTGAGGACGAACGGAGGGAACGACACTGTCGGCACGACAAAAAAAAGACGTACGAAAACAATAAATAAACAAAATGATACTTACCAGTTACTCGGTCGGGTGTTGGTACCCAACTTCGGTGCTGCTACGGACGATGTCGCCAAACTCCAGCCCCGCCACTATCCAATGCACGTGTATAAATTTCTGGGCTTCAACTGCCCTCTCTGCCTCTCTTGGCTCGACACAAAAGCACGTCTGTTGCACTATTTTATTTATATATTTTTTTTTCTAAAATCACAACTCGCACGTCTGCGCAAAAAAGGTGTTGACGCTTTCGTAGATTTCTAGCATCTGATCCGGCACGCACTTACGAGACAGGCCGCAAGCTATGCGTGGGCCTTCAGAATTCTCAGGCGAGTGTGTATTGGTGCCCAATCATTGGCGCCGCCCCCATTACCCAAAGGGACAGAGTTGTATAGGGCACGCCACCATGGCACACCAAGTACACTGGGATAATTTTCCCCTCGCCGTATAAAAAGAAAGGCGACACCCCTTTTGACGGAATACCCGCGCAAAGCATTCCGTTTCCCTAATATTTGTTAGTGGAAGAACCGTTTTGACGAACATCTCCTTTTGGAGACTTATACTACTGGGTAGGCACACACCGAGTGCAACCGTGCCAACAATTCATGGCTTTGAAATATACAACTATTTGCCGACAGATGCCACTGCCAACGCTTGGAGTGAAAGGAATATTAGGCAAAACAAAGGAAATGAACAAACAAACACAAAAGAAGTAAAACGAGCTATAAGAGAGGAGAAAAGAATAAACTTCCTGTCGATCTAAGCAAAAGGCCACCTATGTAACGCTTTGCTAGTCAGCCGAAGAATAACGAAGATTTTTCCGTATAGGTCAGTTTCTGGTTCACTTCCCGGAAAGAATCATAATATACGATTTTTTTTATAGGCAATTGCATTGCATATGGTTCAAGCAGCTCACGACTTCCGGTCTTAGACCACGTATCGCCTGGGTAGCCAACGAACATCCGTTTGGAGGCGAGCTAAAGTACAAAGGCGAATCCCATGCGGTTGTGCGTAGGGTTTGGAACCCACCTCATGAAAAAACAACCCAGTGAAAAACCATTTTAAGCCTCGGAAGAGAGACCCCCCTTTTGATGACGACCCCCGCAAATGTTTTAAGGATTACGATATTAGGGCATGCACCTGGAATGTCTGATCCCTTAAGTGGGAAGGTGCCGCTGCCCAGCTGGTTGATGTCCTCATAAAGTTAAAGGCTGACATCACTGCCGTCCAAGAATTGCGATGGACGGGACAAGGACGGAAGAAGGTGGGTCCTTGTGAAATTTACTACAGCGGCCATATTAAGGAGCGCAAATTTGGTGTCGGATTCATGGTGGGAGAGAAACTCCGTCGCCGAGTACTGGCATTCACTCCGGTGGATGAACATCTAGCCACAATTCGCATCAAGACAAAATTTTTAAACACCTCTCTAATTTGCGCTCACTCCCCGACGGAAGAGAAGAATGACTTGACCAAAGATGCCATTTACAAGCGCCACGAACACACTTATGAGCGCTGCCCCCGCCACGACGTCAAAATTGTGCTTGGCGACTTTAACGCTAGGGTAGGCAAAGAAGGTATCTTTGGTACGACGGTCGGAAAATTCAGCCTCCACGACGAAACATCTCCAAATGGGCTGAGGCTAGTCTACTTCGCCGGGGCCCGAAATATGGTTGTCTGTAGCACTAGATTCCAGCACAAAAAATTCACCAAGCTACTTGGCTGTCTCCAGATCGAAAAACACAAAACCAGATCGATCATGTTGTGATAGATGGAAGACATGTCTCCAGTGATTTAGATGTGCGTACCTTCCGAGGTCCCAACATTGACTAGGATCACTATCTTTTCGCAGCGAAGATACGCACGCGCCTCTGTGTATCGAAGAACGCCCGTCAACAAACACAAGGAAGGTTCGACGTAGAAAAACTGCTATCACAGCAGACTGCCGAGCGGTTTTCTACTCGACTTGCACAACCGCTCTCTGAGAGCACTCATCAGCAACCCGGTATGAGAGAACTGTGGTACGGCATTGCAAACTTCCTACGTACAGCTGCAAACGAAACCATTGGATTTCTGAAAGGTCGCAAAAAAAGCTGGTATGATGAGGACTGCGGTGTCGCAGTGGAGAGAAAACAGACTGCCTACCTCGCAACATTGCTATCGATCACAACACGTGCAGGGTGGGATAGATACCGAGAACTGAAGAGGAAAGCAAGACGCGTCTGTAGACAAAAAAAGAAAAAAGGCCGGGATGGGCGAGTATGAGGAGCCTGAGAAGCTTGAGAAGCTGGCCGACAAGGGTAACGCTTGAGAATTCTACGAAAATATACGGCGACTTACAGAAGGTTTCAAGACCGGAGCAAACTCTTGTAGGACCCAGGGAGGTGAACTAGTGACAGATGCCCAGAGTATACTGGATTTATGGAGGGAGCATTTCTCCAGCCTGTTGAATGGCAGTGTACAGGAAACACGCGGAGGTGGTGAACGCGAAACTCCAAATGATGACGATGAAAAAGTTGTTCCGTTACCCGACTATGAAGAAGTGCGAATAGCAATCGTCCGCTTAAGAAACAACAAAGCGGCAGGGGCCGATGAATTACCGGCCGAACTATTCAAATACGGCGGCAAAGAACTGATCAGGTGCATGCATCAGCTTCTTTGCAAAATATGGTCGGTTGAAAGCATGCCCGACGATTGGAGTTTAAGTGTGCTCTGCCCGATTCACAAAAAAGGCGATCCCACAGTCTGCGCCTTCTTAATATCGCATAAAAGGTCCTATCAAGCGTATTGTGTGAAAGACTAAAGCCCACCGTCAACAAACTGATTGGACCTTATCAGTGTGGATTTAGACCTGGTAAGTCAACCATTGACCAGATATTCACCATGGGCCAAATCTTGGAAAAGGCCCGTGAAAAGAGAATCGACACCCACCACCTTTTCATCGATTCTAAAGCCACCTTCGACAGCACGAATAGGAACTACCTTTATGCCGGTATGTCTGAATTTGGAATCCCCGCAAAACTTATACGGCTAAGTAAACTGACGTTAAGCAACACTAAAAGCTCCGTCCGGATCGGGAAGGACCTCTCCGAGCCGTTCGATACCAAACTAGGTTTCAGACGAGGTGATTCCTTATCTTGTGACTTTTTTAACAGGTGCTACTTTGGACTGAGTAGGCAATTGAAAAGTAAAGTCCTCTCTCGACGAACGAAAACCAAGCCCTACAAGTCGCTCATCATACCGGTCCTACTATATGGAGCAGAAGCGTGGACGATGTCAACATCTGATGAGTTGGCTCTAGGAGTCTTCGAGAGAAAAGTTCTGCGAACAATTTATGGTCTTTTGCGCATTAGCAACGGCGAATACCACAGACGATGGAACGATGAGCTGTACGAGCTATACGATGATATTGACATAGTTCAGCGAATGAAGAGACAGCGGCTGCGCTGGCTAGGTCATGTCATCAGAATGGATGAAAGCACTCCAGCTTTGAAAATATTTGATGCAGTACCCGCTGGTGGAAGCCGAGGAAGAGTAAGACCTCCACTCCGTTGGAAGGATCAAGTGGAGAGTAACCTGGGTTCACTTGGCATTCCCAACTGGCGCCAAACAGCGAAAAGAAGAGAACAATGGCGCTCTTATATTGATTCGGCTATAATCGCTTAGGCGGTGCCAACGCCAATAAAGCAGAAGAAGAAGTATCTGTCTCTCTCGCCGGAGAAAAGAGTCTTTCTGTTAATCTATACAAAAAGCTACCTATGTACCGAATTTCAAGTCAGCCGAACCAGTCCCTGGTCTATTTTCGGGAAAGAAGTGTAATCTTCCTGTTAATCTACGCAAAAGCCCGCCTATGTACTGATTTTCTAGTCAGCCGAACAATAAATAAGATTTTTCCAAATAGGTCTGTCTCTGGCCCACTTCCCGGAGAAAAGAGTCCTCCTGTTAAGCTACACAAAAAGCTGTCTCTGTACCGATACCAAGTCAGCTGAACTATAATTAAGATTTTTCGAAGAGGTCAATTTCTGGTCCACTTCCCAGAAAGAAGAGAAAAGAGTGTTCCTGTTCATATATGCAAAAAGCTGCTTATGTACCGCTGTTTTAGTCAGCCGAACAATAAGTAAGATTTTTCCGTATAGGTCAGTTTCTGGTTCACCATCCGGAAAAAATCATAGTTTAAGATTTTTTTTATAGGCCAGTTTCTGTCTCTCTTCCCGGAGAAAATAGTCTTCCTGTTAATCTATACAAAAGCTGCTTATGTACCGAATTTCAAGTCAGCCGAACTACAAGAATGATTTATTCAAATAGGCCAGTCCCTGGTCTATTTTCGGGAGAAAAATGTAGTCTTCCTGTTGATCTAAGCAAAAGGTGGCCTATGTACCGATTTTCTAGTCAGCCGAACAAAGAGTAAGATTTCTCAAAATAGGTAAGTTTTTGGTTCACTTTCCAGAGAGAAGTTTAATATTCCTGTTAATCTTAACAAAAAGTTAACTATGTACAGAATTTCAAGTAAATCGAACCATAAATAAAATTTTTTCGAATAGGTCAATCTTTGATCCACCTCCCAAAGAGAAGAATAGTCTTCTTGTTAATCTACACAAAACAATCGAATTTCAAGTTGGCCGAACCATAAGAAAGACTAACTCGAATAGGTCAGTCCACGGTCCTTTTGCCGGAGAGGAGTGTAGCCGTCCTCGATAATCTAAACAAAAGACCACCTATGTACCGATTTTTACGAAAGCGGAACCACACGTAAGATGTTTCGAATAGGTCAGTTTCAGTTAATCTATACAAAAAGCTGCCTTTTTACCGAACTTAAAGTCAGCCAAACCAAAAGAATGATATAATCGAACAGGTCGGTCCCTGGTCCATTTTCCGGACAGAAGAATAGTTTTACTGTAAAATGAAGCCAAAAGCCACTTACGTACCGAATTTCAAGTAAATTGAACCACAAATAATATTTTTTCAATAAGTCAATATCTGGTCTATTTCCCGAAAATATGAAAACCTTCCTGTTAGTCTAAGCAAAATGGTACCTATGCACCGAATTTCAAGTAAATCGAAACATAAATAGAAGAAGAGTCCTCCTGTTAATATAAGCAGAATGCCATCTATGTGCCAAACTTCAAGTAAATCGGGAAATAAAAAATAATTTTTTGCTCAAGTCAGTCTTCTTCGGAGAGAAGAAGAATTTTCCTGTTAAGCTAAGCAAATGGCCACCTGTATAAAATTTCAAGTAAATCAAACCGTAAATGGGACTTTTCAGTCCCTGGTCCACTTTCCGAAGAGAACTGTAGTTTTAAGTAAAACGAGCTCAAGAAGTAACCAGTGTAGCGAGTCTTAATTATGTATGTATATGCAGCCCTAAAGCAACTTTTTTCGAATAGGTCAGTCTCTGATCCATGTCCCGAAGAAAATAAGAGTCTTCCTGTTAATCTAAGCAAAAAGCCACCTTTGTAGCGATTTTCAAGAAAGCTGAACCAAAAATAAAATTTTTCGAATAGATCAGTCCCTGATCCACTTCCGGAGGGAAGTGTTGTCTCCTGTTAATTTAAGCAAAATACCACCTATGTACCAAGCTTCAAGAAAATCGAACCATAAGTAAGATTTCTCGAATAGGTCAGTCCCTGGTCCACTTCCCGTAGAGAAGTGTATTCTAACGGTTAATCTAAACAAAAGACCACCTATTTTTCGATTTTCATGAAAGCCGAACCATAAGTAAAATTTTTCCAATTCGTCAGTTTCTGGCTCACTTCCCGGGGAAAAGAGTCTTCCAGTTAATCTATACAAAAAGCTGTCTTTGTGCCGATTTTCAAGCCAGCTGAACAATAATTAAGAGGTCAATTTCTGTTCCACCTCCCAGAAAGAAGAATAGTCTTCCTGTTAATCTAAGCAAAAGGCCACCTATGTACCAATATTCTAGTCAGCCGATTGATAAGTAAGATTTTTCCGAATAGATCAGTCTCTGGCCCACTTCTTCATCTTAGAAAAAGGTCACCTATGGTATGTATTAAATTTCAAGTATATCGAACCTTAAATGAGACTTTTCAGTCCCTTCGGAAGGCTCGGGTTCAAATCCCGGTGCCACCAACATCCAAAAGTTATGGAAAATTAATTTAAATAAAAAATTAAGTTAAATTTCCTAATTGCGGTCTCCCCTCGGCAGGAAATGTCCACCCCTCCGAGTGTATTTCGGACATGAAATAAAGGCTCCTTGTAAAAAAACCATCAGCCGTTCGGAGGTGGCTTAGTATAAACTGCAGGTCCCTCCATTTGTTGGAAAAATATCAAGACGCAAAACCACGAATTGGAGGAGGAGCTCGGCCGAAAATCGCTTCAGCGGTTACAAAGCGCCAATTAAATATATATATATATATAGGTCATTCTCTGATCCATCTCCCGAAGAGATTAAGAGTCTTCCTGTTAATCTAAGCAAAAAGACACCTATCTACCGAAATTCAAGTCAATGTAGCCAAAAATAAAATTTTTCGAATAGATCAGTCCCGGGTCCACTTTCCGAGAAGTATAGTATTCCTGCTTATCTAAGCAAAAGGCCACTTTTGTACCGATTTTCAAGTCAGCTGAACCATAACTAAGATTTTTCGAAGAGGTCAGTCAATGGTCAAATTTCCAGAGAGAAGTGTAGCCTTATTGTTAACCTAAGCAAAATACCACCTAGGTACCGATATTCTAGTCAGGTGATTAATAAGTAAGATTTTTCCGAATAGATCAGTCTCTGGCCCGGAGAGAAGAAGAGTTTTCCTGTTAATCTAAGCAAAAGGCCACCTATGTATCATTTTTTAAGTAAATTGAACCATAAATGAGATTTTTCAGTCCCGGGTCCACTTTCCGGAGAGAAGTGTTGTCTTCAAGTAAAACGTGCTATAAATACAATTTTTAGAGTAGATCAGTCCCTGGTCCACTTCGCGAAGAGAAGAAGAGTTTTCCTGTTAATCTAAGCAAAATGCCACCTATTTATCAAATTTCATGTAAATCGAACCATAAATAAGACTTTTCAGTAACTTGTCCACCTTCCGGAGAGAAGTGTAGTCTTCAAGTAAACCGGGCTATAAATGCAATGTTTTCGAAAAGATCAGTCTCTGATCTGTCTCCCGAAAAGAATAAGAGTCTTCCTGTTAATTTAAGCAAAAAGCCACCTATCTACCGAATTTGAAGTCAATGTGGCCAAAAACAAAAGTTTCCGTATAGATCAGTCCCTGGTCCACTTCCAGGAAAGAAGTCTAGTTTTTCTGTTAATCTAAGCAAAAGGCCACCTTTGTGCCGATTTGCAAGTCAGCTGAACCGTAATAAAGGATTACTCGAATAGGTCACCCTCTGATCCACTTTCCGGAAAGAAGAATAGTCTTCCTGTTAATCAAATAAAAAGCTACCTATGTTCAGATATTTAAGGCAATATAGCCATTAACACCATTTTTTCGAATAGGTGAAACCCTAGTCCACTTTCCAGAGGGAAGTGTTGCCTTCCCGTTAATCTAAGCAAAATTCCAACTATGTACCGACTTTCAAGTCAGCCGAACCATAAGAAAGGTTTATTCGAACAGGTCAGTCTTTGGTCCACTTCTCGGAAGGAAGTCTAGAGTCTTCCTGTCAAAATATACAAAGGCCACCTATGTATAAAATTTCATATTAATAGAAACATATATATAAGAATAGTCCTCCTGTTAATCTAAGCAAAAGGCCACCTATGTACCCAATTTCAAATAAATCGAACCATGAATAAACAATTTTATAAAAGCCAATCTCGGTTTCACCTCCCGAAAAGAATGAGGCCTTCCTGTTAATCTTTGTAAAAAGCCACCTACGTACCGAATTTCAAGTCAGCTGAGCCATAGTTAAGATTTTTCGAAGAGGCCAGTTTCTGGTTCACTTCCCGGAAAGAAGTATAGTCTTCCTTTTTACCTCAGTAAAAATACACGTATTTAACTGAATTCAAGTAAATCGAACCATAAATAAAATTTTTTAATAGGTCTGTCCGGATAGAAGGATAGTGTTCTTGTTAATCTAAGCGAAAAGTTACCTATGTACCGATCTAAAAGCAACTCGAGCAATAAACACACATTTTTCGAATAGGCCAATTTTATCTAAGGAAAGGGCCACTTATGTACTGAGCTACAAGAAATCCAAACCATAAGAAAAAGTTATTCAAATAGGGCAGTCTCTGGTCTTCTTCCCTAAAAGAAGTGTAGCCTTCCTGTTAATCTAAGACAAAGGCTCCAATTTTGCCGAATTTTAAGTTAATCGAAACATAAATAAGGTTTCCCAATCTGTGGTCCACTTCCCGGAGAGTAGTGTAGACTTTCTGTTTATCTAAGTAAAGGGCTATTTATGTACCGAGCTTCAAGAAAGCCGAACCGTAAGTAAGATTTTTCGAATAGGTCAGTCCCTGGTAACCTTTCCAGAGAGAAGTGTTGCCTTACTGTTAATCTAAGCAACAGGCCACCTATATACCGAATTTCAAGTCAATGTAGCCATAAATAAAATTTTTCCAAAAGGTCAGTCCCGGCTCCAAATTCTGGAGAGAAGGCTAGTATTCCTGATTATCCAAGCAAAAGCCACCCATGCACCGATTTTGAAGACAACTGAATCATAATTAAGATTTTTCGAAAAGGTCAGTGCCTGGTCCCTTTTCGGGAGAGAAGCGTAGCCTTCCTGGAGTGAAGAGTCTTACCCTTAATCTCTACAAAATGCTATCTATGTACCTAATTTCTAGTAAATCGAACCATAAATAAGATTTTCTAGTCTGTGGTCCACTTTCCGGAGAGAAGAATATTCTTCCAGTTAACCTTAGCAAAATGCCACCTATGTACCGAATTTCAAGATCAGGATCAGTCTCTGGCCCACTTCCCGAAGAGAAGGGAAGTTTTCTTGTTAATCTAAGCAAAAGGCCACCTAAGTACCAATTTCAAGTAAGTCGATCCATAAATGAGATTTTTCAGTCCCTGGTCCGCTTTCCGGACAGAAGTGTAGTCTTCAAGTAAATCTAGCCATAAATAAATTTTTTTTAATTAGGTCGGTCCCTGGTCCACTTTTTGGAGTGAAGTGTAGTATTAAGCAAAGGGCCACCTATGTACCGAGCTTCAAGATAGCCGAACAATAAGTAAGATTTTTCGAATAGGTCAGTCCCTGGTCAACTTTGCAGAGAGGAGTGTAGTCTTCTTGTTAATCTAGGCAAAAGGCCACCTATGTACCGTTTTTCTAGTCAGCGGAACAGTAAGTAAAATTTTTCCGAATAGGTCAGTGTCATTCACTTCCGAAGTAAGTCGAACCATAAATGAGATTTCTTGAATAAGTCCGTCTCTGACCCACTTCCCGGAGAAAAGCAGAGTCGGTCCGGATCCACTTACAGATAAATATTTTTTTTTTTAAAACTTTCCCAGAAACCATAGAATCAGTCTGACGAAATTTTAAGACAATCGGTCGATAACCTTTGGAGATTTTTGGAGATTACTGGATTTTTCCAAACCGACATAAGTTTTTGTATGTGGACGTGTAGGATATACTAGCTGCGGTGATAAGTAACCTTCTTGGCCGCCAGAATTCGCTGGTACTGCAAAAACGGTTTTAGTGCCATGTAGTCCGTTGATATTTAGGCAAACTTGCCAAATTTCCGGGCGACACTGCCATTAGTTTAGTTTTGACAGGTGATTGTTTTCGACGTGTTTGGCATCATGTTGAGTATGGACAAAAATAAATTTGTTTTTGCAAGACAATGCCCCGGTACAAAAGAGCATCGCATACATGGCTAAAATCAATGACTTAGGGTTCCAATTGCTCCCGCTTCCACCGTATTGTGCCATGGGTGCAACGCTCTTGCGATCACCCCACCTAGTATATCACTAAAATTAAAAACATAGTGATAAGATAACAAAGTTCTAACATGCCAACGTAAGTTTTTACCATGAAATTATAAAAAAGAAAACAGAAAACTGAAACCACACAATAAGGTGCGTCAAATATGAACGTAAATCTCTTGTGGCTGAATGGTAAATAAATTTTTACTGACTCCTGAGAACCCAGTCGAAGTAACGCATTTTTAATGATTTTATAACATACACGTATATTCCGTGTACTGTGGAAGTAGGTGATGGATATCTGATGCTAAGTTAAAACTGCAATTAGTAATAGGGAGTTGGTCTTAAACTATGTAGGTCCCTAATGGACCGTCATGAGGAAAATAAATTCAAACAGTACCGGAAAAATTAAAATAGTAAGCAATACGAACTGTACCCGAATTTCATGCCTAAAACAGTAAGATAAGAATTTTTTATAGACCAGTGTAATAAGTGGTATATGTTGTTACGATTTAATCGGTAAATTTTATTTATGTCATTACGAATGTAATAAAAATATGAAGTGCTGCTGATAATGATAATTGTTGAGAATATAATATTTATTAATTTCGCTCAATTGATAGACAATGTATGGCAATACTTTTGTATCATGAATTGTTGTTGAATAAATAGATCACAAAGAAATATTTAAACTGTAATTTTTTCTGTTGATAAAAGAGAATTTCGTACTTGTTGCTCAGGAAGAGATGCGGTGTTTTGGTTTGTGTATATATGTATATATGTATATATGTATGTATGTATGTTATTATTGTTATCCCAAATACCAGCTGCTAATTGATAAGCAATAAGCTACAAAATGGAAAATTATATCAAAGCAGTTTTTGAAACTTGTACTCATATTCACTTTTTGACAATATCTGGTCTTACATACATATAAATATATATTAACAAGCTTATATACATGCATAATAAAATTTCGTGGATTTTGTTTGCATAGGTATATTCCGTACTCTTTTGGTAAAATAGTAAATATTTTTTTGTGTAAAGTTTATTAATGTTACAGATTTTCATACACGCTATTTTGAATTAAATTCCTTACTTTGAAGGATGAAAGATAAGTTATTGACATTCCCAATCGAGCGGGGAAAACTCGTCTAACCTGAGCTCTAACCCATGATCCTCTGCTAATAGCATACATTTTTACTTACTTTTTTGAAAATAATTTTCTTTTCGTTGTCGGAATATGCTAACTCACATTAACTAAACAAACGCCTACAATATATGTATATTGTAGTTAAGTTCGTTGACAGCTATTTAAAGGTATTGGTGAGTTGTTGATTATTGTCATTTCATTTAAATCAAAATAGTACTCCGTACTTCCTTATCTTTTTCATAGTCTGAGCCTATTCGTTAAAATAATATGACGAACTGTCATGACTAATTCTATTAAAGTATTTCGGTACACATGTATCCACGCCAAGAAAGAGTCTGAAAGCGCAAAAACTGTTTATTTGCGTTTCTTACCTTACTCATTTAATCCCGATAATCTCAGTGCCTCCCACAATATAAATTTGTGTCAACCTTTTCACTGAAGGGAGATTTCTGTATGATTTTCGGTTGGGCTCAAACTCGACATACATAGTTATGGGCGTTGGAACTTAAGGTTCCACTATGTGGTATATTATAAGTTAGCTAATACCTATTCAATTTCAGAAATCTTGGTATCACAGTAATTTTCAACGAAGAAAATAATTACTTAGGTACATTTGAAGTGAAAATCCCTTAAAAAAGGATAAAAGAATTAGGTATGTTGGAAGCAATCAAGAAAATAAATATACAAAAAATCTAAAAAGTTAATGGATATAGTTTTGAAAACTAAATATTTAATATTAAAAAAAACGATTTAATGTATTAGGGCCACTAAAAAATAATTTATCAAAAAAACAATTTATACACTTTAGGCTTTATTATGGCATCAAAACATCATTGTTCAGAAAAAATGCAAAAATCCACACTTATTTTTTTATTTTTTTGAATATTTGGCTCTTTGTAGATCTCTTCTACACGTCTAACATTATATTTGCTACCAGTCCTACACTGTAATTCCCTTGATAACGCTTTTCCATTAAGTAAATGTTCTGATAGTACCTCTCACTTTGTTCGTCACTCATAGCCACCAAATTTTCCGGAAAGAAATAGAAAAAATATGTATTTTTATTTCCATATTACAGTATATTACTCCACAAAGCTTCTTATGACATTTACATGCCTATTCTCACTGTTAACGGCAAAGTAAATTTTGATTCTAGCGCACAGATTACAGGTTTTGAAAAAACTTTGCCAGCACTGCTTTTTTCGACCAAGTCAAATTTCATTTGCCTGTTGGTAAAGTAAAAAGAATAATATTCACATCGAAATAGAAGACGGAGCGCAAAACAAAAGTAAGTTTACTAAGTCAATTGAACCTAATTATGGAACATATGCCAGGACGACAAAAAAAAAAAAAAAATAGCTGAAAGAAAATGCTATTTATTTTCCAAATTAAAAAGTGTAATTTTTTTCTCACAAACTTCTTAACATGGGCCTTTTTAAACTTTTTTCTTCATCTTCAATGAGATCTTTACGTAAAATATGCCTACATTTTGGTTTTTATTTTTTCAGCAGCCGATTAATTGTTACCTCTTACTTCGCGTATAACAAAACTTACAGGGTGACAGTGAACTCAGAATACGAAATAAATAGTAAGAAAATTTACTGAATGGTAAATTTTAACACCAATGTTAATTTTATTACCATGACAGAATAGACCTAATTGATGGTTACCAAGAAAGATCTGGGCAGTATTCACAAAACATAGCCTGGCAAGTTTTTCTGGTCATTCAGTTTTCCTTCTTATACTTTACCAGTCGCAGTTAAACTTTTAAAACTTTATTAGTTGCCGTAAAACTTTCTTAGTTGGTAAAGTAAAGCCAGGGTGTGGTAGAGTATCATTTTTAATACTTTTATGGCCCGTCGTATTTGTTGCACGCTTGTGTCTACCTTTCCTTGTATAGTGATTCTTCTGTCTCTACCGTACCATTCGCAAATAAAACAGCAAAATTTTGTATAACCAAGTTGTAGTACAAGCAAACGTGCAAATCGACACAAGCTTTCCAAGAGAGATTACTGCATTGTTTTTGTTCATGATCATCTTTTTCGCTGGTCACCTACTCAGCCGAGACCTTTCGGTGACCGGGAAAATGGGAAGAGGAACTTAAACGGTCGACTACGGCAGAGCCCCATGCCGCAGCAAATCACCGTTACTCCCGGTGGACCGATATCCGAAAGTGTCCGTTAGAATACAGTCGGAGGCCCCTGACTGCAAGCCACACAATGAACACGGATATGCCTGACACCCTGGATTAGGGGGGAAGGGTATGTTCGACATCCTCCAGGTCTATATGCTTGGTGTTTAGTTGGTCATCAAGAACTAACTGACTTGGTACGAGAGAGGCTGATTGGTACTCAATTGGTAGCTGTATTTTGCTTCACCATACCCTGCATTTAGCTTGACTTAACATATTTACACACGGTAAACGGCGCCGGATAAATTCTTAAAAGCCACTGAACAAGTCCTTCGAAATAGAGGATAATTTCGCCTACCCAGCAATCAGAATAAATACCAACAAAAAGGTCTGCCTTGAAATCCAACGCAGAATCAAGGCTTCGATCCAGTGCCAGCTGGACTTTTTTGCTTTCCTATGAGAACTAAAAAAAAAAACAGTATAAAACTATACCAGGACATATGAGAAGAGACCAAATGTAGTTTTGGTTCAAGACCTCGAAACACTGTAAAGTTTAACACAGAACAGCTAATTTGTGGGAAAACAACATTTTTGGTTTTAGCATTCACATTGGTCCACTTCTCGGAGAGAGGAACAATCAGACTTTTTGAATAGGCCAGTCCCCGGCCAACTAGAGCCAGGTCCCTCTCTACCTGGTCATTCCAGCGGAATGGAGGTCTTCTACCGGTGGGTACTGCATCGAATACTATCAAAGCTGGTGTATTCGGGTCCATTCGGACAACAACACCTAGCCAGCTGTTTCTTGATTCGCTGAACTATATCAATGTCGCTGAATATTTCATAGAGCTCATCACTCCATCGGCCACAGAATTTGCCGTAACCAACTTGTAGAAGACAGTAAATTTTACGCAAAGCTTTTTTCTCGAAAACTCTTAACACCGACTCATAAGATGTTGTCATCGTTCATGCTTCCGCACAATATAGTAGGATGGGAACGATGAGGGACTTGTAGAGTTCGGTTTCCGTTCGTTGGGAGAGAACTTCACTTTTCAATTGCCTACTCAGTCCAAAGTAGCACCTGTTGGAAAGAATGATTCTGCGTTGGATTTCAAAGCTGACATTGTTGTTGGTGTTAATACTGGTTAAAAGATAGACGAAATTATCTACGACCTGGAATTTATGACTGTCAACAATGACGTGGCAGCCGAGTCGCGAATGCGCTGACTGTTTGTTCGATGACAGAAAATATTTCGTCATGCCCTCATTCACTACCAGACCCATATCCTTGGCTTCCTTATCCAGTCTGGAAAAAGCAGAACTCACGGCGCGGTGGTTGAGGTCAATAATGTAATGAATTTAAAAAGAAAACGTCTTTAATGAATTCAGTTTATTTAATTCACTTTGTCTTAGATGTACATATGTAATTTACGTTATACCTCTTACTCGGCTTAATTTTTAAAAAGTAGGTGTTCGCTTGAAGGCGGCTTAGAATACAATAATCTGTCCTTTCCTACGTCATGTTCTGGTCTTCTGTCTGGTATGTTCAGTGCTTTTCTTTCTGTATGTATACAGTGTTGTGTTTTGTCTTCTCGTTACCCAGTGTCTCTACTGTGGGTGAATGTGTTATATCGTATGTCACTTCCCACATTCGGCCATGCTGCGCGATCATTCGGCCTCGGATGATGGATCCCATTTCTTTATATATTCGGCCACAGTCACTGTGCATCCTGGGCCTTCATGGTCACCAACCTTTTCCACCATGTATCGCCCTCGTCACATGATTTTCGCTATCTTGTATGGTCCTAGATATTTGGGTTTCAGTTTGAGTCCGCTTCCGTACTGCGTTCGCTTAATGGCTACTAACTCGTCGACGGCATACTCCGTCTCAGTCTTCCGACGTTTACCATACGACCTTCTTCTCGCTCCACGTCTAGTTCCCCGATATGATCGTTCTCGAGTAACTCTTGCAGTTGTGGAATTCCTGGCGTTCGCATTCCCAGTCCGGTCAGTATTCTGAAGGGTGACATTCTTGTGCTACGTGGCGGCGCACTGTTGATGAATTGCTGGGCGCGATTTACTTGAGCGTACCAATTTCCAGCGTTTTCAAGGCTCAGCTTCGCTATAATGGGTACCACCACTCGATGTACTCTATCCACTTGTCCGTTTCCTCGTGGCACGCCAGTCACTGGCAATAAATGTTCAATCTCTTCACTTTCGCAGTAATCTTTGAAGAGACTAGAGGTGAAAGCTGTTCCCCTATCAGTTATCACGCGTTTAGGGTTTCCAAAGGCTGCCGATTGCTTCTTTAGACGATCCACCACCGCTGCTGCGTCCGTATTCCAAGTAGGGTAGAGCCAAACGAACTTGGAAAACCCGTCTATTAAGACCAAAATATAATTGCAGGCCTTCTTGGTCAGTTCCATTGATCCAACATGGTCGACATAGAACGTCGCGAGGGGCATGCCCTTTTTATTTATAGGATTCAGGTAACCTTCTTTCTTGCCTGCTTTCGCGTCCGTTACCATACATTGTATACAGCTTCTTACGACCTTGAGCGCTTGAGAGCTGATTTGCGGAATATAACACGTTTTCTCAACTGCATCTTGAGTCTTCCGCACTGAAAAGTGTCCTTGCTTATGCGCTATGCGAATGATCTCCTCCTCCATCGCTGATGGTACGACTATGAGTTCCTTTACGGGATCTTTGCATAAGATGTCGTGCTTTACGTAGAAGTCATCTTTCGAGTATGAACTTCAGTCGCTGCTTGCGGGTTGTACAGTCTCAAGGCTGGAGCACATGTCAACGCCAGTTTGAGCTGCTGAAACGATACCAACTGGTCTTCTCCCAATACAAACTTTACCTCCTTCCTCAGTAAATCGGACAACGGCTTGGCTTTGATGGCAAAATTGTCTACGAACCTCCTGAAGTACAACGTAAGACCGAGGAGTCTCTGAAGAGATTTCTTATCATCCGGTATAGGAAAGTTTTTAATTGCGGATGTCTTTGCTTCTGATGGTCGTACTGTATTGTTGGTTATTATATACCCGAGGAAATCAACTAGTCTCATTAAGAATTGACACTTGTTCCACTTAATGCGTAATGCACTTTTCTCCGCGATCTTCAGTACCCTCTGCAGCTTGCGGATGCCCCCAGCTTCGTCAAAGGAAGGGATAATCAAATAATCCATGTACACCACTACCATTTCGTCTCGTATCAGCTCGAAGAGAGCTGCGAACAGAAATCTGGAAAAAACTGCAGGCAAATTGGATATACCAAATGGCACGTATACGAATTCGTATTGGCCATTATATGTGACGAAGGATGTGTACTTCATTGAATCTGCTTCTACCGGGATGTGAAAGAACCCGTTCGTTAAGTCAAGTATCGTAAAAATATTGGCTCCTAACAGCTGTTCGATAACGTCGTCGATCATTGGCATTGGAAAGTTCTGATAATTATTCGTTTATTTGCTTGTCGATTATCTGTCGATCCGTGTTTGACATTCTCCTTGGCCTTTCGTGTACCAGTGTTTCATCCGTCAGTAAGATCTTCATTTCTACTGTTGGCGAGGAGCACTTAGCTGGCTTGTAGGCTGCTATCATACTCCGTACCGTCTGCTTTTGTACCTTACATAAATATGACAGATCCATTTCGACCCGTTTCCGCTGTCATGCACAACGCGCTAAGCTCTACTTGCAACTCGCCGAGTTGATTTGAAGATCTTTCTATGGCTTTCTGGCTTAATCCTGCTTCAGGTTCGTCCACACTCATCTTGTCCTGGACTCCATATTCTTCCAGCGATGATCCTCTGAATCCCTCGCGCACTTCGCTTCCGCCATGTGTTCTAGTAAATTCCACGCCATGACTCCCAGTTACGCTGGCATTCTGGCCACTACGCTCTCTGAGTTTCCTAACCGCATCCTTAATTGCCTCGCAGAAGAAATCTAAATCTTTGGCTGCCAAGTATCCATGATCCTCACCAGTGCAATTACGGGCCACTTCCTTGCACCCCTTTGGATCTTCTCCAGGAACTACTCCAACCTGCTCCGCTCCGTCGCGTTCACCAGCTATTCGCTGCCCTTCTCTTCTGTGTCGCACATGCCAGATTCGGAAACTTTTCTCTTGAACACTGCTCCATCTTCTGTCACCGTCAGGTCAACTTGTTTGAGGACGTCGTTGGACAATTTCGGGCGAGGTGTGATTTATCGCCGCAATCGGTATTCATAGGATTTAATACAACTTTGGTCGAAACATCTTGCGTCTGCCTGGGAACAGAAACCATAGCCTTGTTAGCTCGAATCCTTTAGTAAATTTTAATTTACTCTTTCAGCTCCTTCATTGTTTTTGCCTGGTAAAGGTTGCTTTTGTTGTTCGGACTGTCCGGCTGTTCTATAAAATACTCTATTACGCTTGAGTCATCCAAGTTTATTGGTTTGCCTATTTCCATAATCGCGTAGAGATACTCGCGGAGATCTTCGCCATGTCGTTGTCGCCGCTTACGAAGAAGATTGTACATTTCTGCCGATGACATGCTTACGCCAAACTCAGACCGCAGAGCAGATTTTAAAGAATCCCAGCTGCAAATCCCCGTTTGACTTCGTACAAATATTTTCGCTCCCCCTTTCAACAATTGCTTGGCGTAAATAAACTTTTGGAGATCACTCCAATGTACAACCATCGCATTGTCCTCAAAATCTTCCAACCACTGCTCAAACGTTGGCTGACCAGAACCACTGAATTTAGATAGGGAACCCTCAATGTCCCTTAGAGTAAATGTTGGACGTTCGCTCACGGGCCAACGCCTACTCACTGCATCGTCGAAGTCATCATCTTCGCCATCGCTCACATTCAAGCCGAAGTGATGCATGAGTCGGTCCCTCAATGTCGCTTTTCGTCCAGTCGTCTCTAACCCCCAACCCTCCAGTTGTTATTTAAGTCCGTCCACTGTCAAGGCTAAATTGTCGTCCTTGTTCATGTCTTACAAAAGTGTTATAGTAAATATATAATTATTTAATAAAAATATTATTACTTAAATAAGTGGCGATTTACTTAATCTCGATTAATCAAAATTATATGCAAAGTATCGAAATCAAAGTATCAAATCAAAAATAGCCATTACTTTACTTGTGCTAAAAGGTTTTTCAAAACAGTACTACACGTACGTATATTATATTTAACAAAGTAGCGGTTCACTTATATTACTGTAAAGTGTTTTACAAACTGTTAATACAACTGTACTATTCCTTTACACGCTACTGTATTTGCATAACATAACCATTTATTTAAGTAAAATTATATGTTTATATGTACCAGGTGCGTTTGTTGAAGTTTGCCAGTTTTACTAGTAGATGTCGCTAGCAATATGTATAAATTTCTATGATTTGGCATGTATGTAATTTTTTTCTATTGACATTAACCTACAAAAATACGCAAGTCACATTCCGCCAAAATAATAGCGTCATATTTGTTTACCTCAGTGAATATGTCGAGTTTCGTTCCAAGTAAATCGCATTTGCGGCATTCGTTGCTTTTCTTATTTCATCAAAAGAAAAAAGCAGCTGAAGCTTACCGGTTGCTGGTAGAAACTTATGGTAAACATGCTCCAGTGATTAGAACATGTGAGACATGGTTTCGTCAATTTAAAAATGGAGATTTCGATTTGACAGACAATGAACATCCTGGTGCAGCGAAAAAGTTCGAAGACGAGGAATTGCATGTTGATCCAACCCAATCGCAACAAAAATTGGCAGAAACACTACATGTGACTCGAGGAGCAATTTGCCAACGTTTAAAAGCCAGGGAAAGATCGAGAATTATCGAAAATGGGTGCCACACCAGCTGAACGATAGACAAATGGAAAATCGAAAAACCGTTTTTGAAATGCTACTTCAGCGATTCGAAAGGAAATCTTTTTTGCATCGAATTGTCACGGGGGACGAAAAATGAATATCTTTTGAGAACCCGAAGCGAAAAAAATCATGGCTTTCCCCTGGTGAAGCTGGCCCATCGACTGCAAGGCCAAATCGCTTTGGCCGTAAGACAATGCTCTGTGTTTGGTGGGACCAGTGTGGTGTGGTGTACTACGAGTTGTTAAAACCTGGTGAAACGGTGAACACGGATCGCTACCGACAACAAGTGATCAATTTGAATAATGTGTTGATCGAAAAACGGTCGGAATGGGCCCGAAGACATGGCAAAGTTATCTTGCAACATGACAACGCGCCGTCTCATACCGCTAAACTGGTGAAAGACAATTAATTGGGAAATATTATCGCACCCGCTGTACTCTCCAGACCTCGCCCCGTCCGACTATCACCTTTTCGCATCGATGGGACACTCCCTTGCAGAGCAGTGCTTCGCTAATTTTGAAGAAGTCGAAAAATGGCTCGTCCAATGGCTTGCCTCGAGAGAGAAAAAGTTTTTTTGGAATGGTATCCATAATTTGCCTGAGAAATGGGCGAAATGTGTAGAAACCAATGGTCAATACTTTGAATAAAAAAATTTTGAGATTCCTCTTAAAGTTAAGTGTTTTCTTTATCGAAAAAACCGGTAAATTTCAACTAACACACCTTATAAGCACGTACCCACCGCTATTCGAGCACGCAAAAATGTGAGTACACTTAGCTGCTGTGCTGATGTTGTTGTTGTTGCTCAAAACAAATTCGGTTATCCTGCTTGGTCGGCTCTTCGCTGTCGCCAGTACTGCTGCTGCTGCCGCTGCTTCGCTCTGCTGTTCTGTCGCGCAATCGCTCGACTTGTTGTCAAGCTGCTATGCAATGCGCTTGCTTATATGCGCAGTTGTACATATGTACGACGGAATATTTTACAACGGGATTTTATGACGTGAACTGTGCACTTTTCGAATTGACAAAATATAAAAGTTCTCCTACGCTTTCTTTCTACTTGTAAAATAGCTAAGTCACTACCGAACGCACGCGCGAATTTATACATGTACAAAATTTCCAGATGCACAAGGCTCATGCCACTTCCCGACACCAATTGTAGTGCATTTAAAATCAAAACGTCTTTAATGTTTAGAATGCAGTTTATTTAATTCACTTTGCCTTAGATGAACATATATAATTTACCTTATACTTAAGACTTGGTTTCATTTTAAAAAAGGAGGTGCTCGATTGAAGGCGGTTTAGAATACAATAATAATCTGTCCTTTCGTACGTCATTTTGCTGTCTTCGGTCAGGTATGTTGAGTGCTGTTCGTTCTGTATGTGTACAGTGTTGCGTTTTGTCGTCTCGTTACCCAGCGTCTCTACTGTGGGTGAATGTTTACATAGCCGTATCGATCATGTTGGGATCGACGGAAGACTCGGATCACTATCTTGTTGCAGCGATGATACGCATGCAACTCTGTGTATCGAATACTTATCCAGTCTGCTTAATGACAGTGAAATTGGATCATTCGGAAGAAGTTCGAATAGCAATCGCCCGCTTAAAAAACAGCAAAGGGGATGGAGCTGACGGCTTAACGGTAGAACTTTTCAAAACATTACAGTGAAGAGCTGACAAGGTTCATGCATCAGCTACTTTGCAGAATATGGTCAGACGAAAGCATACCCGACGATTGGAATTGGAGTGCGTTTTGTCCAATCTATGAAATAGGATGCGCTCCATTATATGGCCACGGTAGTAAATGTCACAAGAGCTTACTCGCTTTCGCCCTTGTCCCATCCATGGCAGTTTTTGGACAGCGGTGACGTCAGCCTTTATTCTTACGAGGACATTAACCAGCTGGGCAGCGGCACCTTCCCAATTAAGGGACCGGACATTCCATGTGCATGCCCTCAAATCGTGATCCTTAATTCGTTTGCGGGTTCGTGAACAGAAAGGGGGTATATCATCCGAGGCATTGCAAATTTTTTTATTGGAGCCGGTTTAAACGTGGCGGGTCCCAAACCTAGCTAAGCGAATAAGTTTTAAGATTTTACACAATTATATAGCTAGCAGCTTGCTTCAAGACTGACGCCCTCTCGCAGCCGCACCTATGGTGAACAGACGTTGCAGTTGAACTTCTGCAGACATTAAACCTACTAAGTCGCAGTGGCTCCACTAAAGCTTCCTCTCTCATCAGCCGTGACCTAAGGCTCCACACGGGTTGAATACCCCGTCTTGCAAAAGGGTTGCTCACATTTCCAGGGTGCGCGACAAATTTAAAGTAAATCAAGGAATAAGTGCAATTTTTTGGAATAGGTGAGTCCCTGATCTACTTCCCAGGGAGGAGAAGTCTTTCTGTTAATCTTAGCAAAAAGCCATGTATGTATGTACCGAATTTCAAGTAAATCGAGCAAAAAAATTAGATTTTTTTTTAATAAAAGTCAAGGATCAGGACTATCCACTTTCCAAAGAGAATTTTAGTCTTCCTGGTAATCTAAGCAAAAAGATACCTATGTACCGAATTTCAAGTGAACCGAATCATAAATACGACTTCTTCGAATAGGTCAGTCCCTAGTCTACTCCCAGGTATCATAGAAGCGTTCAGCCGAAATTGCAGTTCAATCGGTCCATAACTTTTGGAGAATACCCGTTACAAACGGACATATGAGTTGTTTTCGAATATGTCAGTCCCCGGTCCACTTCCAGAAATTTTTTTTTGCAAAATCCTTCCCAGGGCTAATCTAACCAAATTTCAAAACATTCGGTGCGTAACTATTGGAGAACACCCGTTCCGTAGGAACATACGCTTTTTTCCAGTTCGGCGAATTTATTTTTTTTGTAAACCTTTCGAGGAAACAAGCGGGAATCGAGAAACAATCTGATGAAATTTCAGATCAATCGCTCGGTATCCTTTGGAGAATTTGGAAATTACTGGTTTTTTCCAAGCGGACATAAGATTTTCATATACACGTATAAGATAAATCGAGTTCGTTCGAAAAATAAATGAGTATGTACATACGTGTACATATGTAAAAATATGGAATATATTTAAATCATATCATATCAACCATTTGCACGTTTAAATGAAAGCCTTTATCATTTAAACATGCAATAGGCTGATAAAGATAATAATCTCCATACAATTATCGTTTGATAAGTCAATTTTAATGCCAAATTTAATTTTTGTATGGTGGCCATGGTAGCCGAGTCGTAGCATTGCGTTCTGCCATTCGGAAGGCCCAGGTTCAAATCCTGGCACGACCAACATCCAAAAATTATAGAAAATTAATTTGAACAAAAAAATTAACTTAAATTTTCTAATTGCGAACGCCCCTCGGCAACAAATGTCAATCCCTCCGGGCGTTTTTCTGAAATGAAATAATGGCTCTTCATAAAAAACCATCAGCCTTTCGGATGCGGCTTAGTATAAACTGTAGGTCTCTCCATTTGTTGGAAAAACATCAGGACGCAAAACCATAAATTGGAGGAGAAGCTCGGCTGAAAATCGCTTCAGCGGTTACAAAGCGCCAATTATATATACATATATGGTAAATCTAATATCGAGTTTGTCCATCAATTACCGCGCAAAGATTGTGGTACATTTACACTTTAATATATGCACCACTGCCTAGTCGACAGCTGACTTATTTAATTGTAATTAATCCAAAAAAATTTAATCGTGTAACTCGTGTGTTAAGTGACTTTAAATTTTAACAATTTATACAATATTTTTCTTTTATTTTGGATACCTAAAAAAAACGCAAGCGTACAAGACTGAATTCATCTAATCGATGAACAGTATCGGAGACAGACTACTTTCTGCAATGCGTTGTAGATGCAGTCAAAAATAGTCCGGAGTCTTTTGATTTAAATACTGTATTTAATGAGAAAATAAAAGCAATAGTTTGATTATTTTCTTTTTCAGAAGCCGACTGTAATAAAATAAATATAAAATGAGGCATATGAAAACGACTTACATGGCGTTTCAGGCGTTTACAACTTTACTTCTCAAAATATAAAAACTTAGCGAAGGAAAAGAATGAAAGCAGTATGCTATCAAGTTTGATAACAATGCAACAGAAAATGTGTAAATTGGAAGTGGACAAATTTCAACTAGAAAAAGAAATTAAAAATGTAGAGCATTTTTTTACAAAATCCGAAATTGAACTGAAATAAATATTTTATTTAACATTTAGAAAAGGAAATCAAAATGTACATGCATGTAATCATAGAAATAATTAAAGGCAGAATTCATATTTTAATGTCATTATTAATATTTATTATATAATATAGGTATGAGTATTTTTATTCTAATATAATTGACATTACTCTTCTTCTTCTTTATCGTCGTTGGCATTGCTTACGCGATTATATCCGAAACAATACTCTCTTCTTTTCGTTGTCGGCGCCAGTTGGAAATGACACTTCCAACGGAGTGCTTCCACCAGCGGGTACTGCATCGAATATTCGCTGAACTATGTCAATATCCTCATATAGCTCGTACAGCTCATCGTTCCATCGTCTGCGGTATTCGACGGTGCCATGGTGCAAAGAACCATAAATCGTTCGTAAAACTTTTCTCTCGAAGACTCCCAGGACCGACTCATCATATGTTGAGGTCGTCCACGGTTCTGCACCATATAGTAGGACGGGTATGATAAGCGACTTGTAGAGTTTGGTTTTCATTCGCCGAGAATGAACTTTACTTTTCAGTCAAGAAGCACCTGTTGGCAAGAGTGATTCTGCGTTGGATTTCTAGGCTGACATTATTATTGGTGTTGGTGTTCCTAGATAGACGAAATTATCCACGTCTTCAAAGTTATAACTGTCAACAGTGACGTGGGAGCTGAGTCGCTAATGCGATGATTGTTTGTTTGATGACACGAGATATTTCGCCTTGCCCTCATTCTCTACCAGACCTATTCGCTTCGCTTCTTTATAAAGTCTGGAGAAAGCAGAAATCCCAGTGCGGTTGTTGAGGCCAATAATGAAAATATCATCGGTGAACGCCAGCAGCTGTACACTCTTATAGAAGATTGTACCTTCCCTTTTCAGTTCTACAGCTCGTATTTAATTCTCCAGCAATAAGTTAAAAAAGTCACACGATAAAGAGTCACCTCGTCTGAAACCTCGTTTGGTATTGAACGGCTCGAAGAGGTTTTGAAGGAGCTTTTTGTGTTGCTCAAAGTCAGTTTATATAACTGTATAAGTTTTGTGGGGATACCAAATTTAGACAAAGCGGCGCACAGACAGCTCCTTTTCGTGCTGTCGAAGGCTGCTTTACAATCCACTATGGGGGTTGACTTACCAGGTCTAAAGCCACACTGAAAAGGTCCAATCAGTTTGTTGACGGTGGGCTTTAGTCTTTCATACAATACGCTCGATAGGATCTTATAGGCGATATAAAGGAAGCTTATTCCACGGTAATTGGCGCAGACTGTTGGATCGTCTTTTTTAAAGATTACGCAGAGCACACGTGGGTTCCAATAGTCCGGCATGCTTTCATCCGACCTTATTTTGCAAAGGTTCTGATGCATGCACCGCCGGGCGATTGCTGATCGTCATTCTCACTGCTATTCAGCAGGCTGGAGAAGTGTTTCCTCCATTAACTCAGTATGTTCCGGTCATGAAACCTTCTGTAAGTCGTCGTATCTCCTCATAGAATTTTCGAGCATTACCCTTGTCGGCCAGCTTGTACTCGTACTTACGCATTTCGGCCTCTTTCTTTTTTTCCCTGCAAATGCGTCTTGCTTCCCTCTTCAGTTCTCTGTGTCTATCCCACCCCGCACGTGTTGTGGTCGATCGCAAGGTTGGAAGGTAGGCATTCTGCTTTCTCTCCACTGTGACACAGCAGTCCTAATCGTATCAGCTGTTTTTTTCGGCCTTTGCGATATCCAATAGTTTCGTTTGCAGCTGTACGTAGGAAGCTTGCAATGCCGTACCACAGTTCTCTCATACCGGGTTGCTGATGAGTGCTCTCAGATAGCAGGAGTACAAACCGAGTAGAAACCCGTTCGGCAGTCTGTTGTGATTGCAGCTTTTCAAGTGTATCCTCGCTGCGACAAGATAGTTATCCGAGTGGATGTTAGGACCTCTCAACGCATATCTAAAACACTGGATACATGTCTTCCATCAATGTCAACTCATTCTTCTCTTCCCTCGGGGCGTGGGCGTAAATAAGCGTAGTGTTAATAAATTTCGTTTTGATGCGGGTTGTGGCGAGACGTTTATCTACCGGGGTGAGCGCCAGTACTCGGCGACGGAGTCTCTCTCCCACCATGAATCCGACACCAAATTTGCGAACAGAAAGAGCGACGGCATTCAATCGCCACGACAGAGAGAAATACCTATTTCATTATTGTTGCGAGAAAATCACCACCTAATAGCAGGGCAAAGACAAGCACCTTAAGGCGCTAACGCAGTCCTCAGCAACAACAGAGAAAGCAAAGAGTGAAATAACTCTCTTCACAACATGTGTAAATTCCCCAGCAATAGCAGTAAAACAAACAGCTATGCAGTCAAGCAGTGCAGCAGCAACTGTTGCTAATACCAAACCTCCATCAATTTATTTGCGTGAGCGCAGCTCTAAATTACTCGTTACGAACATAGTCAAGCTAACAGGTACCAACAATTTTCACATTGTACTTTTTAAAAAAGGAAGACAAAGATACAAGTACATAGCGAAAAAGGCTTTCGTGAAATCGTAGTGTTTCTTTCGGCAAACAACAAGAATTATTTCTCTTACCAGTAGAAGAGTGCGAAAGGCCTGATTGTTGTAATTACGGGAATTGAAGCCACGGTTAACTCAGGTGATATGAAAGAAGGCAAGGGTTTGAAACTAGGGTGATCGTTAATGTAATTAATAGGAATAAAGTGCCGCAGCCTGTGTTTAAATTGTTCTTGTCACCAAGCTCAGCTCAACTGAAAAAAAACGAAACGCTTCTTAATTTACGGGTTAAAATATCTTTTACACCGAAGAATCACGAAATAGTCTCGTCCAATGCAGAAACTGTCAAGAATTTGGTCCTACTGTACTTTACGTACCGTCTGCATAGCATGCAGTTGCGGTTCTAGCAACTGCGGCGGCAATCACACCGCTAATTATAGAGGTTGTCCGGTTTATAAAGATTTAAAATCTAAACTTTCTCAAGGTACACAAGCCAAATGGAACCAACTCCCATATACTACTTCCATTCCGACCTACCCAGCTCCAGTGAACCGACGCCTCCGGTTATTCCTTCCATTATTGGGGTTGAGGCCATGATTCTTAATATAACCCAGTGCATAACACAATTTATGTCAACCATGCAAAGTATGGCCCAAGATGTAATAAAAGCGCAAAACCAAATGCTTCAGGGTTTGGATGACCAAACAATTAGTGAACTCAGGATTTGTTTATGGAATGCTAATGGGTTAAACCAGCAGAAATTAGCACTCAAATTATTTTTACAGATTCAAGAAATTGATATCATGTATATCCCTTTTATATCCCTGAGTTTAAGTTGTATAATACTGATCACCCAGATGGCAAAGCACATGGTGGTACGGCTATACTCATAAGGAACCGTTTAAAGCACAGTTTTCTTCACTCTTTCTCAACAAACTGGTTGCAGTCTACTTCGATCACTCTTAAGAATAGGGAGATGACCTTACTTTTGCTGCGATTTACTGTCCGCCACGTTTCAAAATAACAAAAAAAAAAAACAATATAGCCACTTTTTCACTACTCTGCGAGACTAATTATTTCAAAAGGTCGGCAGTTATATAAAACGAACATAAGTACCTGCCTTGATTGACTTTGCAGTCACTAAAAACGTAGATAGGAGTTTAGTATTTGCCGACTTATCTTCTGATCAATCTTCAATAATTATTAAATTGACCGAACAACCAATTGAAAATGAGCACATTTTTCGACTTGCTACGTTCAGAACTAACTGGCTTAAATATAAAAAATACATTAGTAGTCATATACAGACCAATCCGCAAATAGAGAGAGGAACTGATGTTGAAAACGAGTTACTTGTGTTTAACAGTATGCTAGCAACAGCGGCAACCATAGCAACACCAGAACCGGAAACAAAACCAAAAACCAACACATATATAACTAATAGCGAAATAGAGTTTTTGGTCCGAAACAAGCGACGCTTGCGCCGCGAACGGCAAGCCATCCGGTAGCCTGATGCAAAAACCCGACTTAAGATAGCAGAAAATAAACTAAAAAGGCATTAAGATACGAAGAGAAAAGAAAAAAAATGTTATCACCGCCTTAAATCAAAAAAAATCCCCAGGAGACGATCACATCTCACCAAATAGGCCAAAAGAATTGCCAAGCACTGCTCTCGTTTTCCTTGCAAAGCTTTATAGTGCCATATCAAAGCTGGGATGTTAACCACAAATATGGAAAAAGTCCCAGATAATTTTGATAGCTAAGCTAGGTAAAGACGCAACCCTACTGTCATCATATAGTCCAACAAGCCTGCTGCCTTGTCCATCCAAACTTTTCGAAATAGTGCTGAAAAAAAAATATCAAAAATTACTCCTTTTTTCCATCAAAATGATATTATTCCTACACACCAATTTGGTTTTCGCGAAAAACATCGCATCATTGAACAAGTAAACCGTATAACAAATGAAATAAGGAAAGCTTTCGAATTCAGAGAGTATTGCTTAGCCGTTTTTCTTGATGTGCCGCAAGCATTTGATAAAGTGTGGCATGATGGTCTCATTTGTAAAATTAAAAAATCTTTACCTAGCTCGTTCCACAATATTCTTGAACCCTATTTGACCAACAGGTTATTCACTGTAAAAGTAAATGATTACATAACAGATCACGGCAGGTTTTCCGCAGGGTAGTGTTCGTGGACCGATATTGTATACATTGTTTACCGCAGACATTCCTACAAGTGACAAAGTAATGACATACCATAAACTTTTGGCGCACAAAAGTTAACGAAAATAAGTGCAAGCACATAACGTTTACTTTAAGGTCAAAAATGTGCCCTATCGTCAAGCTCAATTAAGTGCCTATCCCACAAGCTAGCGAAATCAAATACCTTTGTATTCACTTGGAAAGACGATTATCTTGGAGACGATACATTTCCACCAAAAACATCCAACTGAAGCTCAATTTATCCAGCTTATATTGGCTTTTAAGCAAGAAATCTGGGCTCAGCCTTGATAACAAAGTCCTTTGTTATAATGCGACTATTAAACCGATATAGATGTATGGAGTCCAGTTATGGGGTACAGCTTGCGCGACAAATCTAGATATAATACAGAGATTCCAGTAGAAAACATTGAGAATAATAATAGGCGCACCTTGGTACATGAGTAATGAAAATATCCATAGAGACCTAAATATACGCACAATCAAAGAAGATATTGAAATCGGTACACAAAAATACATGGCAAAACTGCACAATCATCCAAACCCTTTGGCTATCGCCTTGGCCTCCGCAATAAGTCAAACACGCCTGAAGAAAGGGGATTTACTACCCTTGTAAAGAGCAACACGGAGCCAGCAGGCCATTCTTAGCCAATTATAAAAAAGAAATTTGCGCTCCCTTATATGGTCGCTGTAGTAAATTTCACCAGGACCCACCTTCTTACGTCCTGGTGCAGTCCATCGTACTTCCCCAAAAATCTTATTCCTTGAAATATTTGCGGGGGTCTCTCATCCGAGGATAAATTAGATTTCTCATTGGGTTTAGCTTTTCATGTGGTGGGATGCATGGTATTCGCCTTCTCGTTTTAGCTCGCTCCCAAACGGATGTTTGTTGGCTACCCGGTCTGAAATCGGAAGTCGTGAGCTGCTTGAACCATATGTAAAAGAATCGTTTCTGGCCACTCCCAGGTGAATGGCTGTCAAAAGCCTGAACTTCTACACATGGCCCCATCCCCCATTGACATTACTGTTTGTCATTTATTTTACCCGCATTCGTGCTACAATTTTGATGTTTAGGCTACTCTTCCTCATTGGTAAAAGTTTGTTTTATTTCAAATATACGTGTATGTTCCTTCTCTATTATAATAATATTGTGCAAAAGTGCACAAACCAAAATCCATTGGCTTGCTAGTTTTATAAAATAATCACTTTGGAATTGAAATTTAACTTTATCAACCGTTCTTTCATTGACCCTCTGAAGTACAGTGGCGGACTAAAGTCTACATACGATCCATTTTTTGGGAATTCAACCCGTCCTATAGCTTTCACAGAAAAAATAATGATGCAGTTTTGTTTTAAATTCAAGTATATAACAAAAACTAAAATTTCTCATTTATTCAACATTAACTTTCAAAGTTATTAACATAAAATGGAAAAAAGGCACTGACAAAAGTGAACATACGATTTTTTGCTTAGCTATTCTAGGTAATCATATTAATTTTAATAACTAAGTTAATATTTTGTTGGGCCACCATGCGCATCGATCACCGCTTGTAAGCGTCTAACATTGAAAAAAACCAAATTTTCCAGCTCTTCTCCTGTAATGTTTTGCCACTCTTCTTGAAGTTTCTCTCTGAGCTTTGATGCATTACTTATAGGGTGTTTTCGAATTTTCCGCTCCAATATTTTCCATACGTGCTATGTAATATTCAATTCCGGGCTTTGTGGTGATGAGTGCAACTGCCGCGGAGCATAATACAGCAGCCAATCCTTTACAATTTGCGCTGTGTGCTTAGGATCATTATCCTGTAGAAAGATCCAGCTCGAGCCAAGGCACAGTTTGTCCACAGATAACTTCAAATTATTTTCCAATATGGTCTTATACTCGAAGCGATCCATATTTCCTTCAATAAAGACCAATTTACCCACCCCAGACGCTGCAACTGCTCTCCAATCCATGAGACTCCCACCACCATGCTTTAAGGTCGAAATAAGGTGCCTGGGATCCATGGCAGTAATGGGTTTTCTCCAAACTTTTGCTCTGCCATCGCATCCAAATATGTTATATTTTGACTCATCCGTAAATAGCACGCTTTTCCAGAACTCATGATCCTTCTTTAGATGCTTTTTAGCGAACTCCAACCGATGTGCGCGGTTTTTCTCGCTTATGAGAGGCTTCTTGCGAGGAGTTCTGCTGTAGAATCCTTCGTTGTTAAGAGTTCTTGTTATTGTGCGTAAGTGCACAACAATTTGGGATCATTTCGCTAGCTTCTGGGCCAAATTGGTAGCATGTACCTTGGAATTTTGGCTTACTTTATTACGGATGAAAGAGATGTCCCTATGGGTAAGCTTCTTTGGACGGCCACTTCACGGCTTACTCTCGAACGAGCCCGATTCTGCAAGTTTTTATAAATTGTTTGCACCGTCGCTTTTCTTAAATTTAACAATTTAGCTATTTTGCCGAACGTTTTCTTATCATTTCTGTGTTTTATAATCAATTTTTGCACAGCCACCGGGATTTCCGTTCCTGACGACATTTTCGCGATTGTATTTCTTTTTTCAAATGATGGAAAACAATAAAGATAAAGCCAAATACCAAGAAAAGTATAGAAAGAAAAAAAAACGGTACTTGACCGCTGAAAACAATAGCTGAAGTAATAAACGAAACAAATTAATGAAACGTATGTTCACTTTTGTCAACGGCTTTTTTGAGTTTTTTGTTAATAACATTGAAAGTTAATGTTGAACAAATATGAAATTTTCGGTTTTGTCTTACAATTAAATTCAAAGCAAGACTACATCAATACTTTTCCTGTAAAAACTATGGGACGGTAGGTATTCCAAAAAAAGGGGTCGTATGTAGACTTTAGTCCGCCACTGTATTCAAATTTTATCGGCATTTAATAAAAGTTGTGTTGAAATTGCTCTAAAGAGCTTGTAAACGCTATCACCTACTAACCACACTACCCGGATAACCCAACAATAAATGACGAACTCTAAATTTTTGATCGCATACGGCTTGAGCTTTAATGGATTTCAGGAAAAATAAGCCTCGGGAACATAAAATGGTTTTCGGCTTGTTTTATTTCCGTTCCGTCCACATAATCAACACAGCGAGGTAGTTCCTTTATGTTTCACCCCGCGTACGCGATTATAGCCGAGTTAACAGCATTGAACTATTCGTTTCTTCTTTTTGCTGTGTGGCGCCAATTGGAAATACCAAGTACAGCCAGGTCCTTCTCTTCCAACGGAGTTGACGTCTTCCTCTTCCTCTGCTTCCACCGGCGGGTTCTGCATCGAAAACTTTCAAAGCTGGAGTATTCATAGCCATCCGGATTATATGGCCTAGCCAGCGTAGCCCCTGCTTCTTGATTCGCTTAACTATGCCAATGTCGTCGTATAACTCGTACAGCTCATCGTTCCATCGTCTGCGATATTCGCCGTTGCCAACTCGAAGAGGACCATAAATCTTATGCAAAACTTTTCTCTCGAAAACTCTTAACACCGACTCATCAGATGTTGTCATCGTCCATGCTTCCGCACCATATAGCAGGACGGGAACTATGAGCGACTTGTACAGTTTGGTCTTCGTTCGTCAAAAAAGGACTTTACTTTTCATTTGTCTAGTCAGTTCGAAGGAGCACCTGTTGGCAAAATTGATTCTGCGTTCGATTTCCAGGCTGATATTTTTGATGGTGTTAATACTGCTTTCAAGATAACGAAGTTAAGACTGTCAACAGTGACGTGGGATTCTGGAAAAAGCAGAACTCACGGTGCAGCTATTGAGTCCAATAATGTCAATATCATCGCCGTAGGCCAGGTCCTGTACACTCTTACAGAAGATTGTACCTTCTCTATTTAACTCTGCAGCTTTTATTAGTTTCTCAAGCAACAAATTGAAAAAGCCACACGATAAGTCTCCTTACCTGAAACCTAGTTTGGTATCGAACGGCTCGGAGAGGTCCTTCCCGATCCTGACGGAGCTGTTGGTGTTGCTTAACGTCAATGGCTGATTTACCATGACAAAAGCCATACTGCTAAGGTCCAATCAGATTGTTGACGGTATGCTTTAGCATTTCACACAATACGCTCTACAGGACCCTATATGCGATATTAAGAAGACTGATCCCACCGTACTTGACGCAGACTTCGGGATCGCCTATTTTGTTGATTGGGCAGAGGACACTTAGGTTCCAATTGTCCGGCATGCTTTAATCCAACCATGCACCTTATCAGTTCTTCACCGCCGAGTAGTTCCATCAATTTAATCCATCGGCCTAGCCGCTTTGCTGTTTTTCAAGCGAGTGTTGCTATTCGAAATTCTTCATAGTCGGACAATGAAACATTTATTCCGTCCTCACTGATAGCGGAATTGGGTTCACCATTTCCACGTGTTGCACTTCCACTGCCGTTTAGCAAGCTAGAAAGGTGTTCCCTCCGTAATCAGTAACAAGATCACCTCTTTGTGTTCTATAAGAGCCTGCTCCTGTCTTGAAAGCTTCTGTAAGCTGCCGTATCTTTTCGGGCAATACCCTTATCGGCCAGCTTCTAATGCTCATCCCACTCACATTTTGGCCTATTTCTGTGTTTGTAGTTGCTTCCCTATTCAGCTCTAGATATCTATCCCATCCCGCACGTGTTGTAGTCAATCACAGCCTTGCGAGATAAGCAACTTGCTTTTTCTCCACTGCCAGCTATTTTTGCGACCTTTCAAAACCCAATAGTTTCGTTTGAAGCTATACCTAAGGAGTTCTGTCCCACTGTTCCTTTATACTGAGATCAGGAGTGCAAGTCAATTAGAAAACCGATCGGCAGTCTGTTACGATTGCAGCTTTTCGATGACGGATCATCCTTATGTTTGTTAGCAAATCTTCGCTGCAACAAGATATTGGTCGAGGTCAATGTTAAGTCCTCGGAATGTACGCACTTCAAGAACACTGGATACATATCGTCTGTCTATCACGGCATGATCGATCAAGTAGCTTGATGTATTTTCTTGTGTTGGAGTCTAGTACTGCAGACAACCATATTTTGTGTCCCGGAGAAAACAACCAGCCTCAACACATTTGAGGATATTTCGTTGTGGGATTGAATTTCCCGACAGTTGCACCAAAAAAACCTGCTTTACCATCCTGACGTTAAAATCGCCAAGCACTTGTTTCATATCGTGGCGAAGACAGCACTCATGAGCAATCTCCAGGTGCTCATAAAAATCATCTTTGGTCAAATTGTTCTTCTCTTCCATCGAGGAGTGGGAACAAATCAGCGATATGTTTAAAAATTTCGCTTTGCAGCGGATTGTGGCAAGATTTTCATCTCCGTAGTGAATGCCAATACTCGGCGACGTAGTCTCTCTCTCATCACGAATCCGACACCAAATTTGCAGTAGTAAATATCACAAAGACCTATTCGCAGCGGCACCTTCTTATATACCCTTAATCCGTTTGCGAGGGTTGGCATTTCTCTTCCGAGGCATTGAATTGCTTTTCCTTATAGCTGCGTTCTTTGTGGCGGGTCTATAACCCAGCGCACTGCTTTGGAAGGGGAGTAAATTAAACTTTTTTACACATATATATAACGAGCCGCTTGCTACAAAACCGATGCCCGCTGGGAGCCGTACCTCTGGTAAGCAAACGCAGCAATTCGACTACAGTGAATCTTTAAACCGAATAAGTCGGAGGGGCCCTACTGAAGCTTCCTTTCTTCTAGCTTTGACCCAAAGCTCCACACCGGTTGCTCACGTTTCGAGGGTGCGCGACGTGGGCGCAAGGGTAAGAATTGAGAATAGCCACGCGAATGTAATTGCATACCCAGAAGCTTGGTACTCCCCATTACTCCCCAATCTAAATATTTACCATTCGTTAAATTTTGGAGAAAATATTTGCTATTATGGATTAAGGAGGTGATTTGAAGATAATGTACTCCCTCGCCGAAAAAAGGCTAAGCTGCATAAGTCGCCTATTCTTTAAGAAGAACTTTTCAAAACAGCTTGTCGGCTGGGTTTTTAAACATGACTTTGTGCAAAATATGTTCAGGTGAAAGCAAGCTCGAGATTGGAGCAATCCTTAAAAATGGGGGCCCACGGTCTGTCATGTCAAAATATCTCATATAATGCTTTATCGAGAGTATTGCGTGAAAGACTAAAGCGCATAGCAAACGAGCAAATTGAACCTTATCAGTTTGGCTTCAGACAAGTGAGAAAAGAAGCGACACACATCACCTCTTTCATCGATTTTAAAGCTTCCTATGAGAGCACAGTAACGGGCTGTGCCTACCCCACTATATCTGAATTTGGTATTCCTTCAAAATTTATACGGCTGCGTAAACTGACGCTGGACATGAGCTAAATAGACAAAGCACAATTTATGCAAGAGTGAACACCAGCTGGCGTATGCCTTGACAAGAAAGCGCGACGAATAGATGTGGTACTGAACCAGAACAAACAGTCGGCGCACTAGCAGTTTGGTTTCCATTTGATTGTTGGCAGTCATGACTCGTAGATATTTTCGTCTATCTAACTCATTATATATATATATTATATTATATATATATGGTATAAAATTGACGCTTTGTAACCGCTGAAGCGATATACGGCCGAGCTCCTCATATAATTGGTGGTTTTGCGTCTTGATGTTTTCCCAACAAATGGAGGGACCTACAGTTTATACTAAGCCGCATCCGAAAGGCTGATGGATTTTTATGAGTAGCTTTATTTCATGTCAGAAATACAATCGGATGGGTTGACACTCCCTGCCGAGGGGCGACCGCAATTATAAACTCATTAACACCAATAATAATGCTTGAAATCCAAATCTCTATTGCCAACAGTTTTACTTTGGACTATATAGATAATTGAAAAGTAATGTCTTCTCTATTTTCAAGAAGCATATTTTAAAATATTTAATAACCATTTAATCATTTTACATATGCGTCTGTTAAGTAAACCATAAAGCTTTCATTCAATAATAACATATCAATTGTGCGCCCTTTTGTGTTAACCAAGTATTTACAAAATCGAATAAATCTTAACTTTTTAAAAAATTATAAAAGAACTTGAACATGACTTTTTACAGCTATATCGAAACTTGGGTGTTATTATCAATTATATTTAAGCGAGGCTTTGAATTATTTGATCGCATATTATAAATCATATTCAAGTTTTTAAATGTATTATGTTTTACTTAAAAGAGTTTAGTTATGAGGTTAAAACAGAAAGTGGACGAAAAATGCTATTCTTCATCATGATATCAAAAGAATTCGTTTGATCGCCACTTTCTAATACGGGCAAAGATCAAACGCAACTCATTTTATGGGCCTACGTGTATACTTCTTGCGTATTTGGAGTACTTTTGTTTTTCACAGAGTATGCATGCATACGTAAGCTTGGGATTAAACAATTACATCGAGATTAGTAAAACATCTTTGCAATCGGTTAACTTTAGGTTTCTTTGAAAGCTGCACCTAAAAAGAGACCTATTGTGTGACTAAATGCGAACAAACACACATACATATATTATGGGTTCTTTTGTACATATGTTCATATACACTAGTATGTGTAAGAATCCTCCTTCTTTTCACCAGCAAAATCATGATCACGCTTTATCAATTTATATTGTACATACATATATACTTGGATTAGCTTGTATATGCCAATGCATACTTAAGCTCTAACCCTATAGAGAAAAATATTTGTTCTTAAATATGAGCTTAAATTTTTGCTCTAATTAGTTTATATCACATCGTCTTCCAATGTTAGATGCTTGCCATAGAGAAGTAGAAACATGTAAACGAACATATGATAGTTCGTATTACATCGGAGTGTTAAATATACGAGTGCCTGTTGCTAACATGGGAAAATGATGGAGGCATAACTACTTAGTGAAAATGCAAATTAGTTGGGATTTTTTTGACAACTTGTAATTTTCTCCGTTGGGTTTATATAAGATTACTTACATTTGTACAAAAATATTTAAATGTGCATGTATATGGGTGAGAAAATAAAACATGGAACACAAGTTATATCGCCTTGGGAGGCACCTACTAGACATATCTCTGTCCTCTGATTTGACCCCTGCTAAAGAAATATTAACTAATTCTTACATTCATCTAGAAATTCGAGTACATCAATATGTACCAGTGTATTTAATACAAGCATGTGCTCGTATGTATGTGTACATTTAAATAAAAAAATATGAATGTTTGAATTAATCTTAGTGATGTCAGATTGACATGCATACGTACTAGGACTGTTCAAAAGAAAAGGTGAATTTTGAACTGTGCACATTCGATTATGGATTTTTTATGTTGATACACATATGTTTATCATATGAAAAGATTCGTTTTTGTGTGCTCTTCGATTTTTGACATTCGGCTTATATTAAACTTCACAATTTCATTTGAACATACCTCGTATTTACGAGTTCACAAGACAAATTGCGACAATGCTAGACTCTAATTCTTTAACTTCAAAACACATTCAACACACATATCGATGAATGTTGCTGTAAATTTAAAAATATGTTTTTGGTGAGACAGTAAGTCTATATAAGAGATACAAAGTGACAAAGTTATGACTTACTTTTAAGTTGTCGTTTCATTCGGTGATGAGGCCGGGCATTTAATATTGGAATTTATGCTCGACAAAAATCTAGAAAAATCTGAATGACAAATTATAACGATTTACAGTGATTTAAATAGTGACATTAAAACTCCGTAAAGGTACATACTTCATAGTTTTCAAGTAGATTTGAGTTTCTTCTCGGATTTAAAAAGTGTGACTGTACTCTAAGAAAAATTTTAACAAATCTTCCTGCAGTAACTACGGTACTATTTAAATATTACTTGCAAAGTGCAAATTTTTAATGAATAACATACGTGATAAAAAAATATTTTTTCATCAAGAGAAACAACGAAGAAAAGAATCAAATAAAGCTTTTAATATTAACTACTAATTGTAAATTAATCGAATTTTTATTACATTAAAATATGATATATTGAATACGAGCAGTAAAATAAAAGTAAAATCTTATTCCAAATCCAGGGCTCAGACGATGAATACAGGCAATCTCGGCCAACTTAAGGCCTTCCTGATCCTGTTTTGTATTTCGCCTATCAGTAGCAGTGTTGTAACAACAGGTAAACAATCTTTTAAATTATAATATTAATATCCATATCTGTGCATATTTACAATAAAAAAAGAGTGCAAGTGCATATGGAAAGAAGAGAACGTACATAGCTATTTGCAAATATTGAGCGATTTTTCTGGCGTACGCATTTTTCGTCGTAGCAACTACACATACCCATAAATATTTGTTATTAACATTTGTATGTAAGCCGCGGTAGCCGAGTGGTTAGCATTACGTATTGCGGTCGTCCCTCTGCAGGGAATGTATTCCTCCGAGTGTATTTCGGACATGAAATAAAAGGCTCCTCGTAAAAAACCATCAGCCGTTCGGAGGCGGCTTAGTATAAACTGTAGGTCCCTCCATTTGTTGGAAAAACATCAAGACGCAAAAACCACAAATTGGAGGAGGAGCTCGGCCGAAAATCGTTTCAGCGGTTACAAAGCGCCAAATATATATATATATATATATATTTACTAAATCTTCTTCGACATCGGAACCATCACAACTGCAATCAAATATTAAAGAATTAAACTAAAAATAGCTTGGTTGTGAACACCAAGGTGTTAGTCAAAGGGTTGGCACCAGATAGAAGGATTTGGTTGCTAACGCTGAGCCCAAACGTTGTTTTAGCGCATTTAAGGTAGTTTCGCACGGAAATTTGGCATGTTCGCCCAAATACGAACGGCCTACAAGGCACTATAACCTTTTTTGCTGTAGCAGCACATTTTGGCGTTCAAGGAGGTTACTTTTCACCCCACCCCATACATTTGTATGAGGATTTGCTTTTAGCAAATAATAGCTTTAAAATCTTCACTTCACTTTTTTAAACAATTTATTATAATTTTAGATAAGAAAAAGTTCTTACAGGATTTTATCTCCGAGATACTCTGTGGAGATATTATATCCAAATTTTTTTATATTTAGTCACACATATTCAAAATTTTTTTAAAAAAAGTTATTATTTAATGAATGTCTTTTCAAATTGATTTCTTATATCAGGTAGACGAAGAAAATATAAAATATGAAAGTAATTATTTCGTGATATTCCTTCGAAAGAAATGAGCAAATTCACTCTCTTATATTAATCCAAATATAAAGCGAAATGCCAAACTCGATGTACACTGTTTTGGTTTGTTTTTCACATTTTGCTTTGTCGTCACTTTCATAGTATTTACTTCTTCAGCGTACTGTGTTTGACAGGGTAGGGATGTCCAAATTTTTAACTTACTTGGGCAAAAAGTCACAAAAGGCACAAAAATTTGTAATATTTTTTTTTTCAACAATTAAACCACAACTTCAACCCCTGCTCCCACACCCAAGGAGAAAAATTAATTTTAACTATCATTTTGAAATTTCATTTACACATACATTTAACCTTCTTCATCATCCAACTCAATTTCTATATAATCATTAGAATCATCAGCAGAGTTCCAATGTTCTTTTTCAATTGCTGACGTGATTTTTTATATTGTAGTTTGGTAGAGGTAGGCATTTTCCAAGATTTATTATATCTACCGGCAGGGGTTTTCTCTTTAATTTTTTTGCCAGTCACGTAAGCATATACTTGATATTAAGAATCCATAACTCTATAAAAAGCATCGGCCATATTGTTTAAGCGGTAAATTTTTTCGGGCATGTGATTTCCTATCATTTTTAAAGTCCTCATTCCTTGCTTCTGAAGCACTTTCTTCTAAACATCCAACCGAAACCAAAAACATGTTTATTATTTATTAATATTTTATGTAGTGTCGGTGACATAGGATACCAGGGATAAGTATTAACATATAATAAAAATGTTTCCTTACAAAATGCCATGAATTTATCAACATCAACAGAATGCTCGCGTGAAATTGTGAAAAACTACAAATAAATTGTAAAAAATATTTTGATCAAATATTGTAATTGATGAAAATAACTGGTGATTGCTTTTCTAGCCGTGTTTCCATCATTACTATTCCCACTTCCGTTTTGCTCGGGAATGCTTACATGCAACCCCCCTTTTTGACCACATCATTTCCTGAATTTTCTTTTCCCGGGTCTTCAATTAGATTTGATTAGCCTGGGTAATATGCGTCTTTTGATATGCTTAACATAAATTCAAAAAATCGAATCCAGGCATGCAATGGGCTGACACCATGTTCCACACTCGCAGGTCTTGGCTTAAAACATTCTGAATCAAAATCAGTGGTTTCGAGGAGATTTTTTGGTTTAACCCCACATATTGGGCAGCACTGAGTTGATGACGTACCAGTTATAGCGTTAAGTACTTTTCCATCAATAAGTGTCATCTGTGGTTTATAGGTAATGACAGTTGTCAGGCCCTCTTTTGTATATACGAGTATGAAATCCTTTACACCAGCAACTTGCATATCCAAATATTCTTTTTCTTTTAATATTTTCTCATGGTTTTCCTTTGCATACTCAATTTTAAGTGGCCTGCAGAACCTTACAGATTGTGGAGCATTGTTATTCATATAATAATTTGCTGATTTGCATCTATTAATTTTAAAGGTATCAACAAAGTGCTGACAAAATTGGATAGATGCAGGGAAGTAGATTCTTCTGATCGAAACTTCTGCTTATAGGTATAAGCTTTGGCCAGTAGATCCATCGAAGACGTAGCTGTGATGCTATAAACGTGCAACGCAAAACATTATTCATTTGAGATATTACATATCTTAGTAGGACCGATATTCTTTCGGCTGTATGGTCTAACAGGTTTTGCATTAGAACCTGCGTAAAATAATCCGAAATTCCTGTTTGAATTGGTCTGCAAAGAATTTTGACAACTTGAAGTGCTGAATATGGGAGGGAAAATTGTTATGTAATTGGGGTGATTGTCGTGCAGCAGCACATGGTTTACAAAATGTATTGTTTACGCGAGTACTCTTTGAGTTCTGACCTATATTTATGTATTCACCTGAATGTACGTATGCAATAATACAATTCTCGATTAGTCAGTAAAGTAATGTTAAAGTGCCTATTATTAAAGGGCTAATTGTTTGCAATTGAATTTAGGTACTTTTAACCCAGGTCAGATTTCTTTTAGTGTGATCTATGTGCGCTTATGCTTCCCCCTCTTTAGCTGCTGCTATTGATAGCTCCGCAGCCTCAGATGCCTTCCGTGCAAGACCAGTGAGTTCCCCCAATTTTTTTTTCATAAGGAGCTAGTACTCAATAAATTATGTATCCGCTACCTCCTGAGACATAAACAAATATATATATATTTTTGTTTATAAAGATAACTCTGCGTGGTCAATTCTGGTTCAATGCTGATTTCTGTAGCTGATCCAGAGTGTTTAGGAAATTCTACCGAATCATTACTACCCACCGGTCGTCGTCTTCGTCGTCACTGAGTACTTGGTCAGCATTGACTACCTATCAATTTATTGAGTCAGAAGAATTACAAAAAAGCTTATTGAGCTATAATATACTAAAAAACTAAAGGTAACAAAAAAATTACAGTACGCCAAAAAGGTTAAATTGTTGATGATAGTTCTGGAAAAAATGATTAATTCTGCTACCAACATGTCCGCGTAGATTTCGCATTGGTATTGTACAAATCCTGGTACACCAAACTTCCGAGAGTATTAAAAAATTAATTTAAATGAAAAATTAAGTTAAATTTTCTATCTACGGTCACCCTCGGCAGGGAATGTCTATAATCTTTCACACAATACACACGATAATGCCTAGTTAGCGATATTAAGGAGACTTATCCCACTGTAATTTTCGCAGACAGTGGAATCCCTTTTTTAAGAATTGGACAAGGCACACCGAATTTCTAATCGCTGGTCGCTACCAGCGCACTTAGCCCAGTAGGCCCATTGTGATACCTCTAAGGCTTCTGACTTCACCTTCTGAAATAATCGAGCTATTTGGTGTTCCTTATAAACCCAACGAGATTTCTATTATTCGCTGAGGCCAGCTAGCGAGACAGTCGAAGTAATTATTTCCAAGAAACTTGTGTCGCGCAGATGTCAAGGCTGTATAGTGGCAGAGATAGTGCTCGGTGGTCATTTCTCTTTCTCCGTTCCTTCAGCTGCGGCGAAAATCATTAGAGTGATAGCCCATTCTTTTCCTGTGAATAGTGTTATTATGCCAGACGTTGTGTTAATGGAGAACCGGATCTCATTCAACCATCTTGACGTAAACCAGCATCATGTGCATGTTATATCGTTGTTAAAGGGGTTCCTTCCTTGCTACCAAGTCAACGGCAGTGCTATATTTAGTTGAAGATTTTCGAAGCACATACTGGAGGTGGGGTGATCCAGCTCCTTCTGCACTTCAACAAGAGAAAATATTTGTGTGTCCTATACTGCAATTCTTTCAAGGTTGGTTACATTCATTCTGATTGCAATACAGCCCGAATGTGCCTAGTTTCCCACAAAGGTCCCGAAGAAGGATGTTGAGAAGAGTCTCCTGATCGAAACTCTCAAGCAGGTCGATCATGTTGTAAAGGAAGACATGTATCCGGTGTTTTAGATATGCGTAAGATCCGAGGCCCTAACGTTCACTCGTATAACTATCTTGTTGCAGCGATAGTCAACAAACACTAGGAAGGCTCGACGTTGAAAAGATGCAATCACAACAGACTGCCGAACGGATTTCTACTCGACTTGTACTCCTGCTACCAGAGAGCACTCATCAGCAACTCAGTATAAGGGAGCTGTGGGACGGAAATTCAAACTCGCTTCGTACAGCTGCAAACGAAACTATTGGATTTCGCAAAGGCCGCAAAAACAGCTGGTACGATGGGGACTGCCGTGTTACAGTGTAGAGAAAGCAGGCTGCCTACCTTGCAACATTGCGATCGACCACGATACGTGCAGGGAAAAAAAGAAAGAGGCCAAAATGCGTGAGTACGAGTACAAGCTGGCCGACAAGTGTAATGCTCGAAAATTCTACGAAAAGATACGGCAACTTACGGAAGGTTTCAAGACCGGAGCAAACTATTGTAGGATCCAAAAGAGTGATATAGGGTCGGATGCCCAGAGTATACTAAATTTATGGAGGGATCACATCTCTACTCTGCCGAATGGCAGTGGAAATTAAACACCAGGAGAAGATGAACCCGAAACTCGAATTGATGACGATCGAAAAGTTGTTCCATTACCCGACTTTGGAGAATTCCGAAAAGCAGTAGCTTAAAAAACAACAAGCGGCGAGGTTCGCGTTCACATTCTACGCCAATAATCGTGGGATAAGCCTCCTTAACATCGCAGCGTATTGCGTGAAATACTGAAGTCCACCGTCAACAAACTGATTGGACCTGGTAAGTCAACCATTGACCAGATATTCACCATTCGTCAAATCTTGGAAAAATCTCTATACGATGAAATTGACATAATTCAGCGAATGAAAAGGCAGCGGCTGCGCTAGCTAGGTCATGTCATCCAGCTTTAAAAATATTCGATGCAGTTCCTGTGGTGGAAACAGAGGAAGAAAAAGACCTCCACTCTGTTGAAAGGATCAGGTGGAGAGCGACCTGGCGTTACTTGGTAGTTGTAACTGGCGCCAGACAGTGAAGAGAAGAAACGAATGACGCGTTAATATTGATTCGGCTATAAGCGGTGCCAACTCCAATAAAGAAGAAGTTTAGGTGGCTTAAAAGGAGTCAGTTTATACCTCCAGTTGAGTATAACCATATCGGTTTTATCTAGGTTAACGTCCAGTCCGCTAACCTTTTACAAATTCCCAATAATGTATAGAGCATTTTGGAGTAGATCACTCAATGTTTGTAGATGTTTACTTGTGACTGAGCTGTGGAGTTTCCTATTCCGCGTGTTTGCTGTTGGGCACCAGAGCAGTGGCAATAAAACTCTTACTTGACGGGTGCCTCTTGTAGTGTGTCTGGTAATGCTAGTGCTGCCAATATCTACGAAGATGATTCTGTTTCTCCGAAGATACCCCTAGCCTCTGTTACAAATACAGGAGGAGTCTTGTTGAACGCCCCTTCATTGTCGAGGAATCATGCAGCGCTGTATCGGTAGACTTACTCTTAGAGTTCTCATGTTGCTTTCTCCACATATAACAGCCTTTCAAATACTTTTAAGGGGAAAGAGGTGAGACTAATGGGACGAACTTCCTTAGGTCTGACTTGGTTGGCTCTTCATTTTTTGGGGATAAAAATTACCTTGACCCTAGTCTAAGCCTGGGGGATATATTCTTCACGCAGACAGGCTTCGTAAATTTTGCATAGAGGTGGAGATAAGATGTCTTCAGCCCTCTGTAGTCCTGGAGATTTAAAGGGCTGGAATTATTTTATCGCCCATTCCACCCTTCTGCGGTATTCAATGCTTCTGATATCAGAGATGCGCTCACTTTCCATACCTGGAATTTTGGCGTAATCGATGGAACATCCTGGAAAATTAGTGCTGAGGATATCCAGAGTTTCTTCACAAGATGTGATTCATTCCCCACCCGGTAACTGGATATAATTCGGGATAGCGGAGTTCTTGGAGAGAGCTTTCCTAAGTCTGCTGCCATCTACACTTCAATCAATGTCACTGCAGAAGGACTTCCGAGATTATTGTTTTGCCTTCCTTTTAAATGTTTTGAAAGATTTCAGGCGTGCTTTATAAAATTTACCAGGAGCCCCTTTTTATTTTCTTAGCTCAGAAATTTCGTTATTCCACAATTTGAGTATTCACTTTCCAGACTGGATATAATGAGGGCATGAGGCCTTAAAAGCATTATTACAAACTTTGGTGACAAAGTCTACTGCTTCATCAACTCTCGACGATTAGTCAAGCTCACCGAGAGAAACAGACCTTGCGCGAGATGCCACAGCTTCACCAGTTCTTGACGATAAGCGGATGTTATCGTTGAAAGCGTCGTGTACTAAGGATGCTGCCAGGAATCTTTTAATGGTCACTCAGTCAGTCCTCTTCCAATGTCTGTGCGCTGCGATTGAGGGTGTTCTCATGGTGAGAAGAAAAGTAGTTTATAGAAGGTGGGTTCATTGACTACTTGCCAGTTTCTGATCGGGTCAGAAAAAGAGTTGCATATTACAAGATCATTTCGTAATATAAGTAGGGACTCACCCCGGATGTTTGTATCGCTGGATCTCCAGACTGTGTGGTGAGAGTTAGCATCGGCTCCAACAACTATTGGAAGCTTCTTGTGGTTTTCTCAATCTTCTTGTGGCCCTTTAAAATGTAAAAGCCGAGCTTATGACTCCACTACAAGCCGAGAGGGCTGGGAAGGAAACATCGTTTATGACGAGTCTCACAAAATGCCGATTCTCCTTGATCTTGTCAACTTGGATTATCCTCCAATCACTGCTGGGTAGCTCCTCAATGCTCAATCAGATGAGCTTGAAGATTTCTCTTGTGTTGGACGGCTCTGCTGGCACTTAAGCTCAGGCTCGTGGCTTGCTAGGGATCTCGTCCCAGTGCAAAGCAGCTAAGCCTGCCCCAGGCCAAAGCTCTCCAATTTCAGCGATAACCTCCTTGTTGAGTCTTACCGCTCTATGATCTGCATACGACGCAAGTTTTACGCGGCCACGCTGCGTTTTGCGCTACGGGTGCAGGACCTGGGTATTTTTAAAGTATACCCTTGTATATGCTGCCCAGACCCATCAGTACGGTTTTCCAGTTGTCTGGAGAAATGTACCCGTCTGGGTGCCCCTGTCTACGACATCTAGAGTGCCCTTTGGCAACCTCCCTAAAGGGTCTTCCAGTCTGGGCAACCGGCTTTTGATGAGGGGCAGTAGGACTGGGTCTCTTGGATCCACTCGAGGTGTTTTCCTTAGACCTCGGCCTTTTCTTTTGTTGTTAAGGGTGTTTTGGGTTCCCGCTGCTTTTGGGGATGTGCGCCTGTCCCGTGTAGGGTTCCGCGTTGACCATCTTCCTTGTGTTATTTTGCTCTGTGAGGGCCTATCAAGACTATGTGAGGGCTTTCCCTCTTGGGGTTTAGCATTGGCCCCACTGGAGCCCCGTTGACGCGGTTCCCGAGCAGAGTAGGGGCGTCTTTATTACGCCGTGTCCGACGACTGCATTTTTTCCCGTGTAGGGATCCGAGGCTATATTGTGTTTGTTAGGGCTCTTTGGTCACTCACTGAGTTGAGACCTTTCGGCTTACCTCTTCAGGTTTCGGTTTCTATGCTATCCCGCACGTGTGGTGGTCGATCGTAATGTTACGAGGCAATCTGCTTTCTCTTCACTGCCAAACGGCAGTCCTCATCGCACCAGCGGTTTTTGCGATCTTTCGAAACCCAATAGTTTCATTTGTAGCTGTGCGTAGGGAGTTTGAAATTCCGTCCCGCAGTTCGCTTATACCAAGTTGCTGATGAGAGCTCTCAGAGAGGAGGAGTGCAAGTCAAGTAGAAAACCGCTCGGCAGTCTGTTGTGATTGAAGCTTTTCGACGTCGAACCTTCCTTGTGTTTGTTGGCTAATCTTCCCTGCAACAAGAGAGTGGTTCGAGTCGATATTGAGTCCTCGGAGTGTACATACGTCAATAGCACTGTATGCCCGTCGTGAGTGCCAAACACGTCAACAACAATCAGCTGCCATACAAAACTAAGGGCAGTATCGCACGGAAATTTGTTTGCCTAAATATGAACGGACTAAAAGGCACTATAACAGTTTTTGCAGTAGCAGCGCATTCTGGCGGTCGAGGAGGTTACTTTTCACCCCACCTATTATACATGTTTACATTATGTTTCTGTGCACACTGCACCATAAATATCCGCAATGCTGAACAAGAGGGGCATATACAAGGTGTGTTCAATTTTTATTTATTGAATCTGCTTCGACATCGGAACCCTAACAATAAGTAATAAGATCTTAAACTAATCTAAAACATTAGTAGAAAAAGGCTGCTGGCTTGACGTGTGTTCATATTCAAGTGAATGCCGGCTTTAAATTGGATAAAGCTGAAGCGGTTATAACAAAGTCAGAGTGGGCATTTAAGTGTCGAGAAACTGTTATTAAGGCTACGGTCAAAATTTCGAATCAAATTAAATTTCAATTCGAAGCATTTATATTCTGATATAATTAAAGCAACAGATTAGTTAAAAAAGTGTGAATGTAAAGTAACCGAGAAAGAATATCAAAACTCTTTCTGCAGTAGCGATTGCACAAGTACAAGCACTTTGCGATTTCTCCATAGGAATCCCCACCATGTAAGTTCTCCAGTTAGTAACAAACTCCCATTTAGAGCTCATAATTTGACTATTTTATAAGTATGGTTTATCACAATCCGATGTTGAAAGGATAATTAAACATAATTGTAAACTAAGCACTCTGTCTCTGCTTTTTAATTCGTGCAGTTTTGTTTGTATGTTTTAGTATATACAATACTATAAATATAAAAAATACATAAGCACTGATATTAAATAAAAATGTAACATTCAATAAACTCTGAATTACAGAATATTTATAAAATTGAAGCTTGCATTAAGTGTGTTCATGGCATGCTAAACTGGCTATACACTCTGTCACTCTTTAACGTTTCTATCTTTTTTCTACAGCCAATACCTGCAAGAGAGGATGTCCTCAATGTAAGTACCATCAATACATTTATATTTATTTTTATGTTTACAAATCTAACAAAAAAATGTGTGTTGAGTTTCAATTCTCCAGACCTAAGTGAACTTACCCTGCAGGAAAAAGCCTAAATAGGATGCAACAATTCTATTTAAATACTAGTTGGATATTTCTATAGCAGCTCACCAGTAACGGGAGTAATAATAACTTCTTCCACCGTATGTTGTTATTATATCCAACGCGCCATGGCTGAGTTCATTTTCAATTAAGCTCTGTTGAAGTGCACAAAATGAAGTTCACCATGTTAGGTTCCCGGTTGGAATCACAACGAGCCTAATGTGTGTGCATTTTACTGCTCGCTGCAGGCAACATCATTTTTATTTTCATTTGTTTCTAGTGAAGTAAAAATTCAACATGACTACATGAACCAGTAAACAAATAGTATAAAGATGATGCCTTGTCGGACAATTGGCAGTTACATCGCCGTTTAAAAAAAAACCACTTGCTTACATAGGAAATAGATAGGGCATGAACTAGTTAGCGCAAAAATGCAAATAGATTAGATTCTAGTTAAAAACTAGTACTTTTCCCTGCAGGATAGTTACATATACAATATATAGTTATTGTATTAGTTATGCAGACTTGGAAAACTCACACTTAACTTGATTAAATTTATTGTTTTAATGGTGGCAATGAATTACACTTGAAAAAAATTTTCAATACTCGTCACGTACTCATTAGCATAAATCTCTTTGTAAATAAATAATGTATGTTATATTTTTAGCTGACAATGGCGTGTTAAAATTTCAACCAGGCAACGTTTACGAATATAATTTCGATTCAGTTATAACAGTTGATCTTGGCGCTGGCGTATCAACAGGTACCGATGATACAAGTTTAAGGCTCACTGGCACTGCCAAAATATATGCCGAAGGCAACTGCGGCTATACGTTGCAACTTAGTGCTGTCAAAGTTTTGGCCACTAAGGAAGCAGTTGAGAAAAAATTAGTGCAGAGTATTCAAAAGCCTGTCCATTTTACTTTGTTAAATGATAAAGTGGAACCACAATTATGCGCCGATTACAATGACAACCAATATGCATTAAATATCAAACGGGCGATAATTTCTTTGTTGCAGTCTAACTCAGAAGACGGTAATGAAGTAGACATCTTTGGGCAGTGCTTAACGCATACATCAGTATCTAATGTTGGAGAGGCGCATATTGTGACCAAAGTTCGTGATTTAAATCAATGTAGTTTCCGAGAAAATACACGTAGTAGTCTGATTCACGGCGTTATCAATCAAGCCGCAGGTGTTAAGTCAGCTCATCTTTTCAAGGCCAGCTATATCAAGGAATCAAAAATAGTGAACGGTATTGTTGAAAATACTCATTTGATTGAGGACTACAGTTTTGGAATAGCCGAGAAGGGTATACACAGCATACGAGGAAAAGTTATTACAAATTTAAAGATAAGAAATCCAGCTGGAACTTCTTCTACTCCCCCACAGACTGGCACCCATGGCGTCTCCTTGATTTTTCAAAAACCTGAGCTTTACGCAACCAAAAATTTGGCAGCACTAAAAACTGCACAAACTCAATTAGTTGATTTACTAAATGACTACGTGAAAAAAGATAGTGCCACAAGTTTCGCTGATCTTATACGTTTAATGCGTAATGCAGACTCTGATACTTTGCTTGAACTGGCCGTTGTGCCCCACCAGAATGCTATTTTGGCACGAAAAGTCTATTTGGATGCATTGTTCCGCACTGGTACTGCTGAATCAGCCAAGGCTATTTTTAAACAGTTAAGCAAAATGGATGAAAAAGAAAAGCTAATAGCTATAATATCACTGAACATTGTTCAATCTGTGGATAAAGATACTTTAAACCAGGCATCAGCATTATTAACACCAAATGCTTCAAATCAGGTGTATTTGTCGATTGGTACGTTGGTTGCGAAATATTGCCAAGCCAACGGTTGTGAACACGGAGATCTAGACGGAATCTCCAAGAAATTTGTTGAAAATCTTAAACATTGCAAAGCTAACACAATGAAAGATGAAGACCGTATTGTTAACATATTAAAGGGAATTACTAATATGAAGAAATTAAGTAAAAATGCCGCTAATGCTCTAGTTGAGTGTAGCAGTGTCGGTCGTAGTAACCGAATTCGAGTAGCAGCCTTGCAAGCCTTTAGTTCTGCCAACTGTGACTCAGTTTTAATTCAAAAGGCTTTAACCTTGCTCCGTGATCGTAATGAAGATTCTGAACTAAGAATTGAAGCATATGTAGCAGCTATTAACTGTCCAAGTTCCCATGTAGCCATCGAAATAGCAGATATTGTGAACTCAGAGACAGTTAATCAAGTAGGTGGATTTATTGCATCAAGTCTTAAAGCAATACGCGACTCGACAGATGACTATCGTACTTATCAGCGCTACCATTTGAATAATATTCGTGTTACAAAACAATTTCCTAAGGATCCAAGGCGTTACAGCTACAACAATGAAATATCCTACAAGCTAGATGCACTCGGCGTTAGTGCAAGTTCCGACTACAAAGTTATATATTCCCAACATGGATTTTTGCCTCGTTCTGCAAGACTCAATGTTAGTACAGAGATTTTCGGCACTAATTTCAATGTTTTTGAAGTGAATGCGAGACAAGAAAATTTAGAAAATGTCTTGGAATATTATATTGGACCTAAAGGCTTGCTTAATAAGGATTTTGAAGAGATAATAAAAATAATTGAAGATGGTGGTAACTATAGAACGCGCCGTAATATTGCCGATGAAACAGCTAAACTCTCAAAAAAATACAAAGCATATGGCACCAAAAGCATCCAGGATGTCAATCTCGATTTATCGTTGAAGTTCTTTGGTTCTGAAATGTTATTCCTCAGTTTAGGTGACCATATACCAAATACACTAGATGAGATTATAAAAAGTTTCTCTACCGCTTTCGACAGCGTAAAAAAGGAACTGCTATCCTATAATAAAGAATTTATGTACCATGATCTTTTCCTTGATGTAAACGCGATTTATCCGACTGGTCTTGGTATCCCACTAGAATTAAATACACAAGGTTTTGCAGCGAATAAATTAGAATTTGGTTTAAACGTAGATGTTGATAGTATTATGGAACAGAATTGGCTTGCAACAAAGTATCAAGCAAAAGTTGTGCCAAGCGTTGATATTAATTTAAAATTACAACTTGGATTTAATGCTTATGTGTTAGCTACAGGACTTCAAGTTGAATCGAATTTTCATTCAGCGTCTGGTGCTGAGGTTAAATTAGATTTTATCAATGAGGGAAATGAATTTAATTTGAACATAAAATTACCACGAAACAAACTGGACCTCATCAACATAGAAGTAATACCTGGATTTTATGTAACAGAACTTGATAAGCCATTAAAAGTCATTATACCGAAAGATAACAAAAAACAAAACTCAGATAATTATCAAATGTGCTTCAACCAGTTAGATACTATCGGACTGAATTTGTGCATAGATGTGTCTGGTGTTAGTAGTGGTAAAGAACTGTCATCCAATGCTGGCGATATTATCAGTTTAGTTCATCCAGTTAGCTTAAATGTTTACACGGAAGTTGAACGAAAATATAATTTACGTGGTTCATACATATCTCAGACCAACAGTGGCAGCCAAGAATGGAAACTGGAATTGAATACGCCAGAATCAAAGGAACCTCATAGTGCCAGTGTCACGTTTGAGGTCGGTTTGAATCCTCGTGCATATGGACGATTAGCCTTTGATACGCCTTTATATCATTTTGCCCTTGAGTCAGGATTTAATAATGACAATCACGAACTAGTTCTATATGCCCAATATGAGGACAATGAAAAAGTTAACCGTAATAGAATTGGCTTCATACGCAATGGCAATGAATATCTTCCCATTATTGAGGTGCAGGATAAAAGTGGTGTGTCTAATGAAATTTATGGCTATCGCATTGATGGCAAGGTCATTCTGCAAAATACCAGCGATAAACACGCCAAATACATATTTGATAGTTTCCAAGTGGCAAATAAAGAAAACGATAGAATCATTGTAAATGGTTGGACAGAAGTAGGATCAGCATGGTTGAATAGCGAATTACGTATAGGCAACTCAAAGGATACATATATGGTAAAAAGCAACTTCGGAGTGAACAATGGAATATATGATATTGGTTTCTTCATAAATAATGAACAAATGCCAGAAAATATTTATGGAGGGTCTGGTCATATACAGCTTGCTGAACAAGCTTTTGTGGTACAATTGGTTGGTGCAGTTGCGTCGTGGAAACTAGACTTCAACAATGAGGTACAGTACGCTCTTACCGAGAATTCTAATTTTCTTGAATCTAGCAGTTTTAAGCACGAATTAACGTTTAGAAATAAGAAAAGTATTGTTGGCCAATTCAAGTTGAAGCTTTTGACCTCTGGAAACAATAAAATTGATCTAGATACAGAATTAGTGAGAGGAAAGAGAATCGCTGCTCTTGCTGTCAAATATAATGGAAACGGGCACACACTCGGCGATTACAATGTCGAAATACACGGGAAATATAACAAGCATTACGCAGATATTATAGCAAAGAATAATTTTAATGGTAATCGCTTTGTTATCGATAACTCACTTGTTACCAGTTGGGGCACATCAATTACCTTTAAAGGTGAACTAGGACAACGTTACACAGCTCAGGATATATATATTGATTTGCATGGTACAGCGCAAATGAACAACAAAAATAAACAGTTTCAGTGGATAATTAAAGTAATTGGCACTCCTGACAAAACCAACAGTGAGATTAAAATAACAAGCGACAGTGCAGATATTTTGAAATATATAGGTGACCTGCAACATCCGCAAGATAAAATATCCAGCGGAAAAATTAATGTGTCTGCTAAAAATTTAGTTACATTGAAAGCCGACTTTAAAGTGGCCAAAAATGGTAAAGGTGAGGCAAATGTTGCTGTTGAAACCCAAAAGACCGACCAAAACCACAAAACTGACGTTAACATAAAATTCCAGGTTCAAGCACCAAAATATGAGGTGGAATCGGCTATTGTATTTGACGGGGGGAAAAAAATATACTTTAAGACCGATAGCCATTTGGAAAAAATGAAATTCATAACTAAGAATGTCGCAGAGATTTCAAATAAGAAATTAACTATCGATGCCAACGTTGCTGTTAAAGGTGATTTTAGCACAAATGGTGAACTTCAAGGTAACTTCATTCTCGCTTCTCCAACCGGACATATTGTAGATGGCAATATCAAGCGTAAAATAACCACAAACAATAAAACAGGAAACGTGCAAGGTGATCTCGACGTACAAATAACCAAAACACATAATGGCCAAAAACAAATTTTGGCTTACACGGCAAAAGCTGATAAATTTAATTTGAAAACAAAAGAGCTTTCCGAAAAGGTACAACTTATATATACGGATATTAATGATAAGAAGTTAGAATTATCTGCAAATATAAAACATTTATCTAAAGATAAGAGCAAAACAGTCGAAATAAAAACTGGCGTACGAGGTGATTATTTGAATATACCTGTGGATGCCAATTTCGTAGTTGATGAATATGATAGCAGCCACGCTGCTTTCCGAGTTGATATTAAATGTGCTGGAGCTTACAACTTTAATGCCAATGGTAAATATAATTTGGGTGGTAATGATATTCCAGCCGAATTTGAAGTTCAATTAAATTCTCAGCTACCAAAAAATAACATCAAATCAATCCAGGTCAATTCAAATGGTAAATTCCTTAAGCCAATAACTAATAATGGTACTTATATCATTGAACTGCATGTAGATGAACAAACAGGAGATGGTCAATATTTACGCTTAAATACGTTCTGGAAAGGCTCCCAGCAGCAGGGCGCTTACACATTTGATGTGGATACTACAGAAATAAATGGACCATTGAAATTAGGAGGTACCTATCAAAATGAACTGCAAGTAGATACTAGAGATGGCTCTGCTAATGGCAAACAGCGTTATAGTTTCGAGTTCAACTATGCTAACAAATTTGTAAATTCGTCTGTAGATTTGAGTTATGTGGGTATTGATAAAACCACAGCGCATTATGCACTGGACACTAATTTCGAATCGGTTAAAAATATTGATTTTGATATAAACCTGCAGAAACTTGATGTTGATACTTATGAGATTAATTTGCACGCTAAGAGTGATGAAATTGAGTATTTGTCGAATATGAAAATTTATCAATCTCAGTATAAAAAAGGTTTAGACGTGCATATATCAACTCCACAAGGAAGTCCAATAGTTATTGTTGGTGTGTTCGAAATTTTAGGCGAACAAATATCAAAAATTTCAGTGGACATCCAAAATGTGATTGACTTAGATTTTACCTACAACTGGGAGTCAACATATAATGCTATTGACGATTTCTTTATTAAAGCAGATTGGAGTTCAGTAAGATTAAATCTTCAAAATTATTTGGTTGATATACGTTCACAGGGCAAGTTTGTAACTTTCAATTTGAAAAATTCAAAAGATGAAATTATTTCTGGCAGCGCAACTTACTCTCTCAAAAAGGAAAAGAGCAAGAGCATACTTGAAGGTCACGGCCAAGTAAAATACTATGGTAAGCCGCAGAAGACAAGCTTCCGTCTAATACACCAAATTTACGACCTTGCATCACATAACGAAATTGGCTTTTCTTACTCACTGGATGGTAATTATGGTCCGAAGAAAGGCGTATCTACATTAAAAATCACAAGTAATGGCATTGATATACAATTTTCAATATGCGAAGAAAAGAAACAATGTACAAATGTACAAGTGCAATCTCTTGTCACACAAAATAGTGAAGAGCTCGATTCGTCTCAGAATTCATTACTCATTCTAATAGATTTGCGTGAGCTTGGTTATCCTTATGAGTTTGAATTCCAATCGAAAACCATACGACAAGGAATTAAGTTGCAATATAGTATTGAATCACAAATTGTATCAAACAACAATTTAAAATACAAATTAGTTGCCAACATACAACCAATGAACTCAGTAATACAAATAAAATTACCAAATAGAGAACTCTTATTTGAGGGTAGGCAACAATTACCAGAAAATGGCAGATTATTTGGCCGTTACGAGAACACCCTCGTATTCTACTTTGACAAAACAAATAAACCCAACGACGTCACAAGGGTAACGGCCGTTGCTGATGTAACCGGTAATGAGCTTCCAAACATAAATGTGAATAGTGAAATAAAATTTGAACATGCTGCCATCCGGCCGTTATCGATTTCTGGTAAATTTGAAGCTAACCGTGAGAAGAATATTGTGAATTGTGAAGTTATTTTTGACATATTTCGATTACCGGAACAGAAGATTATCGGAACTTTGCGTGCACAAAACATTCGTCAAGGCAACGGGTTTAATATTACAACATTTGAATCACTGCGATCTTCTGGTCTGGATTTTAATTACGAATTCAGCGGTCATACTGCGCTTAACGTCGATTCGCAAATATTCAGTGCAGGTACCATTATACATAGTGGGGCCACAGATTTAAAAGCCTCAGCAAATATATATGCTACAAAGGAGCACACTGACTTATCGGTTTATATTCTAAATGAACCCATTGTACAAGTGGCAGTCGACTTCAATCGTCAAAAATACTCAGTCAATTTAAATAGTAAAATAAAACTTTTTAGCCAAGCAGCTGTGGAGCTCACAACCGAACTACAACCTACACAGTCAAAACTTGTATTGAAACGTAAAGGTCTCTTCGATTTGAACGCTGATGTCAAACTGGGCAAGGAGATTGAGTTTAATATTAAAGGTGCTGAAAGGCAGTTATATAAAGGGCGCGTGGCATTAGATGCCGCTAATTTCCTACAATCAACTTATTCCAGCAACAGCGATGCTATCAAATCATTTTTGGTAACTATTATTCGTTTAAAAATAATTTAATTCCTTCTCCCGGAACTGTATACTTTAGTATAGCCCAGCCTCAAAACATGAAATAAAAATCCCCCGAAAATGAGACAACCAACAGAGACGATCCGCTGGTAGCAACCTTTTGATAGGAACGCACCTAGCCCGTACATAGGTTTCATTTAAGATTAAATGGGATACACTATGAACAAATGCTGCTTACTTAACAAGCATTAACAAATACTTACTTCTTAGTGTGTTATATTTACGTTTTGCTTGAATCCATTGTTTAAAACGATACAAATTACCATATATTCGACTAACATGTCATGTCAATTTTATTCTATACTCGTACTCGTCTAGTAAAAAGGAATCCATTATTTTTGCAATAAATAGCTTTAGTGATCTGTATTTCGCGATTTGCGATTGGTCTAGTGTATTCCAATGGCGTTAGTAATATGATTTTGCACTAAAAATGATAACGGGTGAAGTGTTGATCACTTAAATCAGTAGTGTATAAGCGCATGTCACGAATGCACATCAGCAAGGGGAAAATACACTATATTCTAAAAACGTTTCTTCGATAAAGGGGAAAACGCTATTCAGGGAGCTGAAAATGTGAATAGGGTTCTAATACTGTAACAGTCCATCACGCACAATTTTGGTTTCGTCGATTTTGTTCGGATAATTTTTATATAGCGACCGCGGTAGCCGAGTGGTTAGCATTGCATACTGCCATTCGGAAGGCTCGGGTGTCGTACTAACATATAAAAAGTTATAGAAATTTAATTTAAATAAAAAATTAAGCTAAATTTTCTAATTGCGGTCGTCCCTCGGCAAGAAATGTCAAACCCTCCGAGTGTATTTCTGGCATGAAATAAAGCTCTTCATAAAAAAACCATCAGGCGTTCGGAGGCGGTTTAGTATAAACTGTAGGTCCCCCATTTCTTGGAAAAACATCAAGACGCAAAGCCACAAATTGGAGGAGGAGCTCGGCCGAAAATCGCTTCAGCGGTTACAAAGCGCCAATTATATAAAGACATATATATATACTTTAATGTAAAAGATATTTCATGGTGTGATTGTCGAAAATGTCTACAATATAATGGAAATCGTCTGACCGTCACGCGAGCACTGTTTCTATTGCCCAGGAGCTAAGCATTGCATAATAAATCACTTGAAAAAGAATTAAAGTTTGATAGGATAGACCGAAATTTTTATCTGAATCGTAACAAAACCAATCCATTTCTCCAGTGGATTGTGGCTGGTTATGAACAGTGGATCACTTACAACAACGTCAAATGAAAACGGGAGCTGCTCGCCAATGGTCAAACATCTAATTTGGTCCTGTACTGGACCGTCTAAAGAAAGCAACCGCCCAAAATCTTTGGCCAACAGGAGGGGAATCGATAGTGCTACGCCAAAAGCGAGAGCTTGGTTGGGAGGTTCTCATGCATCCACCTTATAATCGGGATTTCCCACCATATGTTCCTGCCTATGGCGAATAGTTTGGCAGATGTAGAATTTGCATCAGAGAAGCCGATTGTCCGAATTTATTGCCAATAGGCAAAGAATTTCTATGAGATAGATATATATAATAACGAAATTTTCTTCAAAATTACAGAAAGTTATCGGGTTATTTCACATAAATATATGGCAAATAAAGCCTTCAACTTAATAAATCAATATAATTGATTACCTTTTACTAGACCAATATAAATATAAGAATCTTCGTTCGTTTGTTAAGATCCTCAAATCTCCAAAAGCTCTCGACCCAATGACTTGAAATTAAGTCACATTGTACAAAAAATTCGGGAAGTGGGACAGGGACTGACCTATTAAAAATAATAATTTTTATAGCTCGATTTACTAGAAGCTCGGTGTATGGGTGGCTTTTTGCTTAGATCGATAGGAAGTTTACACTTCTCTCCAGGGACCGACCTATTCGAAAAAACTTCGTTGGTTCGATTTACTTGAAATTCTTTTTTACGGAATCTTTCTATTTGAAGAAATATACAAATCCCTGTTTCGTGTTAGTTAAATTTTTGGATAACACGCCTAAATGGAATACTTTTGTTTCCAAATTCATTGAACGAAGCTCGACTTATTCGGGATATATCAAACTTTCTTAACGGGAAAAGGATCACCGACAGATTGACAAAGATTAATATGATTTGGATATAAGTATAGATTGTGCTTAGAAAAGTTATAGTGGCGTGTGGCTGGGCTTGCTAGTATGTATATAAATATTACAGATTTGTGCAAAAAAATTGGCTCGAATTTGGTAATTGACTAAGGAAAAAACGATCAAGATCAGAGACTCTCAACACTATTTTGTTTTGTTAATATGAAAAAAGAATGTTCGGCACCATGTTATCAAAACGAAACGAAATGTCTGCTTGGTATGATATTAGTTTTGTTCGTTGATCAGATTGTCAATAGCAATTTTTAATAAGCTTTCCTGGATGTTCTTTGAGCCAAAAACTCAATAAAAGTTGGTAACAAGAGAGCGAAATTTTGACGTTTAGTTGGAGAGAATGTTGCAAATTCGTGCTGTAAAAATTTAGACCAGTAAAAACGAGCATATCACTGAAATTTTTCATCAAAACAAGATTAAAATCAATGATTCCAACAATAGTAAAGACAATCGTTAAACGAAAATGTGATGTTAGTGAAGTGGAATCATCGCCCACACACCACCCAGCTTGCGATGAGAAATTAAAATTTAGGAAGACATAGAATTAGAATACGAGTATATTATTTTTTTTTTGTACAGCGCAAGTTGATTTTGGATTTCTATAATTTACTAGAAAGCAGTGTCGACCAAATGAGCTGAAAAACATTGCATAGCAAGGTTGTTGCAACGTTCATAGTGACGATAATGGATTCTTAAGCTTTCGGAAACGACCACGATGCACAAATATAATTATAAAATTTTAGTAGTATTTAGAAGGAAAATAAAGCTCTTGCTTGGCTCTTATTTAAACAGAATCGAAAAAACTCTATAATAATGTTGAGGTAATATGGCTTACACGGAAAAAGATTTTCAAACTCATTTTCGTAATTCAGTCATCCTTACTAAAAAAAAATTATAAAAGTTTTTATAAATCTTCATCTTTTTAGAGAACTATTAGAAAAAAGATATTAATATTTTTATCGTTTGACGGCTATAAAGCATGTAGAATTTCATCATTGTTGAAATACAATACATTCTGAATACAATTAATAAAGTAAATATGCTATGTAATTGCCAATTTTATTAAAGGAAAAAAATGTGCCAATGAACGGATTCAAATTTAACCTCCAAAATTAACAGCTGTTATACAACTTGCTAGCTAACTTTTACTGAATCCTGTTCGGGTAAAACTCAGTAAATTTCTTTTTTTGGGAGAGTAAGATATCTTACAGTTTTGTTTAAATTTTTGTAAACACAAATGTTTTAATTTTAATGATGGTTATTTTGATTGGATGAACTTGTAAAATATTTATATATTATAATTTAAAACTGTGTCCAATCCATGTTTTTACTAAATATGCTTAGTTTGGTTTTTGTGGCCTGCTAAACATCCGATCTAAATTGGGTCCTTGACTAGAAATAGGTTTACCAAACTTGTTTACATTTTACAGATACCCTCTGTTTTCAAACAAACAAAGTACAAATCATTCTATTTAAAAATTTATAACGCTTAAAACTTGTGACATTTTGCATTAAAAATCTTTCATCAAGCTCAAATTATTTGCTCAGTAAATACAAGAACAAAAAATTTTATGTCGGTATTACATATTTTGATTTTATTAGCTTTCCATTACACCGGCGAATTAATCATAAATATTTAAGTGACAAGCTTATTTACATCTGCAATTCCGAAAACTTTTCGTACCTCGTTTTTGACACTGGGCTGAATTTAATTTTCGTTTCTATTTTAAAATTTTTTGCCTTAATTTTTGAGACTTATGACAATACAAAACATAGAATCCCAATGCTGGTAAACTATCTAATATGACTCAATTTATTTATAGAATGTGGTGGAAAGTGAAACAAAAAAGGACACTGATGCAACAATTGAGACAATGAAAAGTAAATTAAAATATATGCGAGAAACAATCGATAAACAGACAAAATTATTTGAAGCTAGTACACCCGATTTGACAAAATTGAAAACTTATTACGAAGGAAATGTTAATGATATCATTCGAGATTTGGAGAACGATCCCATACTGAAACAGATCAGCGAAAACTAGTAAACAATTATTTTTGGAATTTTAAATATCGCATTTATTTCATTTAAATTTTTTTGCCTTTTAGTCAAATCATTTACACCAAGCTTGTGCAAGTTTCTGGAGATATAACGAAGATTGTTGCTGAGTACTATGGAAGCTTACATAAGTCTGTCGCAGAATTTTACAAAAAATTGGAAATTTCATTGAGGGAAAATGTATTGCCAGCTTGGGAAGATCTGTTGGTCACAGCTTCAAAAATGTTTGGAGATTTGCGGGCGGAGATTATTAATGTAGTAAATGAATTTATGCAACAAATTTGGGAGAGTTTAAAACAATACGGTCCTGCACTGGAAAATTATGGTAAAACTATTAACGAATTATCAAGACCGATAAATGAAGCAGTTCAAGAACTTGTCAAAGCAACCACTGAAACAATTGATGACCTTGTCGAAGAGTTCAGAGAATATCTTACAAAGCTTCCCACAATCGATGAGTTACAAAATCAATTCAAAGAAAGGCTAAAAAAGCTTCGGCTTGTGGAGAATACTTTGGAATTTATAAACAACTTGTTTGACCAACTACATATTTTACCTTTGACCCCGGAGTCGTTAGAATTCATAGAAAAGTTACGTGAATATACCGTGGCTAAACTAACAAATAAACCCGTACACGACGAGCAGCTATTAAAAGAGCTAACAAAACTACTAGTACGAGCATTACGTTCAATTTGGTCAAACTTGGATATTAATTCATCTCCAGGACCAACAGACATTGCGAAAAACTTGTTATCCTCTATACTGGGCTTAACATCGGAGTCCTTTGATGTTCTTGATAAAGTGCCAACGGTCTTGTCATTCCGTTTTAGTGTCTTAAATTTTATACTGAACGAAAATTCAGAATATCTCTTCAACGAAAAATTCCCTAAAAATTGGATAATCCTTCAAGATTTTAACCTGCACGGCCATATAATAGATGGGCACAACATTTTCACATTCGATGGTCAACATTATTCCTTCCCTAGTAGCTGCAAGTACATATTGGCGCAAGATAGTGTTGATAACAACTTTACTGTGGTCGCACAGTTTAATAATGGCAAACTTAAAACTATTGTATTAACCGACCGCGAAAGTAAGTTTGTCGAAATTTCAGATTCAGGTTCTCTTAAAATTAATGGCAAGGAAGCCGAGTACCCTCAACACATCGACGGTATTCATGCTTGGCGTTTATACTACACTGTCTGGCTGCAATCTGAATATGGTGTGCAAATTATATGTACTCAAGATTTAAAGATTTGTAATGTAAAAGTTAATGGTTTCTATACTAGTAAGACTAGAGGCCTTCTTGGAAATGGGAATGCTGAACCATATGACGACTTTATTCAAATAGATGGTACAATTTCTCCAGATTATGCTTCCTTTGGTAACGGATACGGAATAGGAAAATGCAATCCAGTTGCTGCACGGCCAGTTGAATCAGTCCCACATTCAGATATTTGTTCTAATTTATTTGGCTTAGATTCGCCGATGACACCTGGATATATATTGGAAAACCCTTCGCCTTACCGTTCAAGATGTGACGCAGTTGTCCATGACTCTGCAGAGAAAGAAAAAGAAGCTGCAGCATGTTTAATAGCCACTGCTTATGGATCGGCTCTAAAGATGAAAGGCATTCCAATTACATTGCCATCCCGCTGCTTAAAGTGTGCTGGTCCTATTGGGCAACGCGAGTTAGGACAAGAGTTCACTGTTAAAATACCAAACAATAAAGCGGACATTGTTTTTGTTGTGGATATGGATGTCAGCCCCGCTTTGCTTAGTCACTTGATTGCGCCTGCAATTTTAGAAGTGCGCGATTCACTTAAAACACGTGGATTTACTGATGTGCAAATCGGAGCAATTGCTTACAACAAATCTCAACTTTATCCAGCTCTATTAACTAGTAACGGCGGAAAAATTAATTATCAAGACAATTTAGCTTATGTCAAACTAAATGGGTCTAAAAACATTTGTGTGCACTGCATCTCACAAGAGCTACCGGATCCCAAGGTCGTTGAAATCTTTAAAATCATTGAATTAATTTTAAGAAATATCGTACCGCAATCTGATGAAAAGGCATTTAAATTGGCTCTTAACTACCCATTCAGAGCAGGTGCTGCAAAAAGTATAGTAGGAGTTCGCAGTAATAATTTGGAGTTTGATAATTTGGTAAGAACTCAACGCATTCGATACATACTATAATAAAACCCCTAAATTTAAATTTTTAGTTCAAATTAATAAGAGCTCACTTAACTGATGTTGAAACTAAGTTCAATGGGGCCCTATTGCATTTGATTGGCCCCGTTAAAGAATTATCTGTAGAAGGTATTCCAAAAGAAAAACTTATCGGTAAGAAAAATATTTATATTCTTTATTTCTGGTAAAACGAAATATGAACTTTTACTGTAGGATTTAATTCCCGCTTGATCGCCACACTTGATGGAAAGGATGTGAAGAAGCGTCAAAAACTGCAATACGAAAATGATATAAGCATCGACTTTGTTCTCAAAAATGGTGGCTGGGTCTTTGCAACCAACAATTTTGATCAACTGAAACCCAACGAGCAGAAAAAGAATGTAAATCAAGTAGTCAACACTTTAGCTGATACTCTTTTCAGAACGGAAATTGTTAGCGAATGTGAATGTGAAGTCGTGAATGATTTACATGCTCAACACAGATGCACGATTAAAACGTCCAACTTCCTGCTAAATAAAAAGGCAAAAACAAAATAGTTGAAGGTAAACTTTCTCATTGAACTCGGAAAATATTAAAAAAAAAAAAATTTATTGCATATGTCAAAAGAAAAAATAAAAAAAACTAAGCTTAGAAATGTAGTTTTACTTCACTTTTAATAATCACCAAAGGAGATATGTAAAAAAACGTCCTCACCCTAACATTCGACCTAATAAGATAACAAATTCACATCAAGATCTAGATGGAGCTCGTTTTATTTGATATACCTATTAAGACAAGTCCTCGTGACGAATTCAAATTCGTAACAGTCATCTTTTGTTAGCGAAAATTATTGTATAAACATTCACGAACGTTTACGCTGCCCGTGGCTGAATGCCTCGTAATATACAAAAGTGAACAAAGCTATACATATTTTTTAAATATAGCCGCAGCAAACAGCGAGTGTGCATTTGGTATAATTTGTTTCTAGTAAAAATTACAATTCGGTTATTTGCCTGTTTGAACTCGGCAACAGAAGAAATAAGTGGTTATTTATTGAGATATAATTAAATGTTAATTAAGTTCCTTGCAACTAAAAAGCTGCAAACCAAATCTTGGAACCTTTGTTTAACAATCTAGTGATGGAACTCGAAGAATTTCGGAAATCATCGAAGCGAATTTACCGTTAATAGTTACAATTGGGGTTAGAAGCGGGATTGTTAAATAAACCCCCAAGGATTAAAACAGAAAATGGTTTAGATTCATGATTTGAAAGGAATTAGAAAGCGAGGATTGTCTACAAATTGGCTGCAAAGTCACATGAATGCTAATATTTCATTATAAATGCAATATAAGAACGAGAAGATTCATCACAGCTGTAAGACTAGAATGCGAACAGTTCACAAAAGATGGATGACTAGGATGCAAAATCTCTCAAATGAATGCCAGCATTTCCTAATATACACAAGATGACCACATCTCACAATAGATAGATACGCGTATTTCATGTAACTTCATTCATGTTGAGGGGAACTCAAAGAGAGGCAGGATAAAATTGAAGAACGTCAAGTTAAAATAGGGGTTCTAGCTAAAGGCAACGAGTTAGAAGGCCGGTGCCACGATTTTCAGTATAATCGTCCAGGCAATTCATATAATGTTTTCAAGGCAATATTTTGACGGTACCATCCCTTTCCAGGTCTTTAAGCTCCAGTTCGAAAAGAAGGCTGTAGCTGATGGCTGGAGAGAAATTTTTCAGACTAATTAATGCAAATTAATGCGAGCCGCAGAATGACGATATGAGGCAATGTACCAGATGGAGCTAGAGAATCGCAACTAATAATTCAATAAATCTCTGCAAGAATATGCTTCCAAAATGGAGAGATTGGCTCATTCGGCTAATGGAGACTCATCTGGTGAGCACCTCGAGAAGATAAAAATAATAAAAATACCAAGCGGGAGGTGTATGTAAATCCAACGTCAACATTTGCTTTGCTTTGCGTGTGCTTTTTCTTTATTGGCATCGGCACCGCTTACGCGATTATAGCCGAATCAATATTAGCTTGCCATTCATCCCTCGTCTCGCTGTATGGCGCCAGCAGGAAATACCTGATCCTTCCAACGGTGCTTCCAGCAGCAGGTACTGCATCGAATACTTTCAATGCATTGATCCATTCGGACCACATTACCTAGTCAGCGTAGCCGCTGACCATTCATTCGATGAATATCATCGTATAACACGTAGAGTTCATCGTTTCATCGTCTGCGGTATTCACCGTTGCCAATGGGCAAATGATCATAAATTGTAGAGTTTGGTTTTTGTTCGTCGAGAAAGGATTTTACTTTTCAAATTAAAGGGATTATTGATAAGTAGAAGTAAACCAGGAAGACAAGACAAAGGCATTTTTTTGTGCTGAAAACGGTCTTTCGCAATTCACAGTTATGCCTTTTGGATTAGCCGGTCTATTGGGAAGCCGAAGCAGAACTAATGCGTAACTCGGAGAAAACTACTAGCCTTGGTGGATTGCATCAAACACTTCCACAAGTATCTTTACGGGTAATATTTCCGAGTTAGGACGGATCAGCGCGGCAAGGGCTACTTCAGTTCAAAAACCTTGAAGGGCAGCTAGCTCGGTGGAATGAAAGACTCCAAAGTTATAACTACACTATTGAATACCGCAAAGAAAATTCCCACGGGAATGCTGACGCCATGTCCAGTCGACCATGTAGCTGAAATGCAAATACCGCTGATAAGCCGAAAGTAAAGAAGACATAATAGATGTGGGGCTAAAAACAATTACATCAGCAGAGGAGTGGAAGGCAAGTCACCTATGGAAATGTCAATAGGAATATTCGGGCTTGGAACTTATAACGCAGGGGGTGGAGATGGACAGACCGCCAAGAAAGAAGAAAATGTCAGCAGAAAGTCCAATTGCAAAGGTGTACAACGGTTTAAAGCTTACATCTAGCTGTTTGATTAGAGTATGACAAAATGAGAATACCGGACGTTCTCAAGAAATTCCACAATGGTCCTAGTGGAGGGTACCTGGCCATCACGAAAACCTTGGTTGCCGTCAAACGGTCGCGGAATGGATTGATCACTGCAGCGAATGTATTGCAGCTAAAGGGCCGAGATCTAGAAGTCATGATCCAAGTCCGATCCATATGAGCAGACTAAGACACAAATCCATCCTTGTGGTTATGGATTACTATTCGCAAAACCCTAACGAAAACTCTGCATCTTTCATCCAGAAGACTAGTTAGGGTGATTGACCGAACCCTGAAAGGGCACTTGGGGAAATATCGGTCCGCAGCACGTTAAAAAACGGGTAAATTAGCAGCAATAATACTCTTCGGTAGAGAGCTTCGGTTTGAATTGAGAGGGAAACGTCTAACGTTTTAGGGAAAGAGTTAATAGAGGTAAATGCTCTTGTGATGCAGCGAAGCCCAGGTATGATAAGGCGATGAACTCCAAACATTTCCTTAATGGGTATTTACTGTTGCTATACAACCCACTAGAGAATAATATTTGTTTTCTCGAAACCTCAGTGCGATTGGGAAAGTTCATATATTGTAATCAAACGACGATCACAGATCGGGTCGATCAGATTTGGGTGGAGGGCAGAGAGGCGTAACTGTCAAATACGAATGAGAGGTGCGAAGGAGAGGCCGATATCTAAAGCACATTCTAGGACGCTAGTATCGAATGTTTTATATATCCTAAAAAGATACCATAAATATCCAGAGCTTAGTACGGGTTATCGATGAGGTATATAAGAGAGCGTTATTCGGTTGCAAAGTAAACTCGTTAATAACAATATCGGTGCAAAGTGGAGCGGATAGAGTGTAAAATATATAATATAAATTAGCAATAATAAACCAAGTGCAAAAAATAATCGAAAAAACTGTTTTTCGAAAAGTAAACTCTTTATGCAATGAAAAAGAAAGAAGCAACCAAGTGACGGCATCAACATTCTCATTTCCGACGGGAACGGTGAGCGACTTGTAGAGTTTCGATGTTTGCTCGTTGAGAGAAGACTTTACTTTTTAATTGTGTACTCAGTTCAAAGTATCCCCAACAAGTCTGGTGAGGGTACAACTCCCAGGGGATTATTTAGGGCAATTATATCGTACGTCAGTAAGATTCTATCTTCTCTCTTAAGCTCTGCAGCTCATACCATTTCCTTCAGTAAGAAATTAAAGAGTGGGCAAAAGGGGTTTTTACGGCAAAACTGTCGGAAAATTCAGCATCCAAAACGAAACATCCCCAAAATATAGTTTTCTGCAACACTAGACTCGCAGTATCTTGTTGCCGCGAATATACGGACCTTTCCTTTTGTATCACAGAACGCTCGCTAACAAGTACAAGAAAGGTTCGACATTGAAAAGCTGCAATCACAAATCCAGCCAACGGTTTTCTACACAGCCTGCACTCCTACGCTCTCAGAGCACTGATCAGCAACTCGGTATAAGAGAACTTGGACTTCATTTCAGGCTCTCTACGTACAGCTGGTACGATGAGGACCGCAGTAGAGAGAAAGCAGGCTGTCTACCTCTGCAACGTTACGATCAACCACTACACGTACAGGATAGGGAAGATGAGCAGAAAAAAAAGAGGCCGATATGCGGTAGTATGAAGGGCTTGAGAAGCTGGCCTACAAAGGCAATGCTCAAAAATTCTATGACTGGAAACGGCGACTTACTGAAGGTTTCACTACCGAAGCAGACTTTTGCCGGACAGAAAGAAGTGGCCAAGTTATTGATGCGCAATGTAAACTACAGTTAAGGAGGGAACACTTCTTCAGCCGGCTGAATGGATGTTGGTGAACCCGAATCCAAATCGGTGACGATGGAACAAATATTTCATTGCCCCACAGTGAAGAGGTTTGAATAGCAATCGCCCGTTTGAAAAACGGCAAAATCCGATGGATTCAATTCAAATACGGCGGGGAAGAGCTGATAAGGTCCATGCATCAGCTTCTTTGCAAAATATGGCCGGATAAAAGTATACCTAATCCACAAAAAAGGTGATCCCACAGGCTGCGCTAATTACCGTGAAATAAGCCTCATGAATATCGCATTTAACGTCCTGTAGAGCGTTTTGTGGGAAAAACTGAAGCCCACTGCCAACAATCTGATTGGACCTTATCGGTGTGGCTAGAGACCATTGACGTTAAGCAATACCGAAAGCCCCATCAGCTCCGAGCCGTCTCGCTCTCGTTCACTACCAGATAAATTCGCTTCGCTTCATTATCCAGTCTGGAGAAAGCTGAACTCACGGCACTGCTTTTTGACAGTTGAAGCCCACATAATTTCACACAATATGCTCGTAAAGACTTTTTACGCGATATTAAGGAGGTTAATCTCACAGTTATTGGCGCAAATCCCATAACCTTTTTTTAAGAATTGGGCAGTGCACAATTAAATTCTGATCTTATTTCGCAAAGAATATGATGCATGAACCTGATCAGTTCTTAGTCAGGTAAAGAAACAATTTCGGATTTTCGACGTCGAACCTTCCTTGTGGATGTTGACGGCCGTTCTTTGATACACAGAAGCGGATGCGTATTTACGCTGAAACAGGATAGTGATCTGAGTCGATGTTGGGTCTTAGTCTTCCGTCTATAACAACATGATCTATCTGGTTTGGAATTTTTCTGTCAAGGGGTAGCCAAGTAGCTTGATGTGTTTTCATATGCTGGAATCTAGTACTACAGAAAACCTAATTTCGGGCCATAGTGAAGTTGATCAACCTCAACCCAATTTTTCGACAGTTGGCATTAAAATAGCCAAGAACGAGTTTCACATCGTGGCGGAGGCAGCGCTTATAAGTATGCTCCAGGTGGTCGTAAAAAGCATCTTTGGTCACATCGTTCTTCTCTTCCGTCGGAGCGTGGGCGCAAATCAACGATATGTTGAAAAAATTTCGCTTTGAATGCCAGTAATCGTCGACGGAGTCTCTCTCCCACTACAAATCCGACACCAAATTTACGATCCTTTATATGGCCGCTGTGGTAAATGTCACAATTATCTACTCGCTTTCATCCTTGTCCCATCTATCGCACTTCTTGGACGGTGCTGATATCAGGCTTTATTCTTACGAGGACATCAAACAGCTGGGCAGTGGCACCTTCCCAATTAAGGAACCGGACATTCTAGGTGCATGCACTCAAATCATTGTCCTTAGTTTGTTTGCAGGGGTCGTCATCCAAAAAGGGGTATTTCATCCGAGGCGCTGTTTTCCTTTTTATTGGAGCTGGTACAACCTCGTTAAGCGAGGTTGCTTCAAGATCGGCGGACGCTCGCAGTGGTACCTTTGACTGAATATGTCGGAAAGGTTTCTCTGAAGTTTCCTCTTATTGAGTGGTGACCGGAGCTTGACTACTCCCCGTTACGCAATACATAAGTATTCTTTTGAAGTTTACATGTACACAGGGCTATCCATTTTGCGGTTTTCAATATATAAGCAATTTGCTCTAAACGCTGAAGCGATTTTCGGCCAAGCTCCTCCTCCAATTTGTGGTTTTGCGTCTCGATGTTTTTCCAAGGAGCTTTTTTACGAGGAGCTTTATTTCATGTCCGAAATACACACGGAGGGGTGGACATTCCCTGCCGAGGGGCGACCGCAATTAGAAAATTTAGCTTAATTTTTTATTTAAATTAATTTTCCACAACTTTCTGGATGTTGGTGGCACCGGGAATTGAACCCGAGCCTTCCGAATGACAATACGCAATGCTAACCACTTGGCTACCGCGGACGGCAAGAAGTGTTAAATAAAAAATTATCTTATATATAAAAATGTTATGTCCGCATCGAAAAATTCAGTAATTTCCAAAAATCTCCAAAAGTTACCGACCGAATGACTTGAAATTTCGTCATATTATCTCTGTGATTCCTGAGAAGGTTCCTTTCAAAAAAACTCGGGAAGTGGACCGCAGACTGACCTATTCAAAAAAAGTCTTAAGTCCGTTTGCAACGGGTGTTCTCCAAAAGTCAGCGACCGCTTGACTTGAAACTTCGCCAGATTGCTTACTTTTTGCGTAAGTTAAGAGTAAGATTACGCTTCTGCCCAGAAAGCGGACCGGGAACTGACCTATTCAATAAAAACTTATTAATAACTTAAATTCAGTACATAGGTATCTTTTTGCTTAGAGTAACAGGAACACTCTTCTTCTTTCCGGGAAGTAGACCAGGGACTGACCTATTCAAGAAAAACTTATCTATGGATTGAATTACTTGAAAGTTGGTAAATAGGTAGATTTTTCCTTACGTTAGCAGTAAGACTACACTTCTCTCCGGCAACTGACCTATTCAAGAAAAATTTATCTGTGGATTGAATTACTTGAAATTCGGTACACAGGTGTATTTTTGCTTACATTAACACCTAGACTATTCTTATCGCCGGGAAGTGGACCGGGGAGTGGCCTATTCAAGAAAATCTTATTTATGTGTTAAATTACTTGAAACTCGGTATAAAGACGACTTTTTGCTTAGATTAAAAAGAAGACTACACTTCTCTCCGGGAAGTGGACCGGGAACTGGCCTACTCAAACAAAACTCCTTTATGGAGTGAATTGCTTGAAATTGGGTACATAGTTGGCTTTTTGCTTGGATTAACGGGAAGACTACGCTTCTCTCCGAGAAGTATACATAGGTGGTTTATTGCTTAGATTAAAAAGAAGACTACACTTCTCTCCGGGAAATGGTACGTGTACTGACCAATTCAAGAAAAAACTATTTATAGACTGAATTTGTTGAAATTCGGTACATAGGTGGCTTTTTGCTAAAATAACAGGAGTACTACACTTATCTCTGGGAAGTGTGCAAAGGTGGCTTTTTGCTTAGATTTATAAGAATACTACACCTTCTCCGAGAGGCAGACCAGGGTTGACCTATTCAAGAAAAACTTATTTATGTAGTGAATTACTCGAAATTTGGTACAGAGGTGGCTTTACGCTTAGATTAAAAAGAAGACATTACTTCTTTCCGGGAAGTGGACCAGGGACGGACTTATTAAACCAAAAACATGTTTCGGGTTACTTGAAACTCAGTATATAGGTGGCTTTTGGCTTAGATTAAAAAGAAGACTGCACTTCTCTCCGTTAAATGGACTTGGAACTGATCTATTCACACAAAACTTATTTATGGAGTGAATTGCTTGAAATTTGGTGCATAGGTCGCTTTTTGCTCAGATTAACACGAAGACTACACTTCTCTCGGGAAAATGGACCGGGAACTGACCTTTTCAAGAAAAACTTATTTATGGATCGAATTGCTAAAAATTTGGTACATATGTGGCTTTTTGCTAAAATAGCAGGAAGACTACACTTTTCTCCGGGAAGTGTACATAGGTAGTATTTTGCTTAGATTTAAAAGAAGACTACACTACTCTCTGGGAAATGGGACGTGTACTGACCAATTCAAGAAAAAATTATTTATGGACTGAATTAGTTTAAATTCGGTACATAGGTGGCGTTTTGCTTAGATTAAAAATAAGACTATGCTTCTCTCCGGGAAATGGACCGGGAACTGGCCTATTCAAACAACACTTATTTATGGATCGAATTGCTTGAAATTTGGTGCATAGGTGGCTTTTTGCTTAGATTAACGGGAAAACTATACTTCTCTCCGGGAAGTGTACATAGGTGGTTTTTTGCTTAGATTAAAAAGAAGACTACGCTTCTCTCCGGGAGTTGGACTTTGGACTGACCTATTCAAACAAAACTTATTTATGGATATAATTGCTTGAAATTTGGTGCAAAGGTGGCTTTTTGCTTAGATTAACAGGAAGACTACACTTCTCCTTTGAAAGTGGACCGGGAACTGACCTTTTCAAGAAAAACTTATTTGTGGATCGAATTACTTGAAATTTGGTACATTGGTGGCTTTTTGCTAAAATTGCAGGAGGACTACACTTCTCTCCGGGAAGAGTATACAGGTGGCTTTTTGCCTAGACTAACAGGAAGACTAAACTTCTTTTCGAAAAATGGACCAGGAACTGACCAACTCAAGAAAAAATTATTTATGAATTGAATTACTTGAAATTCGGTACATAGGTGGTTTTGTGCTTACATTAAAAAGAATAATAAGTTTTTCTCCGGGAAATGGACCGGGAACTGGCCTATTAAAAAAAAAACTTTTTTATGGACCGATTTGCTATAAATTTAGTTTATATGTGGCTTTTCCCTGAAATAACAGGAAGACGAAAATCTTATTTACGTGTTGAATTACTTCAAACTCAGTACAAAGAAGGCTTTTTGCTTAGATTAAAAAGAAGACTACACTTCTCTCCGGGAAATGGACCCGGAGCTGGCCTACTCAAACAAAACTTATTTATGGAGTGAATTGCTTGGAATTTGGTTCATAGGTAGCTTTTTGCTTAGATTAACAGGAAGACTACACTTCTCTCGGGAAAGTGGACCGGGAACTGACCTTTTCAAGAAAACCTTTTTGTGAATCGAATTGCTTGAAATTTATTACATAGGTAGCTTTTTGCTAAAATGGTAGGAAGACTACACTTTTCCCCGGGAAGTGTACCGGGGACAGATAACTTAAACAAAACTTTTTATAAATCTAATTGCATAAAATCTGGTATATAGGTGGCTTTTTGCTTAGCTTAACAGGAAGACTTTTCTTCACTCCGGGAAGTGGACCAGAACTGACTTATTGAGACAAAGTTTATTTATGGCTCGATTCACTAGAAACTTGATACATCTGTTGCTTTTTGCTAAACTAACAGGAAGACTATACTTCTCTCAGGGAAGTCGAACGGGGACTGACCTATTCAAGCAAAACTTTTTAATGGATATAATTGCTTGACATTTGATAAATAGGTGGCTTTTTGCTTAGATTAAAAAGAAGACTACACTTCTCTTCGGGAAATGTGCCGTGTACTGACCAATTCATGAAAAAATTATTTATGGACTGAATTAGTTATAATTCGGTACATAGGTGGCCTTTTGCTAAGATTAAAAAGAAGACTACACTTCTCTCCGGAAAATGGACCGGGTTCTGACCAATTCAAGATAAAATTAAATTCTCCGGGAAGTGTACATAGGTAGCTTTTTCCTTAGATTTAAAAGAAGACGACACTTCTCTCCGGGAAATGGGACGTGTACTGACCAATTCAAGAAAAAATTATTTATGGACTGAATTGGTTGCAATTCGGTACATAGGTGTCTTTTTGGACCGGGAACTGGCCTATTCAAACAAAACTTATTTATGGATCGAATTGCTTGAAATTTGGTACATAGGAGGCTTTTTGATTAGATAAACGAGAAAACTAGATTTCTTTCCGGGAACTATATATAGGTGGTTTTTTGCATAGATTAAAAAGAAGACTACACTTCTCTCCGGGAAGTGGAATTTGGACTGACCTACACGGTGTGTCCCAAAAATAACCGGACTTTTTGGATATAAAATATTAAAATACACATTATATTATCTTTGAAAGTTATTTTTTATTCAAAATAGGTTCCATTTGATTCAACACAAGGTTTGGAAAGATTTTTTATGTCATTTATAGAAATGTTCTTTAGTACCTCGGTTACGGCTGCTTCATTTTTTTCAAATTTTTTTAATTTTTTAAACTTCAATTTCTATTTTTTTCAAGTTTGACACAAAATTTTATATTTGCTCTTTTGTTTTTTTTTTGGAACCATTAACTGTTGATAAACTAACAGGAAGACTACACTTCTCTCCGGGAGTTGAATCGGGGACTGACCTATTCAAACAAAACTTATTTATGGATATAATTGCTTGAAATTTGTTTCATTGGTGGCTTTTTGCTTGCATTAACAGGAAGCCTAGACTTCTCTCTGGAAACTGTACATAGATGGTTTTTTGGTAAGATTAAAAAGAAGACTACACTTCTCTCCGGGAATTGGACTTTGGACTGACCCATTCAAACAAAACTTATTTATGGATATAGTTGCTTGAAATTTGGTACATCGGTGTCTTTTTGCTAAAATTAACAGCTAGATTACACTTCTCTTGGGAAAGTGGACCGGGAACAGACCTTTTCAAGAAAAATTTATTTATGGATCGAATTGCTTGAAATTTGGTACATGGGTGGCTTTTTGCTAAAATAGCAGGAAGACTACACTTTTCTCCGGGAAGTGTACCGGGGACAGATAACTTAAACAAAACTTTTTTATGGATCTAATTGCTTAAAATTTTGTACATAGGTGGCCTTTTGCTTAGCTTAACAGGAAGGCTCTTCTTCAATCCGAGAAGTGGACCAGAAACTGACTTATTCAAACAAAGTTTATTTATGGCTCGATTCACTAGAAATTTGATACATATGTGGCTTTTTGCTAATCTAACAGGGAGACTACTCTTCTCTCCGGGAAGTGGGACGGGGACTGACCTATTCAAACAAAACTTATTTATGGATTAATTCGCTTGAAATTTGGTACATCGGTGTCTTTTTGCTAAAATTAACAGCTAGATTACACTTCTCTTGGAAAAGAGGACCGGGAAGAGACCTTTTCAAGAAAAACTTACTTATGGATCGAAATACTTGAAATTGGGTTCATAGGTGGCTTTTTGCTAAAACAGCAGGTAGACTACACATCTCTCACGGAAGTGGAACAGGGCTGGCGTATTCAGGATCAAATTATTTATGTATTGAATTACTTGAAATTTAGTACAGAGTGGCTTTGTGCTTAGATTAAAAAGAAGACAACACTCCTTTCTGGGAAGTGGACCAGGGGCGGACTTATTCAAACAAAAAATATGGTTCAGGTTACTTGAAACACAGTATATAGGTGGCTTTTGCTTAGATTAAAAAGAAGATTTCACTTCTCTCCGGGAAATGGACCGGGAACTGGCCTACTCAAACAAAACTTATTTATTGATATAATTGCTTCACATTTGATAAACAGGTGGCTTTTTGCTTAGATTAAAAAGAAGACTACACTTCTCTCCGGGAAATGGACCCGGAGCTGGCCTACTCAAACAAAACTTATTTATGGAGTGAATTGCTTGGAATTTGGTTCATAGGTAGCTTTTTGCTTAGATTAACAGGAAGACTACACTTCTCTCGGGAAAGTGGACCGGGAACTGACTTTTTCAAGAAAACCTTTTTGTGAATCGAATTGCTTGAAATTTATTGCATAGGTAGCTTTTTGCTAAAATGGTAGGAAGACTACACTTTTCCCCGGGAAGTGTACCGGGGACAGATAACTTAAACAAAACTTTTTATAAATCTAATTGCATAAAATCTGGTATATAGGTGGCTTTTTGCTTAGCTTAACAGGAAGACTTTTCTTCACTCCGGGAAGTGGACCAGAACTGACTTATTGAGACAAAGTTTATTTATGGCTCGATTCACTAGAAACTTGATACATCTGTTGCTTTTTGCTAAACTAACAGGAAGACTATACTTCTCTCAGGGAAGTCGAACGGGGACTGACCTATTCAAGCAAAACTTTTTAATGGATATAATTGCTTGACATTTGATAAATAGGTGGCTTTTTGCTTAGATTAAAAAGAAGACTACACTTCTCTTCGGGAAATGTGCCGTGTACTGACCAATTCATGAAAAAATTATTTATGGACTGAATTAGTTATAATTCGGTACATAGGTGGCCTTTTGCTAAGATTAAAAAGAAGACTACACTTCTCTCCGGAAAATGGACCGGGTTCTGACCAATTCAAGATAAAATTAAATTCTCCGGGAAGTGTACATAGGTAGCTTTTTCCTTAGATTTAAAAGAAGACGACACTTCTCTCCGGGAAATGGGACGTGTACTGACCAATTCAAGAAAAAATTATTTATGGACTGAATTGGTTGCAATTCGGTACATAGGTGTCTTTTTGGACCGGGAACTGGCCTATTCAAACAAAACTTATTTATGGATCGAATTGCTTGAAATTTGGTACATAGGAGGCTTTTTGATTAGATAAACGAGAAAACTAGATTTCTTTCCGGGAACTATATATAGGTGGTTTTTTGCATAGATTAAAAAGAAGACTACACTTCTCTCCGGGAAGTGGAATTTGGACTGACCTACACGGTGTGTCCCAAAAATAACCGGACTTTTTGGATATAAAATATTAAAATACACATTATATTATCTTTGAAAGTTATTTTTTATTCAAAATAGGTTCCATTTGATTCAACACAAGGTTTGGAAAGATTTTTTATGTCATTTATAGAAATGTTCTTTAGTACCTCGGTTACGGCTGCTTCATTTTTTTCAAATTTTTTTAATTTTTTAAACTTCAATTTCTATTTTTTTCAAGTTTGACACAAAATTTTATATTTGCTCTTTTGTTTTTTTTTTTGGAACCATTAACTGTTGATAAACTAACAGGAAGACTACACTTCTCTCCGGGAGTTGAATCGGGGACTGACCTATTCAAACAAAACTTATTTATGGATATAATTGCTTGAAATTTGTTTCATTGGTGGCTTTTTGCTTGCATTAACAGGAAGCCTAGACTTCTCTCTGGAAACTGTACATAGATGGTTTTTTGGTAAGATTAAAAAGAAGACTACACTTCTCTCCGGGAATTGGACTTTGGACTGACCCATTCAAACAAAACTTATTTATGGATATAGTTGCTTGAAATTTGGTACATCGGTGTCTTTTTGCTAAAATTAACAGCTAGATTACACTTCTCTTGGGAAAGTGGACCGGGAACAGACCTTTTCAAGAAAAATTTATTTATGGATCGAATTGCTTGAAATTTGGTACATGGGTGGCTTTTTGCTAAAATAGCAGGAAGACTACACTTTTCTCCGGGAAGTGTACCGGGGACAGATAACTTAAACAAAACTTTTTTATGGATCTAATTGCTTAAAATTTTGTACATAGGTGGCCTTTTGCTTAGCTTAACAGGAAGGCTCTTCTTCAATCCGAGAAGTGGACCAGAAACTGACTTATTCAAACAAAGTTTATTTATGGCTCGATTCACTAGAAATTTGATACATATGTGGCTTTTTGCTAATCTAACAGGGAGACTACTCTTCTCTCCGGGAAGTGGGACGGGGACTGACCTATTCAAACAAAACTTATTTATGGATTAATTCGCTTGAAATTTGGTACATCGGTGTCTTTTTGCTAAAATTAACAGCTAGATTACACTTCTCTTGGAAAAGAGGACCGGGAAGAGACCTTTTCAAGAAAAACTTACTTATGGATCGAAATACTTGAAATTGGGTTCATAGGTGGCTTTTTGCTAAAACAGCAGGTAGACTACACATCTCTCACGGAAGTGGAACAGGGCTGGCGTATTCAGGATCAAATTATTTATGTATTGAATTACTTGAAATTTAGTACAGAGTGGCTTTGTGCTTAGATTAAAAAGAAGACAACACTCCTTTCTGGGAAGTGGACCAGGGGCGGACTTATTCAAACAAAAAATATGGTTCAGGTTACTTGAAACACAGTATATAGGTGGCTTTTGCTTAGATTAAAAAGAAGATTTCACTTCTCTCCGGGAAATGGACCGGGAACTGGCCTACTCAAACAAAACTTATTTATTGATATAATTGCTTCACATTTGATAAACAGGTGGCTTTTTGCTTAGATTAAAAAGAAGACTACACTTCTCTCCGGGAAATGGACCAGGAACTGACCTATTCAAACAAAACTTATTTATGGATCGAATTGCTTGAAAATTGGTGCATAGGTGGTTCTTTGCTTAGATTAAAAAGAATACATTTCTCTTCGGGAAGTGGACCGGGGACTGACCTATTCAAAGAAAACTTATTTATGAGTTGAATCACTTGAAACTCGGTACAGAGAAGGCTTTTTGCTTAGATTAAAAAGAAGACAACACTTCTTTCTGGGAAGTGGACCAGGAACAAAACTTATTTATGGATATAATTGCTTGAAATTTGTTTCATTGGTGGCTTTTTGCTTGGATTAACGGGAAGACTATGCTTCTCTCTGGAAACTGTACATTGATGGTTGTTTGGTAAGATTAAAAAGAAGACTACACTTCTCTCCGGGAATTGGACTTTGGACTGACCCATTCAAACAAAACTCATTCATGGATATAGTTGCCTGAAATTTGGTACATAGGTGGCTTTTTGCTAAAATAGCAGGAAGACTACACTTTTTTCCGGGAAGTGTACCGGGGACAGATAACTTAAACAAAACTTATTTTTGGATATAATTACTTGACATTTGAAAAACAGGTGGCTTTTTGCTTAGATTAAAAAGAATACACTTATCTTGGGATAGTGGAGCGGGAACAGACCTTTTCAAGAAAAATTTATTTATGGATCGCATTGCTTTAAATTTGGTACATAGGTGGCTTTTTGCTTAGATTAACAGGAAGACTCGACTTTTTTCCGGGAAGTGTACCGGGGACAGATAACTTAAACAAAACTTTTTTATGAATCTATTTGCATAAAATTTGGTACATAGTAGGTGGCTTTTTGCTTAGCTTAATAGGAAGACTCTTCTTCACTCCGGGAAGTGTACCGGGGACAGATAACTTAAACAAAACTTATTTTTGGATACAATTGCTTGACATTTGATAAACAGGTGGCTTTTTGCTTAGATTAAAAAGAAGACTACACTTCTCTCCGGAAAATGGACCGTGTACTGACGAATTCAAGAAAAAATTATTTATGGACTGAATTAGTTGAAATTCGGTACATAGGTGGTTTTTGCTAAGATTTAAAAAAAAGAAGACTACACTTCTCTCCGGAAAATGGACCGGGTACTGACCAATTCAAGAAAATCTTATTCATGGATTGAATTACACAAAATTCGGTACATAGGTGGCTATTAGCTTAGATTAACCGGAAAACTACACTTCCTCGTGAAAGTGGACCGGGAACTGATCTTTTCAAGAAAAACTTATTAATGGATCGAATTGCTTGAAATTGGGTACATAGGTGGCTTTTTGCTAAAATAGCAGGAAGACTACACTTTCAGATATCTTAAACAAAACTTTTTTATGGATCTAATTGCTTAAAATTTGGTACATAGGTGGCTCTTTGCTTAGCTTAATTGGAAGACTTTTCTTCACTCCGGGAAGTGTACCGGGACAGATAACTTAAACAAAACTTATTTTTGGATATAATTACTTGACATTTGATAAACAGTTGGCTTTTTGCTTAGATTAAAAAGAAGACTACACTACTCTCCGGGAAATGGGTCGTGTACTGACGAATTCAAGAAAAAATTATTTATTGATATAATTACTTGAAATTCGGTACATATGTGGCTTTTTGCTTAGCTTAACAGGAACACTCTTCTTCACTTCGGGAAGTGGACCAGAAACTGACTTTTTCAAACAAAGTTTATTTATGGCTCGATTCACTAGAAATTTGATACATATGTGGCTTTTTGCTAAACTAACAGGAAGACTACACTTCTCTCCGGGAAGTGGAACGGGGACTGACCTATTCAAACAAAACTTATTTATGGATATAATTGCTGGACATTTGGTAAATAGTTGGTTTTTGCTTAGATTAAAAAGAAGACTACACTTCTCTCCGGGAAATGGACCGGGAACTGACCTATTCAAACAAAATCTACTAATGGATCGAATTGCTTGTAATTTGGTAATTATGCGGCTTTTTGCTTAAATTAACAGGAAGATTACACTTATCTTGGGAAAGTGGACCGGGAACTGACATTTTCAAGAAAAACCTATTTGTGGACCGAATTACTTGAAATTTGGTACATTGGTGGCTTTTTGCTAAAATAGCAGGAAGACTACACTTTCAGATAACTTAAACAAAACTTTTTTATGGATCTAATTGCTTAAAATTTGGTCCATAGGTGGCTTTTTGCTTAGCTTAACAGGAAGACTCTTCTTCACTCCGGGAAGTGGACCAGAAACTGACTTATTCAAACAAAGTTTATTTATGGCTCGATTCACTAGAAATTTGATACATATGTGGCTTTTAGCTAACTAACAGGGAGATTACACTTCTCTCCGGGAAGTGGAACGAGGACTGACCTATTCAAACAAAACTTATTTATGGATAAAGTCGCTTGAAATTTGGTACATCGGTGTCTTTTTGCTAAAATTAACAGCTAGATTACACTTCTCTTGGGAAAGTGGACCGAGAAATTACCTTTTCAAGAAAACCTTTTTATGAATCGAATTGCTTGAAATTTGGTCATAGGCTGCTTTTTGCTAAAATAGTAGGAAGACTACACTTTTCTCCGGGAAGTGTACCGGGGACAGATAGCTTAAACAAAACTTTTTTATGGATATAATTGCTTGAATTTTGATAAACAGGTGGCTTTTTGCTTAGATTAAAAAGAAGACTACACTTCTCTCCGGGAAGTGGACCGGGACTGACCTATTGAAAGAAAACTTATTTATGTGTTGAATCACTTGAAACTCGGTACAGAGAAGGCTTTTTGCTTAGATTAAAAAGAAGACAACACTTCTTTCTGGGAAGTGGACCAGGGACAAAACTTATTTATGGATATAATTGCTTGAAATTTGGTTCATTGGTGGCTTTTTGCTTGGATTAACGGGAAGACTATGCTTCTCTCTGGAAACTGTACATTGATGGTTGTTTGGTAAGATTAAAAAGAAGACTACACTTCTCTCCGGGAATTGGACTTTGGACTGACCCATTCAAACAAAACTCATTCATGGATATAGTTGCCTGAAATTTGGTACATCGGTGTCTTTTTGCTAAATTAACAGCTAGATTACACTTCTCTTTGGAAGGTGGACCGGGAGCAGACCTTTTCAAAAAAAATTTATTTATGGATCGCATTGCTTGAAATTTGGTACATAGGTGGCTTTTTGCTAAAATAGCAGGAAGACTACACTTTTTTCCGGGAAGTGTACCGGGGACAGATAACTTAAACAAAACTTATTTATGGATATAATTGCTTGAAATATGGTAAACAGGTGGCTTTTTGCTTAGATTAAAAAGAAGACTACACTTCTCTCCGGGAAATGGGCCGTGTACTGACGAATTCAAGAAAAAATTATTTATGGACTGAATTAGTTATAATTCGGTACATAGGTGTTTTTTGCTAAGATTAAAAAGAAGAATACACTTCTCTCCGGAAAATGGACCGAGTACTGACCAATTCAAGAAAAAATTATTTATGGACTGAATTAGTTGAAATTCGGTACATAAGTGGCTTTTTGCTTAGATTAAAAATAATACTACGCTTCTCGCCGGGAAAAGGACCAGGAACTGACCTTTTCAAACAAAACTTATTTATGGATCGAATTGCTTGAAATTTGGTACTTATGCGGCTTTTTGCTTAAATTAACAGGAAGATTACACTTATCTTGGGAAAGTGGATCGGGAACTTACCTTTTCAAGAAAACCTTTTTATGAATCGAATTGCTTTAAATTTGGTTCATAGGTGGCTTTTTGCTTAGATTAACAGGAAGACTACACTTTTCTCCGGGAAGTGTACCGGGGACAGATAACTTAAACAAAAATTTTTTAATGGATCTAATTGCATAAAATCTGGTACATAGGTGGCTTTTTGCTTAGCTTAACAGGAAGATTCTTCTTCACTCCGGGAAGTGGACCAGAAACTGAATTTTTCAAACAAAGTTTATTTATGGCTCGATTCACTAGAAATTTGATACATATGTGGCTTTTTGCTAAACTAACTAACTATTCAAACAAAACTTATTTATGGATATAATTGCTGGACATTTGGTAAATAGGTGGTTTTTGCTTAGATTAAAAAGAAGACTACACTTCTCTCCGGAAAATGGACCTGGAACTGACCTATTCAAACAAAATCTACTAATGGATCGAATTGCTTGTAATTTGGTACTTATGCGGCTTTTTGCTTAAATTAACAGGAAGATTACACTTATCTTGGGAAAGTGGACCGGGAACTGACATTTTCAAGAAAAACTTATTTGTGGACCGAATTACTTGAAATTTGGTACATTGGTGGCTTTTTGCTTAGATTAACAGGAAGACTAGAAATTGACTTTTTTCAAACAAAGTTTATTTATGGTTCGATTCACTAGAAATTTGATACATATGTGGCTTTTTGCTAAACTAACAGGAAGACTACACTTCTCTCCGGGAAGTGGAACGAGGACTGACCTATTCAAACAAAACTTATTTATTGATATAATTGCTGGACGTTTGGTAAATAGTTGGTTTTTGCTTAGATTAAAAAGAAGACTACACTTCTCTCCGGGAAATGGGACGTGTACTGACCAATTCAAGAAAAAATTATTTATGGACTGAATTAGTTGAAGTTCGGTACATAGGTGGCTTTTTGCTGAGATTTAAAAAAAAGAAGACTACACTTCTCTCCGGAAAATGGTCCGGGTACTGACCAATTCAAGAAAATCTTATTCATGAATTGAATTACACAAAAATCGGTACATATTTGGCTATTTGCTTAGATTAACCGGAAAACTACACTTCCTCGTGAAAGTGGACCGGGAACTGATCTTTTCAAGAAAAACTTATTAATGGATCGAAGTGCTTGAAATTGGGTACATAGGTGGCGTTTTGCTAAAATAGCAGGAAGATTACACTTTCAGATAACTTAAACAAAAATTTTTTATGGATCTAATTGCTTAAAATTTGGTACATAGGTGGCTTTTTGCTTAGCTTAACAGGAAGATTCTTCTTCACTCTGGGAAGTGGACCAGAAACTGACTTATTCAAACAAAGTTTATTTATGGCTCGAGTCACTAGAAATTTGATACATATGTGGCTTTTTGCTAAACTAACAGGGAGACTACACTTCTCTCCGGGAAGTGGGACGGGGACTGACCTATTCAAACAAAACTTATTTATGGATAAAGTCGCTTGAAATTTAGTACATCGGTGTCTTTTTGCTAAAATTAATAGCTAGATTACACTTCTCTTGGGAAAGTGGACCGGGAACTTACCTTTCCAAGAAAACCTTTTTATGAATCGAATTGCTTGAATTTTGGTTCATATGTGGCTTTTTGCTAAAATAGTAGGAAGACTACACTTTTCTCCGGGAAGTGTACCGGGGACAGATAACTTAAACAAAACTTTTTTATGGATCTAATTGCTTAAAATTTGGTCCATAGGTGGCTTTTTGCTTAGATTAAAAAGAATACACTTATCTTGGGAAAGTGGACCGGGAACAGACCATTTCAAGAAAAATTTATTTATGGATCGCATTGCTTTAAATTTGGTACATAGGTGGCTTTTTGCTTAGATTAACAGGAAGACTACACTTTTTTCCGGGAAGTGTACCGGGGACAGATAACTTAAACAAAACTTTTTTATGAATCTAATTGCATAAGATTTGGTACATAGTAGGTGGCTTTTTGCTTAGCTTAATAGGAAGACTCTTCTTCACTCCGGGAAGTGTACCGGGGACAGATAACTTAAACAAAACTTATTTTTGGATATAATTGCTTGACATTTGATAAACAGGTGGCTTTTTGTTTAGATTAAAAAGAAGACTACACTTCTCTCCGGGAAATGGGCCGTGTACGGGCGAATTCAAGAAAAAATTATTTATGGATTGAATTACACAAAATTCGGTACATAGGTGGCTTTTTGCTGAGATTTAAAAAAAAGAAGACTACACTTCTCTCCGGAAAATAGTCCGGGTACTGACCAATTCAAGAAAATCTTATTCATGAATTGAATTACACAAAAATCGGTACATATTTGGCTATTTGCTTAGATTAACCGGAAAACTACACTTCCTCGTGAAAGTGGACCGGGAACTGATCTTTTCAAGAAAAACTTATTAATGGATCGAAGTGCTTGAAATTGGGTACATAGGTGGCGTTTTGCTAAAATAGCAGGAAGATTACACTTTCAGATAACTTAAACAAAAATTTTTTATGGATCTAATTGCTTAAAATTTGGTACATAGGTGGCTTTTTGCTTAGCTTAACAGGAAGATTCTTCTTCACTCTGGGAAGTGGACCAGAAACTGACTTATTCTAACAAACTTTATCTATGGCTCGATTCACTGGAAATTTGATACATATGTGGCTTTTTGCTAAACTAACAGGGAGATTACACTTCTCTCCGGGAAGTGGGACGGGGACTGACCTATTCAAACAAAACTTAATTATGGATAAAGTCGCTTGAAATTTGGTACATCGGTGTCTTTTTGCTAAAATTAACAGCTAGATTACACTTCTCTTGGGAAAGGGGACCGGGAATTTACCTTTTCAAGAAAACCTTTTTATGAATCGAATTGCTTGAAATTTGGTTCATAGGTGGCTTTTTGCTAAAATAGTAGGAAGACTACACTTTTCTCCGGGAAGTGTACCGGGGACAGATAACTTAAAAAAAACTTATTTTTGGATACAATTACTTGACATTTGATAAACAGGTGGCTTTTTGCTTAGATTAAAAAGAATACACTTTTCTTGGGATATGGAGCGGGAACAGACCTTTTCAAGAAAAATTTATTTATGGATCGCATTGCTTTAAATTTGGTACATAGGTGGCTTTTTGCTTAGATTAACAGGAAGACTCGACTTTTTTCCGGGAAGTGTACCGGGGACAGATAACTTAAACAAAACTTATTTTTGGATATAATTGCTTGACATTTGATAAACAGGTGGCTTTTTGTTTAGATTAAAAAGAAGACTACACTTCTCTCCGGGAAATGGGCCGTGTACGGGCGAATTCAAGAAAAAATTATTTATGGATTGAATTACACAAAATTCGGTACATAGGTGGTTTTTTGCTAAGATTAAAAAGAAGAACATACTTCTCTCCGGAAAATGGACCGAGTACTGACCAATTCAAGAAAAAATTATTTATTGATATAATTACTTGAAATTCGGTACATATGTGGCTTTTTGCTTAGCTTAACAGGAACACTCTTCTTCACTCCGGGAAGTGGACCAGAAACTGACTTTTTCAAACAAAGTTTATTTATGGCTCGATTCACTAGAAATTTGATACATATGTGGTTTTTTGCTAAACTAACAGGAAGACTACACTTCTCTCCGGGAAGTGGAACGGGGACTGACCTATTCAAACAAAACTTATTTATGGATATAATTGCTGGACATTTGGTAAATAGTTGGTTTTTGCTTAGATTAAAAAGAAGACTACACTTCTCTCCGGGAAATGGACCGGGAACTGACCTATTCAAACAAAATCTACTAATGGATCGAATTGCTTGTAATTTGGTAATTATGCGGCTTTTTGCTTAAATTAACAGGAAGATTACACTTATCTTGGGAAAGTGGACCGGGAACTGACATTTTCAAGAAAAACCTATTTGTGGACCGAATTACTTGAAATTTGGTACATTGGTGGCTTTTTGCTTAGATTAACAGGAAGACTAGAAACTGACTTTTTCAAGCAAAGTTTATTTATGGCTCGATTCACTAGAAATTTGATACATATGTGGCTTTTTGCTAAACTAACAGGAAGACTACACTTCTCTCCGGGAAGTGGAACGAGGACTGACCTATTCAAACAAAACTTATTTATGGATATAATTGCTGGACATTTGGTAAATAGTTGGTTTTTGCTTAGATTAAAAAGAAGACTGCACTTCTCTCCGGGAAATGGGACGTGTACTGACCAACTCAAGAAAAAATTATTTATTGACTGAATTAGTTGAAGTTCGGTACATAGGTGGCTTTTTGCTAAGATTTAAAAAAAATAAGACTACACTTCTCTCCGGAAAATGGACCGGGTACTGACCAATTCAAGAAAATCTTATTCATGAATTGAATTACACAAAATTCGGTACATAGGTGGCTATTTGCTTAGATTAACCGGAAAACTACACTTCCTCGTGAAAGTGGACCGGGAACTGATCTTTTCAAGAAAAACTTATTAATGGATCGAATTGCTTAAAATTTGATACATAGGTGGCTCTTTGCTTAGCTTAACAGGAAGATTCTTCTTCACTCCGGGAAGTGGACCAGAAACTGACTTATTCAAACAAAGTTTATTTATGGCTCGAGTCACTAGAAATTTGATACATATGTGGCTTTTTGTTAAACTAACAGGGAGACTACACTTCTCTCCGGGAAGTGTACCGGGGACAGATAACTTAAACAAAACTTTTTTATGGATCTAATTGCTTAAAATTTGGTCCATAGGTGGCTTTTTGCTTAGATTAAAAAGAATACACTTATCTTGGGAAAGTGGACCGGGAACAGACCATTTCAAGAAAAATTTATTTATGGATCGCATTGCTTTAAATTTGGTACATAGGTGGCTTTTTCCTTAGATTAACAGGAAGACTCGACTTTTTTCCGGGAAGTGTACCGGGGACAGATAACTGAAACAAAACTTTTTTATGAATCTAATTGCATAAAATTTGGTACATAGTAGGTGGCTTTTTGCTTAGCTTAATAGGAAGACTCTTCTTCACTCCGGGAAGTGTACCGGGGACAGATAACTTAAACAAAACTTATTTTTGGATATAATTGCTTGACATTTGATAAACAGGTGGCTTTTTGTTTAGATTAAAAAGAAGACTACACTTCTCTCCGGGAAATGGGCCGTGTACGGGCGAATTCAAGAAAAAATTATTTATGAATTGAATTACACAAAATTCGGTACATAGGTGGTTTTTTGCTAAGATTAAAAAGAAGAACATACTTCTCTCCGGAAAATGGACCGAGTACTGACCAATTCAAGAAAAAATTATTTATTGATATAATTACTTGAAATTCGGTACATATGTGGCTTTTTGCTTAGCTTAACAGGAACACTCTTCTTCACTCCGGGAAGTGGACCAGAAACTGACTTTTTCAAACAAAGTTTATTTATGGCTCGATTCACTAGAAATTTGATACATATGTGGCTTTTTGCTAAACTAACAGGAAGACTACACTTCTCTCCGGGAAGTGGAACGGGGACTGACCTATTCAAACAAAACTTATTTATGGATATAATTGCTGGACATTTGGTAAATAGTTGGTTTTTGCCTAGATTAAAAAGAAGACTACACTTCTCTCCGGGAAATGGGCCGTGTACGGGCGAATTCAAGAAAAAATTATTTATTGATATAATTACTTGAAATTCGGTACATAGGTGGATTTTTGCTTAGATTACAAATATTACTACGCTTCTCTCCGGGAAATGGCCCTGGAGCTGACCTATTCAACCAAAATCTACTAATGGATCGAATTGCTTGTAGTTTGGTACTTATGCGGCTTTTTGCGTAAATTAACAGGAAGATTACACTTATCTTAGGAAAGTGGACCGGGAACTGACCTTTTCAAGAAAAACTTATTTGTGGACCGAATTACTTGAAATTTGGTACATTGGTGGCTTTTTGCTAAAATAGCAGGAGGACTACATTTCTCTCCGGGAAGTGTATACAGGTGGCTTTTTGCCTAGACTAACAGGAAGACTAAACTTCTTTTCGAAAAATGCACCGGGAACTGACCAATTCAAGAAAAAATTATTTATGGACTGAATTAGTTGAAATTCGGTACATAGGTGGCTTATTGCTTAGATTAAAAAGAAGAACACATTTCTCTCCGGGAAATGGACCAGGAACTGACCTATTCAAACAAAACTTCTCTATGGATCCAATTGCTTGAAATTTGGTACATAGGTGGTTTTTTGCTTAGATTAAAAAGAATACACTTCTCTCCGGGAAGTGGACCGGGCACTGACCTATTCAAAGAAAATTTATTTATGTGTTGAATCACTTGAAACTCGGTACAGAGAAGGCTTTTTGCTTAGATTAAAAAGAAGAAAACACTTCTTTCTGGGAAGTGGACCGGGGACGGACTTATTAAAACAAAAAATATGGTTCGGGTTCCTTGAAATTCTGTATATAGGTGGCTTTTGGCTTAGATTAAAAAGAAGACTACACTTCTCTCCGGGAAGTGGACCGGGGACTGACCTATTCAAACAAAGCCGATTTATGGATCGAATTGCTAAAAATTTGGTACATACGTGTAGGTGGCTTTTTGCTAAAATAGCAAGAAAACTACACTTCTCTCCGGGAAATGGGCCGTGTTCTGACGAATTCAAGAAAAAATTATAATCGGTACATAGGTGGCTTTTTGCTAAGATTAAAAAGAAGAACACACTTCTCTCCTTGGAATGGACCAGGAACTGACCAATTCAAGAAAATCTTATTCATGGATTGAATTACATAAAATTCGGTACATAGGTGGCTATTTGCTTAGATTAACCGGAAAACTACACTTCCTCGTGAAGTGGACCGGGAACTGATCTTTCCAAGAAAAACTTATTAATGGATCGAATTGCTTGAAATTGGGGGTAATTGTTCAGATAAGCGGCTTCTGCTTAAACGGTCCAAAAATGATTGGGTTTTTGGCTAAATCGATGTATTTGATGATTATCTTCTCATTGAAAGTGGGGGAAAGCTGAATTTTGCAATAGTTTTATTAATATTAACATTTAAAGTTGCACTAAAATCATTAACACACACATTACAAACAAATACACGGTTAAAGTGATGTTGCCATACTGGGTAAGAAATATAAAAAAAGAGCAATGAATAAGACAGAGTATGGCCAAAGTGATGTTACCGTACTGGGTAAGGAACTTAAAAAAGAGCAATAAATAAGGCGGAGCAGGTGTGGGTCCGGCACAGTTTGTTTTTTTTCGATTTATTGAAACGAAGAAAAACAAAAATTCATATTGCTTACATATTAACATACAGGTACAAAAACGAGAATTGTTCAAAAATTCAAATATTTAGATATTTTCATATTGCATGAACAAAAACGAAAATTCATATTGCTTACATATTTACATACAGGTACAAAAACGAGAATTGTTCAAAAATTCAAATATTTAGATATTTTCATATTGCATGAACAAAAACGAAAATTCATATTGCTTACATATTTACATATAGGTACAAAAACGAATATTTACATATTTACATATAGGTACAAAAACGAATATTTACATATTTACTTATAGGTACAAAAACGAATATTTACATATTTACATATTTACATATAGGTACAAAAACGAATATTTACATATTTACATACAGGTACCAAAACGAGAATTCATATATACGATAAATAAACTACTCATTGGCGTCAACTTTTTTCGGGTCATATAACTTGGCTGCTGCAGCAAAAAAATGGTGAGGCCTATCAAGGTGGTTTGAATACCTATGGCGGAAATAAAATTCCGCAAGATATCCTGGATAATGGTCGTTGCTGCGACCATACTTGGGAATTTTACTTTTTACCTCGCGCCAAGTTCGCTCAATATTTTGGGTGTGCGCTCCTGTTGCAGGGTCTACGAAGTTAATGGAATGATTGACAGTTAAATGCGTAAATTCTTCGTCTTTTAAATCTGTGTAGGCAGACCAGCAATCCGAAATTATGGTAGTACCAGGCAATATTCGTTCTTTTATTATTTCAATCAACGTTTCTTTTTTTCGGTTTTCTACTGGTACTACAAACATTTTTTTGGACCCTCTTTCTATGCCACCAAAAAGCCACTGTCCTTCAATCATTCTTCCGCAGTTGTACTTTCTCTTGCCAACTTTTGTTTCGTCGATTTCCACGATTACTCCTGCGCCTCCTAACTTCCCGTCATTATTATCAATGGCCCATTCAATCAAAATTTCTCGGAAAAAGCTACTCCAGTCCACTACTGTTGCGCTGTTCCACCCTAGTTCATGCATGATGAAGTCTTGCTTCGGAGGATTAATTCCGCAATTGAAAATCGAAAATATAACTATATCCGTTATAGATAGTCTGGAATTCTCAAAAAAAGTCCCCTTCCTCCAACTACGCTTAAACGAGCACGACTCAACTATTTTCTTTTTTCCTTTTATTGTAACGTGCTTTCGTTGGCACCTCCACGAATTTTCCTTTTTATTAAAGGTGCAGTCCTTTTCACACTTGGGGCATTTTAAATTTCTTAACAATAGCCCATGTTCCTTTAAAAATTCAATTACCTCCTCGTCGGTTTTTTTTAAAAATTGGTGCAATTTTATTTTGCAACCTTCGCAACATTGAACGCCCGACATAGCACACAAATTTTACTAAAATTTAATTCAAAAAAAGTTTACCAACAAGCATTGCATAGATTAAAAAATTGTATAATTACCTTATTAATAAGAAAAGATGATATAAAACACTTGAAATAAACACGGAAAAATCTAATACACTTGTTCACGCAGCTTGATTTGAATGTGATTAGTGATTTGACGCGAAAAAATTTATTGCGCACTCATTTAAAAAATCCCTTTAATTCTCGGGAATATAACGGCAATCTTTCGTATGGTAATTTCCTAGAAAGGAATTAACGGGTTTTCAACATCTTGAAACTGAAAAGTGATGCCACTCGAAAGGCACGAGAATCAAGTATTCTGTATATCGAAAGAGTATGACAGAAACTTCTAGGACTGAGTACGACCACTATTAATTGGGTATATAAGAGAGGGCCAACGCAAGTAAGTTCAGTTACAAAGTGAGCTCGTTAAAGTTGAAAAATAAGTCGTCGCGTAGAGTAAAGTAAATTGTGCTTTATTGAGTAATAAATAAACGTTAATTCTATTCTTTACAATTAAGAAATTGTACAACATTTAGGTGACTTAGTTAGCAAGCCAGTGATCGAACTCAAGGGATTTGGGAATTCATCGAGGCATAATTAGCAAAATCGTAACAGAATTTTTATACAACTTGGGCTCTGACTGGTTAAAGCATTTAAAATTAAAATTTAAGATAATTCGCTTTTGTACCTATATTTAAATATGTAAATATGTAAATATTCGTTTTTGTACCTGTATGTAAATATGTAAGCAATATGAATTTTCGTTTTTGTTCATGCAATATGAAAATATCTAAATATTTGAATGGGAAAACTTTAGCTTGGAGCCTGTGGTTTTTTTTTATGAAATGTTCATAGTTGGTAGTAGGAGGTCTACAATTACCAAAAATATAAGTTTTATCGCGCGCAAGTTTATAGTTTAAAAGTTATTAACATTTTATTTTACACTTCTTACAAGCAGGCAGTCTACATGTATTTTACTCATAAACACACTAACAACACTTGACTATGTCCAAAAACGATGTTGCCATACTGCGTAAGAAATGTAAAAACAGCAATAAATAAAACTTAGCGTATGGAGGTCCGGCCGTTTTTTTTTTAGATTTATTGAAACAAACAAGAACGAAAATAAATAAAACATACACATACATAACAAGACAAAAATACATAACTTTCACATATTTTTACAGAAAATCAATTATTATTTCACTTAAACATTTTTTGGGTCATAAAATTTCGCCGCGAAATTATATTGAATTTTTGAACAATTCTCGTTTTTGTACCTGTATGTTAATATGTAAGCAATATGAATTTTTGTTTTTCTTCGTTTCAATAAATCGAAAAAAAAACAAACTGTGCCGGACCCACACCTGCTCCGCCTTATTTATTGCTCTTTTTTAAGTTCCTTACCCAGTACGGTAACATCACTTTGGCCATACTCTGTCTTATTCATTGCTCTTTTTTTATATTTCTTACCCAGTATGGCAACATCACTTTAACCGTGTATTTGTTTGTAATGTGTGTGTTAATGATTTTAGTGCAACTTTAAATGTTAATATTAATAAAACTATTGCAAAATTCAGCTTTCCCCCACTTTCAATGAGAAGATAATCATCAAATACATCGATTTAGCCAAAAACCCAATCATTTTTGGACCGTTTAAGCAGAAGCCGCTTATCTGAACAATTACCAAATTGGGTACATAGGTGGCTTTTTGCTAAAACAACAGGAAGACTATGCTTCTCTCCGGGAAGTGTAATTATTTGGCTTTTTGCTTAGATTAAAAAGAAGATTACACTTCTCTCCGGGAATTGAATCGGGGACTGACCTATGCAAACAAAACTTATTTATGGATATAATTGCTTGAAATTTGTTTCATTGGTGGCTTTTTGCTTAGCTTAACAGGAAGACTCTTCTTCACACCGGGAAGTGGACCAGAAACTGTCTTATTCAAACAAAGTTTATTTATGGCTCGATTCACTAGAAATTTGATACATACATATGTGGCTTTTTGCTAAACTAACAGGGAGACTAAACTTCTTTCCGGGAAGTGGGACGGGGACTGACCTATTCAAACAAAACCTATTTATGGAGTGAATTGCTTGAATTTTGGTTTATAGGTAGCTTTTTTGCTTAGATTAACAGGAAGACTACACTTCTCTCGCGAAAGTGGACCGGGAACTTACCTTTTCAAGAAAACCTTTTTATGAATCGAATTGCTTGAAATTTAATATATAGGTGGCTTTTTGCTAAAATAGAAGGAAGACTACACTTTTCTCCGGGAAGTCTACCGGGGACAGATAACTTAAACAAAACTTTTCTATGGATCTAATTGCATAAAATTTGGTACATACGCGATGTGTCCCAAAAATAACCGAACTTTTTAAATATAAAATAGTAAAATACACATTATGTTATCTTTGAAAGTTATTGTTTATTCAAAATAGGTTCCATTTGACTCAACACAACGTTTGGAACGATCAACCAGCGCATGTATAGATTTTTTTATGTCATTTATAGAAATGTTCTTCAGTACCTCGGTTACGGCTACTTCATTTTGTTCAATTTGTTTTTAATTTTTTAAACTTCAATTTCAATTTTTTTTCAAGTTTGACCCAAAATTTTATATTTGTTCTTTGTTCCATTTTTTTTTTGGAACCATTAGCACACTTTTGGTATTACTGAAATGGCTGTCACTTTTACATCTGTCATCCGACTTACATGAAGTTAGGTGCGTTTGAAAGAGGATGAATGTATCTTTTTAATGTTGCAAATTTTCAATACATGGCGCTGTATGTTGTATGATTTAAATATAAAGTTCGGTTATTTTTGGGACACACCGTGTATGTAGCTTTTTGCTTAGCTTAATAGGAAGACTCTTCTTCACTCCGGGAAGTGTACAGGGGACAGATAACTTAAACAAAACTTATTTATGGATATAATTGCTTGACATTTTATAAACAGGTGGCTTTTTGCTTAGATTAAAAAGAAGACTACACTTCTCTCCCGAAAATGGGCCGTGTACGGGCGAATTCAAGAAAAAATTATTAATGGATATAATTACTTGACATTTGATAAACAGGTGGCTTTTTGCTTAGATTAAATATAAGACTACGCTTCTCTCCGGGAAAAGGACCGAGAACTGGCCTATTCAAACAAAACTTATTTATGCATCGAATTGCTTGAAATTTGGTACATAGGTAGTTTTTTTCTTAGATTAACGTGAAGACAAGACTTCTTTGCGGGAACTGTACATCGGTGGTTCTTTGCTTAGATTAAAAAGAAGACTACACTTCTCTTCGGGAAGTGGACTTGGGCCTGACCTATTCAAACAAAACGTACTTATGGATATAATTGCTTAAAATTGAATACATAGATGGATTTTTGTTTAGATTAACAGGAAAAGTACACTTCTCTCAGGAAAGAGGACCGGGAACTGACCATTTCAAGAAAAACTTATTAATGGATCGAATTGCTTGAAGTTTGGTACATAGGCGGCTTTTTGCTAAAATAGCAGGAATGCTATGCTTTTCCATGGGAAGTCGACCGGGGACTGATAATTCAAACAAAACTTTTTTATGAAGCGAATTGCTCTCAATTCGGTACATAGATGGCTTTTTGCTTAGATTAACAGGAAAATGGACCGGGAACTGATCAGTTCAAGAAAATCTTATTCATGGATTGAATTACATGAAATTCGGTACATAGATGGCTTTTTGCTAAGATTAACAGGAAAACTACACTTCCCTCGTGAAAGTGGACCGGGAACTGACCTTTTAAGAAAAACTTATTAATGGATCGGATTGCTTAAAATTTGGTACATAGGTGGCTTTTTGCTAAAATAACAGCAATACTTTACTTTTCTATGGGAAGTTGACCGGGGACTGATAATTCAAACAAAATTTTTTAATGGATCGAATTGCTTGCAATTTGGTACATAGGTGGATTTTTGCTAAAATAACAGGAAGACTACACTTCTCTCGGTAACGTGGACCGGTAACTGACCTTTTCAAGAAAAACTTATTTATGGATCGAATTGCTTGAAATTTGGTACATATGTGGCTTTTTGCTAAAATAAATGGAAGACTACGCTTCTCTCCAGGAAAGTGGACCGGGAACTGACCTATTCAAACAAAGTTATTTATGGAAATAATTGCTTGAAATTTGTTTCATTGGTGGCTTTTTGCTTGGTTTAACGGGAAGACTAGACTTCTCTCTGGAAACTGTACGTAGGTGGTTTTTCGGTAAGATTAAAAAGAAGACCACACCGAGGATTGGACTTTGGACTGACCTATTCAAACAAAACTTACACGTATTTAAGCATATAGGTGCATGAAATTTGGTACATCGGTGTCTTTGTGCTAAAGTTAACAGCTAGATTACACTTCTCTTGGGAAAGTGGACCGGGGACTGACCTATCAAGAAATACTTCTTTATGGATTGAATTACTTGCAATTCGGTACATAGATGGCTTTTTGCTTAGATTAATAGGAAAATGGACCGGGAACTGACCAGTTCAAGAAAATCTTATTCATGGATTGAATTATTTGAAATTCGGTACATAGGTGGCTTTTTGCTTATATTAACAGGAAAACAACACTTTCCTCGGGAAAGTGGTCCGGGAACTGACCTATTCAAACAAAACTTATTTTTACCATATATCGATTCCTTTGAAATTCGGTACATAGGTGGCTTTTTCCTTAGATTAAAAATAAGAACACTCTTCTCTCCAGAAAGTGGACTGGGAAGTGACCTATTCAAGAAACACTTATTTATGGATTGAATTACTTGAAGTTCGATACATACATAGGTAACTGTTTGCTTAGATTAACAGGCAGACCCTTCTGCTCTTCGGAAAGTGGACAGGGAACTGACCTATTCAAGAAATACTTATTTATGGATTGAATTAATTGAAATTCGATACATTAGTGGCTTTTTCCTTAGATTAACAGGAAGACTCTTCTGCTCTTCGGGAAGTGGACCAGAGATGGACTTTTCCAACACAAAAAAAAAAAAAAAATGGTTCGATTTCCTAGAAATTTGGTACATAGGTGGTTTTTTGCTTTACACTTCTCTTGGGAAAGTGGACCGGGAATTGACATTTTCAAGAAAAACTTATTTCTGGATCGAATTACTTGAAATTTGGTACATATGCGTGGCAGGTGGCTGTTTGCTAAGAAGACTCCACTTCTCTCCGGAAAATGGACCGGGTACTGACCAATTCAAGAAAAAATTATTTATGGATTAAATTATTTACTTGAAATTCCGTACATAGATGGCTTTTTGCTAAGATTAAAAAGAAGACTACACTTCCCTCCGGAAAATGGACCGGGTACTGACCAATTCAAGAAAATCTTATTCACGGATTGAATTACTTGAAACTCGGTACATAAGTGGCTTTTTGCCTAGATTAAAAATAAGACTACGCTACTCTCCGGGAAATGGCCTATTCAAACAAAACTTATTTATGGATCGAATTGCTTGAAATTTGGTACATAGGTGGCTTTGTGCTTAGATTAAAAAGAAGACTACACTTCTCTCCGCGAAGTGGACTTTGGACTGACCTATTCAAACAAAACATATTTATGGATATAATTGCTTAAAATGGGGTACATAGGTGGCTTTTTGCTTAGCTTAACAGGAAAACTCTTCTTCACTCCGGGAAATGGACCAGAAACTGACTTATTCCAACAAAGTTTAGTTATGGCTCGATTTCCTAGAAATTTGGTACATATCCATCAAAAAAAAAAATGGTTCGGGTTACTTGAAATTCCGTACAAAGGTGGCTTTGTGCTTAGAATAAAAAGTAGATTACATTGCTTTTTGCTTAGATTAACTGGAAGACTACAGTTCTCTCTCAAACAAAACTTATTTATGGAGTGAATTGTTTTTTGCGTAGATTAACTGGAAGACTACACATCTCTCTCAAACAAAACGTATTTATGGATATAATTGCTTGAAATTTGGTACCTAGGTAGCTTTTGGCTTAGATTAACAGGGAGACTACACTGCTTTCCAGGAACTGACCAAAGCAAGAAAATCTTATTTATAGATATAATTGCTTGAAATTTTTTTCATAGGTGGCTTTTTGCTTAGATTAACGGGAAGACTAGATTTTTCTCTGGAAAATGTACAAAGGTGGATTTTTGCTAATATTCAGAAAACGACTACACTTCTTTCCGGGAAGTGGACTTTGGACTGACGTATTCAAACAAATCTTATTTATGGATATAGTTGCTTGAAATTTGGTACATCGCTAGCTTTTTGCTTGGATTAACGGGAAGACTATATTTCTCTCTGGAAACTGTACATAGTTGGTTTTTGCTTAGATTAAAAAGAAGACTACACTTGTCTCCGGAAAGTGAAACGGGGACTGACCTATTCAAACAAAACGTATTTATGGATATGATTGCTTGAAATTTGGTACATATGCAGCTTTCGGCTTAGATCAACAGGAAGACTGCACTGCTTTCCTTAAAATATACCAGGAACTGACCAATTCAAGAAAATCTTATTTGAGGATATAATTGCTTGAAATTTGTTTCATAAGTGGCTTTTTGCTTAGATTAACGGGAAGACAAGACTTCTCTCTGGTAACTGTACAAAGGTGGATTTTTGCTAAGATTAAAAAGAAGACCACACTGCTCTCCGGGAATTGGACATTGGACTGACCTATTCAAACCAAACTTATTTATGGATATAGTTGCTTGAATTTTGGTATAAAGGTAGCTTTTTGCTAAAATTAACAGCTAGATTACACTTCTCTTGGGAAAGTGGACTGGGAACAGACCTTTTCAAAAAAGACTTATTTTTGGATCGAATTACTTGAAATTTGGCACATAGGTGGCTTTTTGCTAAAATAACAGGCAGACTACACTCCTCTCCGGGAAGTGGACCAGGGCTGACCTATTCAGGAAAAACTTATTTATGGATATAATTGCTTGAAATTAGTTTTATTGGTGGCTTTTTGCTTGGATTAACGGGAATACTAGACTTCTCTCTGGAAACTGTACAAAGGTTGATTTTTGCTAAGATTAAAAAGAAGACTACACTTCTCTCCGGGAATTGGACTTTGGACTGACCAATTCAAACAAATCTTATTTATGGATATAGTTGCTTGAAATTTGGTACATCGGTAGTTTTTTGCTTGGATTAACGAGAATATTAGACTTCTCTCTGGAAACTGTACAAAGGTGGATTTTTGCTAAGATTCAAAAAAAGACTACACTTCTCTCCGGGAATTGGACTTTGAACTGAAGTATTCAAACAAAACTTATTTAGACCATATATCGATTCCCTTAAAATTTGGTACATAGGTGGCTTTTTGCTTAAATAACAGGAAGACTACACTTATCTACGGGAAGTGTGCAAAAGTTGCTTTTTGCTTAGATTTATAAGAATACTAAACCTTCTCCGGGAAGTGGACTGGGGACTGACCTATTCAAGAGACACTTATTTATGTATTGAATTGCGTGAAACTAGTGGCTTTGTGCTTTGATTAAAAAGAAAACTACATTTCTCTCCGGGAAGTGGACCAGGGACGGACTTATTCAAAAAAAAAAAAAAAATGGTTCAGGTTGCTTGAAATTCGATATATAGGTGGCTTTGTGCTTAGATTAACAGGAAAACAACACTTTTCTCCGGGAAGTGGACCGGGGCCAGATAATTCAAGCAAAACTTTTTTATGGATCGAATTGCTTGAAATTTGGTACATAGGCTTTTTGCTTAGATTAACAGGAAAAGTACACTTCTTTCGGGAAAATGGACCGGGAACTGACAATTCAAGAAAATCTTATTTATGGATTGAAGTACTTGAAATTCGGTACATAGGTGGCTTTTTACTTAGATTAACGGGAAGACTTCAATTCTCTCCGGAAACTTGTGGCCGCAACAAAAACTTCTTTTGTGTTTGTTTGTTCATTTCCTTTGTTTTGCCTAATATTCCTTTCACTCCAGGCGTTGGCAGTGGCATCTTTCGGCAAATAGTTGAGTAAATCAAAGCCATGAGTTGTTGGCACGGTTGCACTCGGTGTGTGCTTACCCAGTGGTATAAGTCTCCAAAAGGAGGTGTTCGACAAAACGGTTCCTCCACTAACATGCATTAGGGAAACGGAATGCTTTGCGCGGGTATTCCGTAAAAAGGGGTGTCGCCTTTATCTTTATACGGCGAGGTAAAATTATCCCACTGTACTTGGTGTGCCATGGTGGCGTGCGCTATACAACTCTGTGAAGACCCCAAGTCTAAGGCCTTGAAGCCTTCACAGCAACAACAACAACAACAAAAATAGAAGCTACACACACACATATATATATACTAGCTTTTACCCGCGGCTTCGCTCGCATTAAATCCATCCAATAAGAGATCATTATAGTACAAACGGATCAATATAAAGAATATATTTTATTGCTTGTCTGAGATTATCTATTTGAAAAAATTACAACATGCAATGAAGTTTCAAATTTCAAAGTATACTTCATTGAATCAATACAACAAATATTAAAATATATATGTCACTATAAAGAAAAGAAATAATTCGGAATGGTAACAATTGAAAATATAAAATGCAAATATGTGTAAATTCTGGGCAATAGACACACGCGAACAGGCTACATATAGTTGACCATGAGAAAAGCATGACTTTTCTAAATGCACTCCTGCTACCTGTAATGTCTGTCCTTGTGCTTTGTTTATAGTTACGGCAAAGCTAAGTTTGACGGGAAACTGAACTATTTTAAATTGGAATGGAAGGTCAGTGGGAATAGTTTAAACTGAAGCTTATGTGATGGTACACCCGACAATTCAAGTGAATTTAAAAACTCTACAGGATATGAGGTACTTAATTCTGTATCCATAATTGTATCCATTGATAAATATTCCACCATTTCCCCTTCCAGCTCTTTCAAAATGTCATTGTTGATTCTATTAACTACTTAATTTTTTGGTGCTAATATTGCTCTTGCGCACAGCCACTGATCACAACGCAAATTCTGTTGCAGTTCGGGAAAAACATGAGCAATGAGATCCACATCATTTTCTACTAAATTACAAAGTTCTCTTGAAAGTGATACGCAACCTTCAGCATCAACATCTAAACGGTCATCACCAATTTTCAATAACATTTCAGCATAAAGTCCTGAATCCACGTCATTATGAAGATGCACTCTCATATTTGTTTTTAGGCTCAGCTTTTCAACTCTCGACCATAAGCTCGATGATTTTAAGCATGCTTGAATTTCATCTGCTGGTGTTCCCCTCTGAATAACTGGAAGGGTTTGACGAAAATCACCAGCCAGTAAAACTACCATTCCTCCCATTATATCTGTACTATCCCGCAGGTCCTGAAGATTCCGGTTTAAAGCTTCTATAGCCTTTTTGTGAGACATTGTGCATTCATCCCACACTAAAAGCTTACATTCTCGCAGCATCCTACCTTGACAACTATTTTTACTGAAATTACAGATGGGCGAATCTTCATGTGCAAGGTTCAATGGTAATTTCAAAACGGAATGTGCCGTACGGGAGCCGTTTAAAAGCGTCGCGGCAATACCCGACGAAGCTACTGCAACTGCTATTTTTCTGTTTTTTCTGATGTACATTAATAATAAGTTGAGCAAAAACGTCTTTCCGGTTCCACCTGGTGCATCGAGAAAGAAGAGTCCACCTTTACCGTATTCTATTCTACGCAAAACTTGATGGAGAACATGAGCCTGCTCTGGAAGTAACAAAGGGATTAATTCTTCTACTTGTCGCTGCAGTGCTATGAAATCATAATCTAACTCTCGAGCAATTTCATTGTTGAAATCATTCTCATTATCTCTTTGAGGGCTTTGCATCCCAAAATCATCTAATTTTTTCCAACCATTGTGAAAACCTTGTTTTCAATTAGAATTAGCGTTTGGTTGTAAATATGTTCATTGAAAGTCATATTTGTATGTACTTGCTGAAGTCGATGTAAAATATCTTCAGCCATGTATTCTTTGTACTTATCCCAAAGAGTTTGAGGGTTAGAAAGACCGCAAGAAGATAAAAGTGTAGCGTACAGTTCCCTGATTTTATCTGGCGATCGACATTGTACGGCTTCCTCCATAGTTTCGTCCCAATGATTATCATTTTCCAATAATCGTCGAGCCTCACATGCTTCTCTGTATGTTTGACATCTCTGACCATTAACAATTTTAAGTTCTGTAAAGCTAGTTGGACCTCTGACATGATGCAATAACATACGCAGACAAAAGCATTCGAAATTTGTAACGTGCACGGTATAGACACGACCAAGAGCATCTGATGCTTTAACCCCAGGTTGATTTTCTACAGGTATACCATGAATACGACGTTGCCATTGTTTCTTTGAGGCGTTCCATCTATAATAACGGGGAATCTCAGAGTACAATTATGTCTTTGCAAAAGTATCATGTTGACAAAGGTGGAAAAAGGCAGTCAGTGTGGTATCAGGAGGAGACAAAATTCTGTCTTGAAAAGTATTTTCATTAAAAAAAACACGCTGCCCGTTTTCTAAGTGTAATGCAAGATGTGTAACAGTAGGATATCTTTCATGTATTGGAAAGCCAAGAAGCCGCCACGCCGCTTCGTTGCTACTGACATATCTTCCTGCCTGATAAGTTTGTATTTCATTGGGGGCCTGCACAGCATCTTTATTATGCAGATTGAAGATCGCATGATCACTTCCTTTATTGATATACTTGCAAATATACTTAATCGCACGTACAGAATTACAGGCTTCAACATTTATGTGGGCGTTGAATATTTTACACAAAATCGGCGAATAGGGCACAACCCAGCTATTATCAAAACTCTTGATTTCTCCACTGCGAGTCCGAATGTTAACTTGTTTACCACCATCAGCAGGCGCTCTCCGTCTATATAACGGGTAACCTTTATCGCTATGAACTGCTTCTTTAATTAGTTCTCGAGGATACTTTTTTGTACATTTGCCATCTTGCATGCAAGGTGATGCTGGGTTTCGAGCACCACAGGGACCGTGAATCATGTTTTTGATAACCGTGTCGTACAGATTTTTATCTTCGTCTGGATCTGGAATTTCAGCGCTAATTATGTTGTCGATTTGATTAGGAAGTAGCTTCTGTTTTAACCAAATCAATATGTGTACATGTGGTAAACCTCGTTTTTGCCATTCAATGGAGTACATATGGCACTGGACGTCCCCAAATATTTTTCCTTTTGTCACAACGTTCATTAACTTCTGAACCTTTAAACGAAATACGCGAGCAACTATGTCATGTCGATCAGTAGCTTTTTGACCAGGCATGAGCTCTTGAGTTACATTCTGCCACGAAGGATTACAGGTAAAAGTTACGAAGAGGCCAGGCCGTCCATAAGTTCGTACGTAAGTACAATAAATGCGTCTTGAGTGTACTCATGCAGATAACGGGGACTGTTCACAAAAGTGGACGGTAGAATAACCATTTTGCCAATGTCGTTAGGTCTAATATTGTCATCTGCATTAATCGCGTCTTGAAGATGTATGTAATTTTCAGCTCTTAATTTTTTCTGATTTAGAGAAATGTAACGAAGACGTTCACTTTCTACTTTAATGTACAGTCATCGACTGATATTCGTTGCGTACGGTTGTGTCGACTGTGTATTGAGTGACCCTCTTTCGTTTATCTTTTTCGTTCGCATAGTGCACATAATTCTATTTCTATTTTTTTTTTTTGTGATAAAAAATAGACTTTTATTGGTGTTAATAAAAGAAAATAAACAATGCCTCCCAGGCGCCCCCCTCTTGGGGATAACAGGTTTGCCCTGCTATCTTCAAGCTCAAAACCCAAAAAGAAAAAAGAAAAAACTAAACACATTATATTAGAAGATTTTCCCAATTTAAAAACAGTGAAAAAAGACAACCCCAAATATTTGGTAGTTAGTGCGGTGAATACAGCTAAGCCCTTGAGCAAATTTTCTTGTTTTGCGGTACATAAAGCTTTAAAAAATATAAGCTCGGAAATCATTAATATATCTGAACTGAGAGATGGCAGTTTGTTGCTATTCGTAAAAAATACTCAGATTGCCGAAAAGTTCATAGCAACAAAATCATTATTCGGAATCTGCGAAATAAAATGTGACTACCACAAAAATCTTAATTGTGTAAAAGGTACAGTTTACGCACCATGCCTAAACGAAGTACCAGATAAAGAAATCATAGAGAATTTGAAAGAACAGGGTGTTGTAAACATTTTTAAATTCCCTAAATATAATAACAATATACCAACTCCAAGCGGTGTTATTCTTCTTACGTTTGACATGTACCGTCTACCCGAAAAAATTGAAATCTCATGGTATACTACAAAGGTAAGACCATATTATGACAATCCTATGAGGTGTAAGTCTTGTCAACTTCTTGGACACACGACCAAACGATGCAATAAAAATGTCCCTGTTTGTGACTCCCACCCCACTCTCCTTCGCCTTGTTCACGAAAATTTTGCGCAAATTGCTCAGGTAGTCATCCAGCGTCCAGCAAGTCATGTCCCAAGTATATACAAATGAAAGAAATAATTACAATAAAAACAGACAACAAATGTTCTATGCGTGAAGCAATGCGAATGTACAAAATGCAAATCCCTCCCACCCTTAAAGAAACTTCAACCACTACTTCTTATGCTAACATAACAAAACAAAAAACTAACAATATTCAAGAAAACAACAAACTTAACAACGCCGATCAAACTAACTACAACAATAACAATATACCAGTCAAACAAACAAATGAAAACGAAAAAGGAAACGAAGAAAACAACACCACAGTGCCTATGCTCAACGCAACAATGTCAACATCAGTCGATGACTCATCTACACATACAATGTTGTCCGCACTACTTTCTCACCTTACTTCTACAGCATTAGACCCTTCCCAACTTACAGCTCCTTCAACGGAGTCCCCAATGATAGAGTGAATAATGCAAATTTTGCAATGGAATATGAACGGTCTATTCAATAATTACCCAGATTTAAATATACTAATTAACGAATATTTTCCTGAAATTGTAGCAATACAAGAAACTCATCTACCCTTTAATAAAACCTTTTACCCTCATAATAAATATTATAGTTACTTCCACAACAATAGACAAAATACTTCGTGTAAACAAGGGATAGCTCTCTTTATTAAAAAAACAATAAGCCACAAACGTATCCAAATCAGCTCAAACATCTCTTGTTTAGCTTTCGAGATAGACATTGGTTTTAAAATTACAATTATTAATTGCTACATTCCCCCCCACCAAAACTTTAATGTCAGAGATATTTCGAATATATTAAACTGCATCGTCACCCCTATCCTAGTAGTAGGTGACTTTAATGCATGGAGTCCCTTATGGGGTTCAACAAATACAAACAGACGAGGTGAAATAATGGAAGACGTAATACTATTACATGACCTTATTGTACTTAGCGATGGTGCGCCAACGCATTTTTCGACCCATGGAACATTCACTCATCCCGATCTTGTTCTAGCTTCAGCTACATTAGCCCCTAAACTTTCCACTCATACCATCGATGATCTCCACAACAGTGACCATTTTCCCATCATAACTACCCTTTCTATCCCTAAAACCTATAATGTGAAACCCAGACCCAAGTTCCTTACAGATAAGGCAGATTGGTCAACCTTTTCATCCCTTTCCACATCTCTGTCTAATAAAAAACAAACTTCCCAAAATGTAAATGCCGAAACTTCTGCGATAAAATCGATTATTCTCTCTGCCGCGCACTTATCTATTCCTCAGTCTAGCTCCAAAAAATTTTCATCAAAACTTCCTTATTGGTCCAACAACTTAAATTATCTAAGAAACAACAAAAAGCAAATGTGGTCTAAATTTAAACAAAATAGGACTGATACCAACCTAATAAATTATAAAAAAGCCAATGCCGTATTTAGAAAGGAGCTAAAATCAGCTAAACGTAAATCGTTCGAAAAAATCACGGAGAATATAAATCCGTCCTCGAGTCCCAAGAAAATATGGTCAGATATAAAATATCTGACATCCGGTACTCAACGATTTAGTATACATCATATCCAGACAGTAGAAGGTCCAATTTACTCGCTAAAAGATATTTCTGAAAAGTTTGGCCAAACATGGTCATCCCTTTCAAATGATCACAATTTTCATAACAGATTTACCCTTAAAAAAGAAAATGTTTTAAATGAAAATTATACCAACCCTTACCCACCTCCAAAAGCCCTTATGGTTGACTCACCGATTACTGCAATAGAATTTGATACCACAATTGCATCGCTTTCAGGAAAAACGCCTGGAGCTGATAGAATATCGTATCCCATTTTAAAACATATCCCACTAGTTCTTAAAAATAGACTCGTTAACCTGTATAATAGCATCTTTGATTCCGGAATTTATCCGCAACAATGGAAAATTGCCACTATTATACCCGTCCTCAAACCTAACAAATCTCCCCATCTTATCGAAAATTACAGACCAATCTCCCTTCTCCCCTGTATGTCCAAAGTTATAGAAAAAATTATATCACTTCGAATCATGTGGTATGCAAAAGCGAGTGGCCTTATGGACCCCCATCAATTCGGATTCCAAAAAGGCTTAGGGGTAATGGACCCTCTACTTTATTTTGAACACTTTGTCTCTACAGCTATGTCAACTCGTAATCACATTTCCGTATTAAGCTTAGACTTTGAAAAGGCCTTCGATAAAATTGGAGTGCATGTAGTACTTGATGAACTAAAGCGTTGGCAAGTTGGTACCAAAATCTATAACATTGTAAAATCTTTTTTGACTCACCGTAAATTTTTTATTTCTGCTAATAAACATCATTCACAAATATATCACCTATATAATGGTATACCCCAAGGCTCACCATTATCGGTCACTCTTTTTATAATAGCTTTTAACAAAGTGACCTCCTTAATCTCTTCCAGTCCGTCCATTCACCATTTTGCTTATGCCGATGATGTAATTATCTTTACCAAAAATAAAGACTTACAACAAGTGAAGCAAATATTTCTTAAAGTTCTAAACGAAATCAGCAGAAGAAGAATCTGGAGCCAATATCTCCACAAGCAAATGTACCACCTTTCACATCTGCAGAAAACACCAATGCTCCTTTCCATCCCTCTCCTTTCGTAACATTGAAATCCCTCACACTAATTGCTTAAAAATATTAGGTTTAGTATTTGATAAAAGTATGTCATTTAAAGAACATTGTAAATATATTAGACTAAGCTTATGTACTAGACTTAACATTATAAAATTTATGTCTTCTAAGTACTCCTTATGTCATACAAATACACTTGTAAATATAACCAAGGCATTACTACTATCAAAAATAGACTATGGACTTTCAATATACGGGCATTGCGCAAAAAGCCATATCAAACTTCTTTATGCACCTTATCATGCGGCAGCTAGAAGCTGTATTCGAGCCTTCGCAACTTCACCAATCATACCTATCTTATCGGAAGCCGGTTTACCTAATATTGCCCAAAGAACTGCCAAAAATACGATGGCGCTTATACCTAAGTTACTAAATATCCGGAACAAATTGTTGTTGGCACAAGTAAAGAACGCTCTTAGTAACTTAAACACTAACAAAAGACGATCTACCATAATCCGCGCTCTAACGATAGCAAAAGAACTACATATCGTTGCAACTCCATCATTGGTCGAAACAGCGGCATTCCCATCCTGCTTTAACCTTACATCATCGTTTATTAATACTTTGCAACATCACCTTAAGAATGCAACCAGCAATAGTGAATATCACCAACTACATAACGAAATTCTAGATCACCACAAAATAGGTTGGGAGGTACTATATACAGACGGATCTAAATCAGACACCGGTACTGCATTTGCTGTGACAAACATACTAGGTGCTACCATCGCTGCATACTCTCTTCCATCATACTGCTCTGCATTTACAGCCGAAGCCGCTGCCCTACTAGAAGCAGTACTTTTTTCATCACAACATAATAGGAAAACCCTTATTTGCTCTGACAGCAAATCTGCCATTGAAGCTGTCCTCTGCCAATCAAACGAAACCCCCATTATAATAAAGATCAGAAACGTTCTGTTCCAAAGCTCCAATGAAATAAAAATAATGTGGGTACCAGCGCACATAGGAATTCAAGGCAATGAAATAGCTGATAAAAGAGCTAAACAAGCTTGCGCTGAACCACTATACGTATCGGGACACTTCACCGATAACGATATTAAAAATTTAGCTAACCAAGTTCTCAATGACAAATTCATTAACGAGTGGAGTAGCTACAACCATCATTACAAATATTTTAATACGTCAGGGACAAGGCCAGTCTACCCTTCATACCCTTTTTCCAAGGATATAAGAACATTTATGCGTCTTCGCATTGGGCATACACTAGCTACTCATGAACATCTTTTGAAAGGCCTACCTAAACCAACCTGTCCGCATTGTGGTTGTACTGAATTCAATGTTATCCATATCCTCGACAACTGCCCAAACTCACAAGTAATAAGAAGTGGAATATTCAACAACTCCAAGCCATCTGATCATCTTAAAATCCCTAGTGACCGTAACATTAAACTAATTGCAAAATTTGTATCTCTTTGTAAAATAACCATATAATAAAATTAAAAAAAAAAAAAAAAAAAAAAAAATAAAAAAAAAAAAAAAAAAAAAAAAATCATTATCCAATATAAAATATTATTGATATTTTGTAGTATTTTATTATTACCACATAAGCTAGAAATAATCTATAATTATGATACTTTAATAACCTTAAATTGTATAACACTTTAACATTAGTTTAAAAATAAGCCGAAGGCCCTGGCAGCCAGTGCTTTAGTTTGTAAGTGGAATAATTATTAATAATTGTTTCTCTTTTAAATAAATAAATAAATACTTTAATGTACATATCTACTAAGAATTGATGGAAAAGTTGCCTTGTACGCAGAAGAAGATTGAAGTCATGCTTTCGGTGCATCATGTAATACGCATAAAAGTCCATACAGGAAACTTATTTATTTGGAATTGGCTGGTTCGTTGTCGGATTGATGACTGGAATATCGAAATAATATCCTGATTCACCTTTACTGAAAATTAATGGATACTGTAAAGCATCATAAAATTTAGGAGTATCAGCTACACGTTTTAACGTACTATCATGTGCTCGTAATACTATGTCTCGAGGAGAGCACGGGTCATCAGTAACCAAAACAGCAACTTCATTGACCATCGGCGCATTATAACGCCTCTCATGTTCACCACGTGGAGTTCGATCAGCATGAATGACAACTTTGTAATTATCTGAAGGCCAGTTGTCTATTGCACTTTTAAAAATCTTCACTAAATCATTGTGACTGTGTAACACTCGTTGAAATTTTAATACGGTTTCTCTTTCTACTCCGTCAATATACTGGCAACGACGATTTACTTCATTTTGTTCATCACCCATAAAATACACCTGCAAAAATTTATGCTGATCATTATTTTGTGGAAATAGTGATCCAATTTGATGATATATCTGTCCTTGTACAGTAAAAGTTGGTGAAAATCCAGGCATTCTTATTACTTTATCAACTCCAAAGGATGTCATTTGAAAGCAAGAGTTATACTTCCTTATTTTGCTTAGAAATCGTTTTGACTCATCTGTGACACTCAACAATAAAGTTTTTAAAGGCTCTTCTGGTTCACCAAGTAATGGAAGTGAAACTTTACCAGTCGTACAGCACATTCCAACAGTTTCATCTTTCCATTTAAAAGCATCACAATACTGACATTTTTTATCCATCGAGCCAATATCAATTAAAGGATGATTATGATACGCAACTGAAGGATCATATTGAAACCCAGTACCATTAAATACCGACCAATCCTTAGCCATGATATTTCGACGACGCGTGGTCGTTACTTCTGCATTATGAATTCTTCTGGTCTGCAATGGTTCTGGCGTTTCCGCCGCTATTCTAGCTGCATGCTGCATAGCTTGTCTTTCTGAACGAACTCGTGTCTGAAGAGGAGTTTCAGCTGCTCTCAAAACACGTTGCCGCTCTGCTTGCTGTTGTCTTCTCAGCTCTGCGTGAACTTCAGATTCTTGATTTCGTGCAACTTTAGATGCACGGGCTGACGAAGAATTTCTTGATAGTGCAGATTTCCGCTTTCGAGGCATTTTTAGATTAGATAAGAAACTAAATATATGTTTAGATAAGAAGAACAGAGGAACAGTTATTCTCAAATAATAAAGTGGCATCCATACGCATATAGTGACAGAAGAAATAACAAAGAAGAAAAATTCAAAATAGCTGAAGTTTATATAGTGTTTAGTCTCCCACCATACATGTAGATATGTATGCTGTATTTTCAAAGTGAGTTAACTCACTTTCGGTAACTGAACAGAAAATGTTATGTTAACAGTCTATGCTCTCATTACTAATGTAAACATTTCGGACGTTTCGGTATATTTGTTGCCAGAGTCGTGTATTTTCGGATTTAATGAGGGGCCAGACTTTTATTTTGCATGCTGAAATTTTTTCTGCATTAATATTGTCATAAAAACATATATTAAGTAATTGGCGAAGATAATGCTTCTCTTCATTAAAAAATAAAATTAAAAAAGAATAAAAAACAAACAAAAACCAATTGTGGAATAGAAAACGATCCCCTCAACATAAAAATATACGCGACTCTGGCAACTATCAGCTGAATGCGCAAAACAAATAATTATGTATGTATATATAATTGGCGCAAAACAAATATTTATGTATATATAATGTGCGCTTTGTAACCGGTTAAGGGGCATACATACTGTACGTACGCGTCACTTCATGCATGCGTGGTGTATGTATGTATATATGCTGTACCATTTAGCTGGAATATCGAAATTATTGGAACTAAATGTATATCATATCTGTATGTACTTGCTGAAGTCGATGTAAAATATCTTCAGCTTTTACCCGCTAGATGGCGTTAACGTAGCTCCATAAGGCGGCTATTGGACAAAAAAGTTTCTTTATTTTATTTAAAAAATAATTTTTTTTATTAAATAAAAAGTAGCCTATGTTCATCCTGATACCTCCAAGAGTATGTGTACAAAGTTTCATGATGATCGGTTAAGTAGTTTTTGCGTGAAAGCGCAGCAAACGAAACGACTTTCGCATTTATAATATTAGTATAGATATAATCTATGAACATACATATACACACATACATTGAAGTACACATATAGATGTACTTATAGAATTAATTAAATATATATATTGGGTTGCCCAAAAAGTAATTGCGGATTTTTCATATAGTCGGCTTTGACAATTTTTTTGAACGGCGGTGACTCTGTATTAGCTGTCACTTTTAGCTTGCTTTAGAAAAAAAGTGCGCGAAATTTTGTTTACATTTGTTTGTTTGGCGTCAATTTTAATATGGAGCCCACAAAAGAGCATTTTCGTCATATTTTACTTTATTATTTCCGTAAAGGAAAAAACGCGGAGCAGGTTGCTAAAAAGTTACGAGATGTGTATGGTGATAAAGCCTTAAAAGAAAGACAGTGTCAAAATTGGTTTCGCAAATTCCGTTCTGGAGATTTTTCACTTAAAGATGAGCCACGTTCAGGTCGGCCAAGTGAAGTTAACGATGACGATATCAAGGCTTTAATCGAATCGGATCGTCATGTAACTGAGCGTGAGATAGGAGAGAAATTAAATATACCAAAGTCAACCGTTCATTATCACATAAAAAGTCTTGGACTCGTAAAAAAACTTGATATTTGGGTACCACATGAATTGAAAGAATTTCATTTAACAAACCGAATCAACGCTTGTGATATGCACCTTAAACGCAATGAATTCGATCCGTTTTTAAAACGAATCATAACTGAAGATGAAAAATGCATTGTTTACAATAACGTCAATCGAAAACGATCATGATCCAAGCATGGTGAACCAGCTCAAACCACTTCAAAAGCTGATATCCACTAAAAGAAGGTTATGCTGTCTGTTTGGTGGGATTGGAAGGGTGTGGTATATTTTGAGCTGCTTCCAAGGAACCAAACGATTAATTCGGATATTTACTGTCAACAATTGGACAAATTGAATACAGCCATCAAGGAGAAGCGACCAGAATTGGTCAATCGTAAAGGTGTCGTATTCCATCATGACAACGCCAGATCACAGTGACCAAAGATCACTCGCCAAAAACTGAGTGAGCTTGGCTGGGAACTTTTGATGCATCCACCATAAAGCCCTGACCTTGCACCATCAGACTACCATTTATTTCGATCTTTGCAGAACTCCTTAAATGGTAAAACTTTCGGCAATGATGAGGGTATAAAATCGCACTTGGTTCAGTTTTTTGCAGATAAAGGCCAGAAGTTCTATGAGCGTGGAATACTAAATTTGCTGAGAAGATGGCAAAAGGTTATCGAACAAAATGGCAATTATATATTTGATTAAAGTTCATTCTAAGTTTTATTAAAAATGCATTTACTTTCTTTTAAAAAATCCGCAATTACTTTTTGGGCAACCCAATAGATATATATAATACTAGCTTTTACCCGCGGCTTCGCTCGCATTAAATCCATCCAATAAGAGATCATTATAGTACAAACGGATCAATATAAAGAATATATTTTATTGCTTGTCTGAGCTTATCTATTTGAAAAAATTACTACATGCAATGAAGTTTCAAATTTCAAAGTATACTTCATTGAATCAATACAACAAATATTAAAATATATATGCCACTATAAAGAAAATAAATAATTCGGAATGGTAACAATTGAAAATACAAAATGCAGATTATTAGTCAAGGATATTTCCATAAACTATATTGTACGTTTTTCCGTTGGGTGCAAATATGTGTAAATTCTGGGCAATAGACACACGCGAACAGGCTACATATAGTTGACCATGAGAAAAGCATGACTTTTCTAAATGCACTCCTGCTACCTGTAATGTCTGTCCTTGTGCTTTGTTTATAGTTACGGCAAAGCTAAGTTTGACGGGAAACTGAACTCTTTTAAATTGGAATGGAAGGTCAGTGGGAATAATTGGAATCCGAGGTATGATTACACTTTTTCCTTTACCGACACCTGTTAAAATAGTAGCACCAAGTATATTCTGTTCCAATTTCGTTATCCGAAGTCGTGTTCCATTACATAGCAGAGGAGCATTTAAATTTCGCATAAGCATTACTGGTACATTTACAATAGTTTAAACTGAAGCTTATGTGATGGTACACCCGACAATTCAAGTGAATTTAAAAACTCTACAGGATATGAGGTACTTAATTCTGTATCCATAATTGTATCCATTGATAAATATTCCACCATTTCCCCTTCCACCTCTTTTAAAATGTCATTGTTGATTCTATTAACTACTTCATTTTTTGGTGCTAATATTGCTCTTGCGCACAGCCACTGATCACAACCCAAATTCTGTTGCAATTCGGGAAAAACATGAGCAATGAGATCCACATCATTTTCTACTAAATTACAAAATTCTCTTGAAAGTGATACGCAACCTTCAGCATCAACATCTAAACGACCATCACCAATTTTCAATAACATTTCAGCATAAAGTCCTGAATCCACGTCATTATGAAGATGCACTCTCATATTTGTTTTTAGGCTCAGCTTTTCAACTCTCGACCATAAGCTCGATGATTTTAAGCATGCTTGAATTTCATCTGCTGGTGTTCCCCTCTGAATAACTGGAAGGGTTTGACGAAAATCACCAGCCAGTAAAACTACCATTCCTCACATTATATCTGTACTATCCCGCAGGTCCTGAAGAGTTCGGTTTATAGCTTCTATAGCCTTTTTGTGAGACATTGTACATTCATCCCACACTAAAAGCTTACATTCTCGCAGCATCCTACCTCGAGAACTATTTTTACTGAAATTACAGATGGGCGAATCTTCATGTGCAAGGTTCAATGGTAATTTCAAAACGGAATGTGCCGTACGGGAGCCGTTTAAAAGCGTCGCGGCAATACCCGACGAAGCTACTGCAACTGCTATTTCTCTGTTTTTTCTGATGTACATTAATAATAAGTTGAGCAAAAACGTCTTTCCGGTTCCACCTGGTGCATCGAGAAAGAAGAGTCCACCTTTACCGTATTCTATTCTACGCAAAACTTGATGGAGAACATGAGCCTGCTCTGGAAGTAACAAAGGGATTAATTCTTCTACTTGTCGCTGCAGTGCTATGAAATCATAATCTAACTCTCGAGCAATTTCATTGTTGAAATCATCCTCATTATCTCTTTGAGGGCTTTGCATCCCAAAATCATCTAATTTTTTTCCAACTATTGTGAAAACTTTGTTTTCAATTAGAATTAGCGTTTGGTTGTAAATATGTTCATTGAAAGTCATATTTGTATGTACTTGCTGAAGTCGATGTAAAATATCTTCAGCCATGTATTCTTTGTACTTATCCCAAAGAGTTTGAGGGTTAGAAAGACCGCAAGAAGATAAAAGTGTAGCGTACAGTTCCCTGATTTTATCTGGCGATCGACATTGTACGGCTTCCTCCATAGTTTCGTCCCAATGATTATCATTTTCCAATAATCGTCGAGCCTCACATGCTTCTCTGTATGTTTGACATCTCTGACCATTAACAATTTTAAGTTCTGTAAAGCTAGTTGGACCTCTGACATGATGCAACAACATACGCAGACAAAAGCATTCGAAATTTGTAACGTGCACGGTATAGACACGACCAAGAGCATCTGATGCTTTAACCCCAGGTTGATTTTCTAAAAGTATACCTTGAATACGACGTTGCCATTGTTTCTTTGAGGCGTTCCATCTATAATAACGGGGAATCTCAGAGTACAATAATGTCTTTGCGAAAGTATCATGTTGACAAAGGTGGAAAAAGGCAGTCAGTGTGGTATCAGGAGGAGACAAAATTCTGTCTTGAAAAGTATTTTCATTAAAAAAAACACGCTGCCCGTTTTCTAAGTGTACTGCAAGATGTGTAACAGTAGGATATCTTTCATGTATTGGAAAGCCAAGAAGCCGCCACGCTGCTTCGTTGCTACTGACATATCTTCCTGCCTGATAAGTTTGTATTTCATTGGGGGCCTGCACAGCATCTTTATTATGCAGATTGAAGATCGCATGATCACTTCCTTTATTGATATACTTGCAAATATACTTAATCGCACGTACAGAATTACAGGCTTCAACATTTATGTGGGCGTTGAATATTTTACACAAAATCGACGAATAGGGCACAACCCAGCTATTATCAAAATTCTTGATTTCTCCACTGCGAGTCCGAATGTTAACTTGTTTACCACCATCAGCAGGGTAACCTTTATCGCTATGAACTGCTTCTTTAATTAGTTCTCGAGGATACTTTTTTGTACATTTGCCATCTTGCATGCAAGGTGATGCTGGGTTTCGAGCACCACAGGGACCGTGAATCATGTTTTTGATAACCGTGTCGTACAGATTTTTATCTTCGTCTGGATCTGGAATTTCAGCGCTAATTATGTTGTCGATTTGATTAGGAAGTAGCTTCTGTTTTAACCAAATCAATATGTGTACATGTGGTAAACCTCATTTTTGCCATTCAATGGAGTACATATGGCACTGGACGTCTCCAAATATTTTTCCTTTTGTCACAACGTTCATTAACTTCTGAACCTTTAAACGAAATACGCGAGCAACTATGTCATGTCGATCAGTAGCTTTTTGACCAGGCATGAGCTCTTGAGTTACATTCTGCCACGAAGGTACAGGAAGAGGCCAGGCCTTCCATAAGTTCGTACGTAAGTACAATAAATGCGTCTTGAGTGTACTCATGCAGATAACGGGGACTGTTCACAAAAGTGGACGGTAGAATAACTATTTTGCCAATGTCGTTAGGTCTAATATTGTCATCTGCATTAATCGCGTCTTGAAGATGTATGTAATTTTCAGCTCTTAATTTTTTCTGATTTAGAGAAATGTAACGAAGACGTTCACTTTCTACTTTAATGTACATATCTACTAAGAATTGATGGAAAAGTTGCCTTGTACGCAGAAGAAGATTGAAGTCATGCTCTCGGTGCATCATGTAATACGCATAAAAGTCCATACAGGAAACTTATTTATTTGGAATTGGCTGGTTCGTTGTCGGATTGATGACTGGAATATCGAAATAATATCCTGATTCACCTTTACTGAAAATTAATGGATACTGTAAAGCATCATAAAATTTAGGAGTATCAGCTACACGTTTTAACGTACTATCATGTGCTCGTAATACTATGTCTCGAGGAGAGCACGGGTCACCAGTAACCAAAACAGCAACTTCATTGACCATCGGCGCATTATAACGCCTCTCATGTTCACCACGTGGAGTTCGATCAGCATGAATGACAACTTTGTAATTATCTGAAGGCCAGTTGTCTATTGCACTTTTAAAAATCTTCACTAAATCATTGTGACTGTGTAACACTCGTTGAAATTTTAATACGGTTTCTCTTTCTACTCCGTCAATATACTGGCAACGACGATTTACTTCATTTTGTTCATCACCCATAAAATACACCTGCAAAAATTTATGCTGATCATTATTTTGTGGAAATAGTGATCCAATTTGATGATATATCTGTCCTTGTACAGTAAAAGTTGGTGAAAATCCAGGCATTCTTATTACTTTATCAACTCCAAAGGATGTCATTTGAAAGCAAGAGTTATACTTCCTTATTTTGCTTAGAAATCGTTTTGACTCATCTGTGACACTCAACAATAAAGTTTTTAAAGGCTCTTCTGGTTCACCAAGTAATGGAAGTGAAACTTTACCAGTCGTACAGCACATTCCAACAGTTTCATCTTTCCATTTAAAAGCATCACAATACTGACATTTTTTATCCATCGAGCCAATATCAATTAAAGGATGATTATGATACGCAACTGAAGGATCATATTGAAACCCAGTACCATTAAATACAGACCAATCCTTAGCCATGAAATTTCGACGCTATTCTAGCTGCATGCTGCATAGCTTGTCTTTCTGAACGAACTCGTGTCTGAAGAGGAGTTTCAACTGCTCTCAAAACACTTTGCCGCTCTGCTTGCTGTTGTCTTCTCAGCTCTGCGTGAACTTCAGATTCTTGATTTCGTGCAACTTTAGATGCACGGGCTGACGAAGAATTTCTTGATAGTGCAGATTTCCGCTTTCGAGGCATTTTTAGATTAGATAAGAAACTAAATATATGTTTAGATAAGAAGAACAGAGGAACAATTATTCTCAAATAATAAAGTGGCATCCATACGCATATAGTGACAGAAGAAATAACAATGAAGAAAAATTCAAAATAGCTGAAGGTTATATAGTGTTTAGTCTCCCACCATACATGTAGATATGTATGCTGTACTTTCAAAGTGAGTTAACTCACTTTCGGTAACTGAACAGAAAATGTTATGTTAACAGTCGATGCTCTCATTACTAATGTAAACATTTCGGACGTTTCGGTATACTTGTTGCCAGAGTCGTGTATTTTCGGATTTAATGAGGGGCCAGACTTTTATTTTGCATGCTGAAATTTTTTCTGCATTAATATTGTCATAAAAACATATATTAAGTAATTGGCGGAGATAATGCTTCTCCTCATTAAAAAAATAAAATTAAAAAAGAATAAAAAACAAACAAAAAGCAATTGTGGAATAGAAAACGATCACCTCAACATAAAAATATACGCGTCCCTGGCAACTATCAGCTGAATGCGCAAAACAAATAATTATGTATGTATATATAATTGGCGCAAAACAAATATTTATGTATATATAATGTGCGCTTTGTAACCGGTTAAGGGGCATACTTACTGTACGTACGCGTCACTTCATGCATGCGTGGTGTATGTATGTATATATGCTGTACCATTTAGCTGGAATATCGAAATTATTGGAACTAAATGTATATCATATCTGTATGTACTTGCTGAAGTCGATGTAAAATATCTTCAGCTTTTACCCGCTAGATGGCGTTAACGTAGCTCCATAAGGCGGCTATTGGACAAAAAAGTTTCTTTATTTTATTTAAAAAATAATTTTTTTTATTAAATAAAAAGTAGCCTATGTTCATCCTGATACCTCCAAGAGTATGTGTACAAAGTTTCATGATGACCGGTTAAGTAGTTTTTGCGTGAAAGCGCAGCAAACGAAACGACTTTCGCATTTATAATATTAGTATAGAAGTATAGATAGGTATATATTAATATACACATAGGTACTTACATATAGGTAGATATAGATATATACGTAGGAAACTAAAAGATGAATTTTTAATATTTAATCATTTAAATTAGGCAAACGTGAAAACGCTACCAATAGAAGTATACGGTGTGTCGTGAAAACGCTGCCAGTACGATACGATTCAGGTATATGGTGTGACGTGAAAACGCTACCAATACGATACGATTAAGGTATACGGTGTGTCGTGAAAACGCTACCAGTAGGAAATTTAGAAAATAAAGTTAAGTGTGTAAGATTAGGACCACTCGTGCTGTCCGTTATTTTTCTCTTTTGGAAACAGAATTATAGGAGAAACCCAACTGGCGCCCAACGTGGGGCCCTTATAAATTGAGAAAAATAAGGCCCAAGTATCAAGAACCAAAAGTGAAGTGAAGTAGGAAACACGAGTGCACACGAATACAAGTGACAGTGACACAAAATATATATAAAAGTGATAGAGACACAAGTGCGAGGCACAATAACATTGATCAAAAAAAAAAAAGAGAACAAAAAACGTAGAGAAAAAAAAATAGATATAATGGTTAAAGTAAATTGGGTTTATTACCTCAACAAGGAGGAACTCATACAATACTCAACCGAGTTCGGCTTGCTGAATACAGGCACCGTCGACGAATTAAGAAAACGCCTTGCTACATTCCTGCAGGAGGAGGGTGAGAACGAGAGTCTGCGTGATCGGGTCACAGACTTATCGTTAAGGCACGCGAAAGTGTTAGTAGCCGCAGTTACAGCAACCAAGTAATGACAACGGTACGGGAATGTCGTATGATAGAGGCGTATACCCACGTCTACCCACAGTTGTCCAACTCATCAGTGATGGTTCGTGTACGTAAGTGGGGTGTGATGTACGAGGGCGGCAAGGACCCACTGGGTTTCATCAAACGCGTCGAGGAATTAGCACGGTACGAAGTCGAATTAAACGCGCTCCCGAGAGCTTTACCGGAGCTACTCAAGAATAGAGCCTTAGTATGGCTTCGAAATAACCACGGGCAATGGCAAGACTGGGAGACCTTCAAACGGGACTTCCCAAAGTTTTTTCTGAATTCTCGTTATTTTGAACGGCTGGATGACGAAATCAGACAACGTGTGCAACGTCCAAAAGAAGAATTCAAAGATTATGTACTAGCACTCCAAGGGCTAATGAGACATTCGGAGTAAACACCAACACAAAAGCTCAGAGTATATACCGGAATTGCAGAAGTGAATACCAGCTATATGGTATAAAAAGAGAGCGAGTTCGGCACCCTGTCCGAACTATTAAGTCTGGCCGAAGATTTCGAGAACATCATGCGAGAGAGAGAACCAACGAGGGCTGCACTCAGAACAATGATACCCAGGAGAAATGAAGAGCGAAACTATGCGGTAAGAGAGGAACAGCATAGAGATGGATATACGTTACCAAGAAGGCACTACGAAGAGCATCAGTATGCGCCGACAAGTGAGTCCTTGATTCCACGACCACACCAAGTGAACCGGCAGCCAAGAGGCGAGGAGCCAAGACGAGTGAATCCACGAACGGTATGTAGACGATGTGGCGAACATGGACACTACGCCTATGAGTGTCAGAACGAAATCCGACTGTTTTGCTGGACATGCGGACAAAAAAACGTTCGCACGCAAGAGTGTTGCCGTTCGAGTCCGGGAAACGGCCAGCGACTCCACCTAATACGAGGGGTGACGTCATCCCCCATTGACATAATTTCATACAAGGCACCGTCAGTTCTACGTCAGACAGAAGGTCGCATAATGGCCTCTGTAGCGATAAGCGGAAAGCCCATAACAGCAACAATCGATACTGGGGCAAAGCGAAGCTTCATCAGCAAGAGGGCAGCAGAATTATTGAAAGTGGGACCAACACGAAGGTTATTCGAAAGGGTGGTGATGGGAGGTGGTAGACGAAGATCGGTCACCGAAGCGTTGGAAGCAGTAATACAAATAAGCGGTGAAGAACACACGAACGAGCTACTTGTCCTGCCAGGTCTAGTCGACGACGTCGTCCTTGGTACAGACTACCTGGCAAAAGCCAACACAGCCATTAGCTGCGGAGGTCAGACAATGACGTTAAAGGCAGAAGGTGAGACTCGACAGAAAGTCGCATGCACGTCAATGAACATGTACGAGGTAAAGCAACTCGAGAAAGTGGAGATAGTACCCGAACCACACATAAGCACCACGAACACGAAAGAAGCCGATGCATTTCTGAAGAAAGAACTACTAGCATTCGTCAAAATTACCGGTACGACAAATATGTCGTCACACAATATCATCATGAAAGACGATCGACCCATAAAGCAAAGATACTTTCCGAGGAACCCGAAAATGCAAGACATAATAAACAAGGAGATAGACGAACTTATTGAAAAGGGGTGTATAGAGCCGTCCCGTAGCCCACACAGCGCACCAATCGTACTAGTGAAGAAGAAGAACGGGAAATGGAGACTATGCGTTGACTACCGCCAGCTCAACTCGCGTTCAGTACCAGACGTCTAGAACAACACATGGAACACCTAAGAGAGGTATTCCGACGATTGCGATTGGCGAACCTGAAAATCAACCCAGAGAAATGTGAATTCTTCAAAAAGAGCCTGAAATACTTAGGGCACGTAGTTAGCGAAAAAGGAATTCATACGGATCCCGACAAAATTGCGGCGATTAAGGAGCTGACACCGCCAACGAATACACGAGAATTGAGACGTTTCTTAGGCATAGGGTCATGGTACCGACGATTTGTGGCAGATTTCTCACGCACTGCCCACTCGCTGACAGTATTACTCAAGAAGGGTAGTCGATGGAAATAGAACGAGGAACAACAAACCGCATTCGAAGAGTTAAAGAAGGCACTGACGGAGGCACCCGTATTATCCAGACTTCTCGCAGAGATTCACCCTTCAAACAGATGCCAGCGATTTCGGACTACGTGCAGTCCTAACGCGAGAATTAGAAGGAGGCGAACGAGTGATCGCATACGCCAGTAGACGACTGAATAAAGCCGAGCAGAACTACTCGGCAACCGAGAAAGAACGTCTGGCCATCGTGTGGGTTCGTAAAATGCGCCCGCATCTAGAAGAGAGTCCTGAAAGAAGTTCACGACAGCCGACCACATGGGCGTTAGGAAAAACTATCGCGAAAGCAACAGCACGGTATTACTGGCTGGGGATGTTCAGGGACTTCAAGAGGTATGTCAAACAGTGCCCTACGTGCCAAATAAATAAGCCAAACCAACAGCAAGCCGCGGGTAAGATGTTAACCAAAATTGCCGAGTAACCTTGGGCAACAGTATGAGCAGATTTTGTAAGCTCACTCCCACGGTCAAAACATGGAAATACGACGATACTGGTGTTCATCGATAAATTTTCGAAGTGGGTAGAGATTGTACCGTTAAGGAAAGCGACAGCCGAAGGCCTCATAAAGGCGTTTAAAGAATGCGTACTCGCCCGATTCGGTGTCCCGAAGATTATGATCACCGACAACGGAACCCAGTTTACGAGCAAAGAGTTCAAAAGGTTACTCCAAGGATACGGAGTAAAACATCAATTAACAGCACCGCACAAACCGCAAGAAAACCCAACGGAGAGGGCAAACAGAAATATCAAACGAATGCTAACACAGTTTACGGGAAAAGACCAGAAGTATTGGGATGAAAGTATACCAGAAATAACACTAGCGCTAAACTCGAGCACATGTGAGGCCACTGGATTCAGTCCTGCATTTTTAGTACAAGGCCGGGAACCACGGCTAATACACATTTGGCACAACCACGGCGGACAAGGCAGTAAAGATGCGAGAAATATTCAAAATGGTGCGAAGAAACCAACAAAAAGCATCACTTGAACAGGCTCGATATTACAATTTACATCGACGAAGCTGGCACCCGAAGATAGGGGACCGAGTCCTCGTGAAAGAGCATCATTTATCGAAGGCGAACGAAAACTTCGCAGCTAAGTTGGCACGGAGATACGGCGGACCATTCAGAGTAACGAACCAGTAATCGTCGAATTAGACAGGATGCATAACGGAAAAAGGAGAACTGCGCACCTAGATGAACTCAAACCATACCACGCTGGAGACGACGACGGAAGCAAAACAATAGGCGCCCGAAGCAACCCTCCCCGGCAAGCATCCGAGCCTAATTCGACGCAAGGCGAAGAATAGGTAAATTTCAGCTTCAAGCTAAAATGTGATAACTCGGCAGTTGCATCTTGGGAACATCTGCCAAATAAGAAGATATTTGCCATACAGGAGGGCAACTTTCCAAACAGGGAGGCAATCGCTAAGTAAGGATCGACCAATCCCAAACCGAAGAATCAGAGAAGAAAAGCCGAAGAATCAAAGAAGAAGAAGAAACCGAAAAACTAGAGAAAAAAAGAAGAAAACAGGAGAATAAGAAGAAGCCGGAGAATCAGAGAAGAAGTAGAGGCCGAAGAATCAGAGAAGAAGAAGAAGCCGCAGAGTCAGAGGAGAAGAAGAAGCCAAAGAAACAAAAGAAGAAGAAGAACCGAAGAAATAAACAGAAGTCGTAGAAAAGAGAACAGAAAGGTGAATACAACACGTCCTTATGGGAAGTAAAGGGGGGTGTGAAGACCCCAAGTCTAAGGCCTTGAAGCTTTCACCGCAACAACAACAACAACAAAAATAGAAGTTACACACACATATTTATATATATATATATATATATAATCTATGAACATACATATATACACATATATTGAAGTACACAAATATTTAGATATACTTACAGAATTAATTAAATATATAGATATATATATATATATATATTAATATACATGTACATATATATATATATATATATATAGATATAGACGTAGGAAACTAAAAGATGAATTTTAAATATTTAATCATTTAAGTTAGCCAAGCACCAAGCACTAGCATAGCAAGCCGTCGCTGTTAAGTAGGGCTAAGGAGAATAGGCGATAGGGCTACCAACAACACAATGCCAAAGAACGTATATGAATAAGAAGCGGCAAGACTCATACGGTCTCTGTGCAAATGCGGTAGAGTCGTTTTCAGGAATTCATGTCCTCTTCACACCATTTTTCGTCGACGATGGGGAAATATAAGCTAAATTCGCTTTGAATTTTTGCTTTGGCGGCGATGAAAACAAATTGCAAACTATGAAGGGGTGGAAATGTAGATACAATTATAATTATTTTATGTAAATGTTTCATTGAATTAATTTTTAACAATTGGGAATCTCTCAATATAATGTTAATTGTTAAATAAATGATTTGATGTATATATTAACATATGTACAATTAGGTCTGCTGACCATGCACCTCAAAAATAGCAAAACTGCCGTCGGCAATTTGCATTTCACATGCATAGGTACATACATACATACTACATGCATAGGTACATACATTTTTTTTAATCTTCATTTTAATATTCATAATAATATAAAAAAATTTACAAAACAATACAATACATAAAATAATGAAATTACTAGTACGAAATATTCTGGATAATATCTCTATGCCAGGATTTGAACTTGCGCCAAAAATAAAAATATCAGAATTGTATGCTACACGGACAATATACCACTTGTGTGGGTATGCGTAGGAAATAACATCAGAGAACTTATAACAACGAGAAGGCGCAAATTTGTTGCAATAAATATTTTTTCATTTTTGTGTTCATTCATTATGACTTTTTTTTTATTAATATACAAATAATATGGATTAAAATAAATAAAAATAAAAAAAATAAATTATTTGAAATTGGCTCCTTCGAAAGGAATTTGAATTTTAGCCATAAGCAAAAATAGCAAAAATACAAATATACGCACGCGCTAACGACTACGCCTCACATAAAAATAATGTTTATAAATGATATTTTTTATTTTTACGTTCATTACATTATGTTTTTTTTTATTAATAAACAAAAAATATTAAATGAAACAAAAAAAAATATAAAATTAATTTATTTTGAATAAATGATATTGACTCCTTCGAAAGGAATTTGAACTTGCGTCAGAAGCAAAAACACCAAAAATGTATGTACTCTTGTGAAATACCAACTGTGCCACAGCACTTCATAAAAAAAATGTGGCATATTCTGTACTTATACCGAATCAAAGAAATAGAACACTGGTTTTTCTTCTTCCAATTCAGTTAAATGTACGAAAGAATATTTTCTCCCCGCGAGTATTTCATCCACATTCGACTTCGCTAATTTGCACAGTGCGCGCGCATGTGGGCGAACAATGCGTACATGACTTCAATAAGGCATGCTCATTAGTTTATGTAAATTAAAGATATACTATTGCCTAATTTTATTACATTTTGAATTGATTTGACATTACTAAACTCTTTTAGATCTAAATTTAAGTGATATTTATTAATATCGTATGCTTTGAGGTCATTTAGGAAACATTAATTTTTGAATTGCAGGACATTTGTTCGCCTTATCGAGAGTATGTTTGTGTGCTGCGGGTACAGAAATTTCTTCAACTTCTGATTATTGTGAGCTGTGGCTTGTGGAAGAGCTGCGCCATACATACGATTTGTTGACGATGCGAAGAATAGTTTTTGCAAGTTCAACTAGGCGGCATACATGTATGTATGTATGTTGTCATGGTAATGATGTGTGTTTACAAATGAAGACATAATATCTACACACAAACATATGTACATATATATGCATGTTTGGCGGTGGATAAAATATGCTTGATTTTTGGGTTGAATAATTCATAAAAGTTATAAATAAATATAACATATAAACCAAGTCATAAATAAATTGGAAAAACTATGAAATGAAATTAGAAAATAAAATAGCTATTTTATATTAAATATTATTACAATATATACCATATATTTATTTTAATGCTAATTAAATATTTTATGTACATATATTATACAAATGTACTATGTAGGAATGCATGTAAATATGGGCATTTATATGTAATACCTAAAGCATGCATAAAGTCATTTAAAAGCAAATAACTTCAAATATGTATTTCCATTCATTGATGAACACAAGCCATTCATGCTAAACATCACAAAAACAACTTCATATGCGCAGCTGACTTTACTTCTCTACGCACTCCTCTATTCAGAAAGCTATTTGCTATAAGAAGAAGAAGCATAAACGCAACAAAAACAACTACCGCATACAAACCCCCTTCACTTCTACTCTTCATCAACAAACGGTTTCCTCAAGACGAAGTCAAATTTTGTTAAAAATCTGAAATTGATGTTCAACTCACGCCAAAGTGAAAACACACACATTCAAGCATTTTAATATGTATACGAAAAACGCACACAATCTTAATAATGCTCATGCCCTTCCTCCTTCAACCCGTCATCAACAAACGACTTCTTCGCGACGATGACAAAATTTACAAAAATCAGAAATTCATGGTCTGAAGTTGAAGACACATACATTCAAAGAGACCAATGTGTACACGAAAATTACACACATCCGCAAAAACTTGCCTATTCTCTTCCCTTGTACCCGCCATCCACAAGCATTTCTTCGCGACGATCACAAAGTCTACAAAAATCAGAATTTTAAGTTGAGTTGAAGTCAATTACAAACACATTCAAATGTCCCTGTACATATATGAAAGACCCATACATACACAAAAGCATGCCAACATATTTGCTTTGTACCCCGTCATCCACAAGCAATTCCTTACCTACAATTCAAAATTTACCAATTTCAAAAAATAAAAAGCGAGAGAAGGATTTGAACCCGTGACTTCTGGCAAAACAAGCGCAGGCGTAACCATTACGCCAAAGACCATATTATAATTTTAAGGAAAATAGTGACATCTTATAATACCAACTGAGCAATTGAATAAATCTAGAATAATATTTAAAACACCCATATTAAACTGGACAATATGAATGCATAAATAAATGTAATTTCGATTGCTACTTCAGCTACATAAATATGTATGTATGTATTTTAATTTTGATGTCAACAAAACATATGCACACTCATATAAAAATGCATAGATTTTTTACTGCACTATTGCATTGATAAATATGAAAATGTACACCGGTTTTGATTGAATTTACACACTTTTAATCCACGAACAAAACACTTTTTACACTGCACCTTCTATTAAATTTTCAAATCACTTTATTGCCAATGTCACTTTTTCAGTTTTTCACAATTTACTGTAGATATTTTAGCAAAATTTCGGTTGTTTACATTTTTCGCAGCTGCATTGAACAATTTTTGCTAATTCTCATACAACTGGGCTTTTGTTTTTGTTTTGATAGACTTTCAAGCGAAAATTTGGTTTCGCTTCATCATATCGCCCCTCCGAACTACGAATGGTGTGAAGAGGACGCGAATTCCTGAAAATGGACTTTCTATTTACGCTCTTTCTGAAAAACCCAATTTACGAGACCGTCATGCCGCTTCTTATTCATATACGTTCTTTGACAATGCGTAACTGTCCACCTGCAGGCAGAGTTTAGTATAAAAAGGGCAGCATCAGCAGTGATCTGAGACTTCTGTTTGTGCTGTTGTAGCTAGTGTATATGGTGTGTCGTGAAATCGCTACCAATAGGAGTAGATAGAAATATATGGTGTGACGTGAAAACGCTGCCAGTAGAGTATATGGTGTGACGTGAAAACGCTGCCAATAGAGTATATGGTGTAAACGTGAAAACGCTGCCAATAGAAGTATACGGTGTGTCGTGAAAACGCTGCCAGTACGATACGACTAAGATATATGGTGTGTCGTGAAAACGCTGCCAGTACGATACGATTAAGGTATATGGTGTGACGTGAAAACGCTATCAATACGATACGATTAAGATATACGGTGTGTCGTGAAAACGCTACCAGTTGGAAATTTAGAAAGTAGAGTTAACTGTGTAACATAAGAACCACTCGTGCTGTCCGTTACTTTTCTCTTTTGGAATCAGAATTGTAGGAGAAACCCATAATCCGGCTGAGTGATAGCCCAGCTATAGACCGGAGAGCCGGGTTCGTTACAATTCTGTCCCTTTGAGTAATGGGGGCGGCGCCAAATGATTGGGCACCAATACACACTCGCCTGAGAATTCTGAAGGCCGGCGCGTAGCTTACGAAACAGTGAACACCTGTTTTGTGCAGACGTGCGATATTTTAGTGAAAAAAAAAAAATAAAAATAGTTTGGAATTATAGAACAGTGCAGTGTTTTGCCAGGCGAGACAGTTAATAGAAAAAAAGGCAGTTGAAGCTATTTGTTTTTGTGTCAGGACGGGGCCATTTGTGTGGATAGTGGCGGAACCGGACCTTCGCGACATAACCGAAGGAGCACCGAAGTTGGGTACCCACACCCGACTGAGAAACCCTACACATACGCGTATGGTAGAGGTGACAAATTGGCGCCCTCAACGTATGGTCGCAGTTTCTCAACCGCCCACAGAGCCGCTAGACACTCCTTTTCGGTCGTCGAGTAATTTCACTCTCCTTTGTTCAAGGACCTACTCAAATAAGCTTTCACCCTCTTACCGTCATCAGACATCTGCGTTAACACCGCACCAAAACCGAAATCAGACGAGTCTGTCTGAATTGTGAAAGGCCTATCAAAATCCGGGAAACTCAAAACCGGAGCTGTCACCAAGCGTTCCTTCGCTTCTCTAAAACTCCTTTCACAATCTTCAGTCCAATTGATTTTTCGGTTCTTCTTTGTTAAATCGGTGAGAGGCCTAACCAACTCTGCAAAATCTTTAATAAATCTGCGGTACCAGGACACTGTTCCTATAAATCACCGCACTTGCTTTACGTTCTTCGGTACCTCAATCCGAAGCATCGCCTCTACCTTCTCGGGGTCTACGTGTAGACCGTTCTTGTCCACCACGTAGCCCAAATATTTTAACTCAGACTTTCAAAAATTACATTTATCCCTATTTAATCGGAGCCCTGCACTATCTAATCTATCTAGGACAATCTTCAAAATCTCTAAATGCTTCTCAAAATTATGTGTAACGATAATAATATCGTCCAAATACACAAAAACATGAGGTTCTAACTCTGGTCCCATGACCGAATCTATAAATCTCTGCCAAGTTGCCGGTGCATTATGCAAACCGTATGGCATCCTCTTAAACTGAAATAGTCCTCTACCTGGTACCGTGAATGCGGTGAAGGGCCTCGACTGCTCTTCCACCGGAATTTGCCAATACGCGGACTTAATGTCCAGACTGGATAGAAACTTGGCATCCCTTAGCTTATCTAAGGTCGCCGACACATATGGAAGGGGGTAACTATCCTTTTCGGTACATTTATTCAAAACCCTATAGTCTACGCAAAACCTATATGTACCGTCTTTCTTCCTGAACATAACTACTGGAGACGCCCAAGAACTATCTGATTTCTCTATCTATCCCCTTTGTCAAACATATCCTTAATCTCCTCGTCCATACGCGACTATATGACGGGAGACACAGGGTAATAACGCTGTTTCACAGGTTCAACTCCTGCTTTTACCCTGATCTTATGCTCGACCAAATGGGTCCGGCCTAGCCCTTCCGGCAAAGCCTGGAACGCACCAGCTATTAGTTGACCTAATGCCCTAGATTTCCTATCACCTAACTCTGAGCACTATCGCCACCAACGGTTCTGGTTCCGACCGAGAAAACGACCACCTCATTCTCGATACATCCGGGATAATACCCGCTTTGGCCCAAAAATCGTTGCCAAGGATTCCGCCCTGAGGTAACTCTGGAACCACGAGGCATTCCAGGAGAACCGACTTGCCCTCCACCTCGATCGGCAACAAAACCGAACCTAACACCGAAACTGAACTCACCCTTATTCCATACGAATTCAATTTCTGCCAACCTAGCCGACCTATTACTAATCTGGTCGCACTAGAACCCAACAAAGCCCTAAATCAAAACCATGGATCCTAATATCCAAATACGGGCGTTCGTCGTGACCGTCCGTCACCAACAAAAACGCCAACCTAAACTCTTCAACTTCGACACCTACATTTGCCAGCTGGGAGTTAGCAGGTTCATAACTCGTCCTACTAGACCGCCTGTCCTGTTGTCCCAGGGGTCTATCTCCCGTTTCCCGATCTGTTGTCCGACCTGACAACCCTATCGCTTGACCGTGAATTCCCTATTCTTTCGTCCGACCTACTCTCTCTCAAAGGCCCTGACCTGAAGGGGTTGTGGTTTCGCCCACCACCGGAAGTTGAACTTCGTTGTGTACGCGGGGAGCCACTCGTCTTCGCTGCACACGCCTGGCAGTCCCGCTTCATGACTCCAAGTCTACCGCACCCGAAGCACTTTATCCCCTTCCTACACTCTGAAGAAATATTCCCGAACCTTCTAAAATTAAAGCATCGGGTATTTGACCCCGGCCTAAAGCTATCAACTAGGTCTGGCTCCGCTACAGCCGCGATCTCCACACCAGCCGAGACATAAGCCAGGTCAGGTTCCTACAAACCTTTGGCCTTATGGCTCGGAGGAGGGACAAACGCATCCACCGATGACCTAACCGCCTCTAGTTGCCTACCCAAAGCAACTAGTTCGGTAATCGACCCTATTGCCACCAGACCCAACTGGGTCTGGTAGAATGATAGGAGATTCGCCCTAATCAATCCTAACATCCTTTTCTCAGATAAACGCTCCTGAAGCCTACCGAACATTATCTTCATACCTGCTACATATACTCCGATGGACTCATTCGCTCCCTGAGTCCTTCTCCTAATTTCATCTAGTGAGAGATCGTCGTAGTTGGGGTGCAAAAACTCCAACTTCAACTCTCTTACCAGTTCCTCCCAACTACCTAACGACTTTCTAACTGACCTAAACCATAGTAGGGCTTTCCCTACAAACAAATCTACAGCGCCTTTGAAAAGTTGAGCTTGAGTTAAACCGCGTGCCTCGCTCAACTCCTCAACCCGCTCTAAAAATGCGAAAAGCGACATTCCCGCTTTTTCACCATCGAATTGGACGTCCCACTTCAACAAGTATACCGGCTTCTGAGACTCGGCTGTCTCCTCAACATGGCGTCGTGCCTCCACGGGCGGGGGTGCTATCGGGTCCGCACGAGTGGCACCCGAGCGCTCTACCGAAACAACTTCCTTCTCTTCGGTTTCTTCGCTGCCAACTTCCTCTTGTAGTTCGGCGAGATGGAGCAACAACTTGCTCTTCAGCTCCATCTTCTGAGTCATCTCGCCGTCGCTTCCCGGTCGCGCCCGTCCGATTTGCGATAAACACCATTCGATTTTCGCCATCGCTTTTGCTCCATGCTATGGTTTGATACCGACGCAATAAAATTCTCCACCTCCTCCAGTTTCGACTCGACCGCCGTCTTATCCTCGTCGAAACTGAAGGGGTAGTCTTGAAAGAGGTTTGCCGACCCCCTTCGCTCGATTAATCGCGATGCCGCGTGCCTCCATCTCGTACGCCAGCTCATCCTGCGCTAAACTATTTATTTCCATGTTAAACTAAAAAAGTAAATTCGAAAAACAAGGAAACAACAAAGGAAAAAAATAGTTATAAAAAAGATTTTAATTATAATAAAAATTATAAAAAGCTATTACCCTAATGTGGTAAACGCGTTGCCCTATACTGGCTCAACAAAAGACCCTAACACGAAAACAACAAAAGAGCCTAACCACAAGAAACACACAATAATTTAATAAAAAACAAATGTATTATCTACGTTGACAACACAATAATTATCCAAAAAAACAATCGAAAACAATCAAAAAGACAACAAAAATTCTTCATTAACAAAAAAACTAAAAATCACAACCTAACTTTGAGCTGGCCTACTACTGGTTACTTCTGGCCCAGTCTCTACCCACTTGACTTACAATTTCTACTACCTATATAAACACTACAAAACAATATACCGCAACGAACAAACAAATTGCAAATTTACAAAACGGAACGGACTCACCAAATTCCTTTTTAATAAGTTAAAACACTAATGATCCATGTATCGGCCTGGGTTCGACTCCCAATCTTGTGATTTTTTCCCACTAATGAAAATTAAAAAGGAAAAATATTAAAAAATCTGACAACATAATCAACTATACGAAAGACAGAAAATTTTCGTAAACACAACCTCTTTTCCCTCTTGTAACGAAAAAACAAAAATTTTACAAAATAAATATTTTTATATATTGGGCCCCACGTTAAGCGCCAATTTGTCACTTCCACTTTAAAAAAAAAAAACACAATATGTATGTATTCGCAAAGGAAGGAAAACAACAAAAAGTGAATTTTACTCACGCTGGTATAAACAAATGCACGACAAAAATTAAGCAACGATATAAGACAAAGTAAACCAAATATCTTTTTGGGGTGCACCCGAGGTGTGGTTATTGCTGAAGTTAGGACCACCGACCCTCGGTTAGCAAGAATGGTGCGGTTACTAGAGAAAAAGCCTTTGTCGTATCCAGCGTGGAGAGTTGAAGGGGCAACCTCTTCAAGTTTAATACGTCGAGATTTCTTTCTGTTTACGGTGATTCACCAGGGTGAAAAAGAGTAATAGCGCGTGATGGTAGAAATGAAATTTTAAAAAATGTCACGACAATCCGTTAACGGGCCATATGAGTGTGAAAAAGACTTTTGCGAGTATTTCACAACAGTTCTACTGGCCAAGGATGAGGTCGGACATTGCAAAATATGTTAGGGCGTGTAAAATTTGTCAGCAGGTGAAGCCCGAGAATTCACAGCCAGCTGTTGGTATGATAGAGAGGACCAAGGCAGTCGAGCCTTGGTAAATGATTTCTGTAGATCTGGTAGGGCCTTTAGTGAAGTCGTCACAGGGCTACCAGTACATGGACTATTTTTCCAAATTTCCCCTCCTATTCCCTTTGCATACTGCCACGGCAAAAAGCGTATGCAAACAATTGGAGGACAATGTATTTCTTGTCGAGAGCTTCGGGGCCTCTGCAGTGACTATGGCGTCCAACTCCGGTACACCGCATACTATTATCCACAGGCTAACCCGGCCGAGAGGATTAATCAGATTATCAAGACAACACTTGGGGCTTATATATCCGAGAACCAGAGGACATGAGAGCAACTGTTAGCGAAGGTAGCATGCTGTATTAGGACAGCGCATCACGAAGTGTTAGGAGCTACGCCATATTTTGTGAATTTTGGTAGGGAAATGGCGGTAGAAGGCAGTAGAGAATTCTTAGACAGTTTAGGAGATCAGGAGAAATTAAATTGTCAGGAGCGAGCAAAGAGGCTGGAAGTGATTAGGGCCAACATTAGAACCAGGTTAGAACAAGCGAGTGAGAAGTTTGCACGGCAGTACAATCTCAGACGTCGAGATGTACAGTACATGCCTGGAGAGTTAGTGTGGAAGAAGAATTTCATGCTGTCGGATGCAGCGAAGAAGAGAGTATCACCGTGGACATACACACTGACAGATGACTTAGGCAAAGATAAAGGGACTTAGAACGTTAAAGAGTTGAGGCCATATAGGGATTGATAGGATACGGTAGGAGAAAGAAAAAGGAATATTCCTTCCTTTTCATTGAGGAAGGGGTGGAGTTGTCGCGTACTGGCCGCAACAAAAACTTCTTTTGTGCTTGTTTGTTCATTTCTTTTGTTTTGCCTAATATTCCTTTCACTCCAAGCGTTGGCAGTGGCATCTGTCGGCAAATAGTTGTGTAAATTAAAGCCATGATTTGTTGGCACGGTTGCACTCGGTATGTGCCTACCCAGTGGTATAAGTCTCCAAAAGGAGGTGTTCGACAAAACGGTTCCTCCACTAACAAATATTAGGGAAACGGAATGCTTTGCGCGGGTATTCTGTTTATACGGCGAGGGGAAAATTATCCCAGTGTACTTTGTGTGCCATGGTGGCGTGCGCTATACAACTCTATCCCTTTGGGTAATGGGGGCGGCCCCAAATGATTGGACACCAATACACACTCGCCTGAGAACTCTGAAGGCCGGCGCTTAGCTTGCGGTCTGGCTCGTAGGTGCGTGCCGGATCAGATTCCCACAATCTACGAAACAGTGAACACCTTTTTTGTGCAGACGGGCGATATTTTAGTGAAAAAAAAAAATAAAAATAGTTTGAAATTGTAGAACAGTGCAGTGTTTTGCCAGGCGGGGCAGTTAATAGCAAAAAAGGCGGTTGAAGCCTAGTTTTTTTTGCGTCAGGACGGAGCCATTTGTGTGGATAATGGTGGAACCGGAACTTGGCGACATCACCGGTGGAGCACCGAAGTTGGGTACCCACACCCGACTGAGAAACCCCAAGTATCAATTTGTTGTTTTATTGTTTGTCTACTTTTTGCCGTGGCGACGGTGTTGCTTCCTTCGTTTTCCCCGTATTCATCCTTATAGCATCCCGTACCCAGAGCCCAGTCATACAAGCGGGTTAAAGTTACCCCCGGTAGCACGGGAGTAGTGCAAGTGGGTTCGTAACCAGTTTGATTGGGCCACACCTCGGGTGCACCCCAAAAAGATATTTTGTTTACTTTGCCTTATATCGTTGCTTAATTGCTGGTGTGCATTTGTTTATACCAGCATTAGTAAAATTCACTTTTTGTTATTTTCCTTCCTTTGCGAATAGTTTTGTTAGTGTACGTAGCTAGCGACCCACGCCGTCTGCACTTAGCTGGCCGATTGCTCTGTTAGATTATGTTGTCACCTTCCTCTTTGTGCGAAGATTTGTTTGTTCAGTGGGTAGTGTGGTTGTTGGTAGGCTTTAACCACTGTTTTTGAAAAAAGTGGAGGTGACAAACTGTACAAAGGTGGGTTTTTGCCAAATTTAAAAAGAAGACTACACTTCTCTCCGGGAAGTGGAATTTGGATTGACCTATTCAAACAGAACTTATTTATGGATATACTTGCTTGAAATTTGGTACATAGGTGGCTTTTTGCTTAGATTAACAGGAAGACTACACTTCTCTCCGGAAAATGAACCGGGAACTGACCAATTCAAGGAAAACTTATTTATGTATTGGCTTTGTGCTTAGATTAAAAAGAACACTACGTTTCTCCCCGGGAAGTGGACCAGGGACGGACTTATTCAAAAAAAAAAAAAAAAAAAATAGGTTCGGGTTACCTGAAATTTCTTTTTGCTAAGATTAAAAAGAAGACTACACTTCTCTGCGGGAAATGGACCGGGAACTGGCATATTCAAAAAAATTTATTTATGGAGTAAATTGCTTGAAATTTGGTACATAGGTGGCTTTTTACTAATAGCCGATTTCCACCGAGCACTTAACTGCATTTGAGGCCTCTGTGAAGTGAATGAAATGTCAAACGTTTCCACCGAAAGTGAGTTAACTCAAACAGCTGATTTTTGTTTACATTTGCAGTTTGCAAAATTTGTCACAACTATTGAAATCATGAATTCAAGAGATCATATTCAGTTTATTTGGCTATTTATGCAATCTTATGATTTGCAAGTGTAGATTATTGCTGCATGGACAAACGCTGCTGAAACGAAATTGCTTTTACGTGCATGCATGTTTCTTTTTTCACTTTTGCTTGTTTGTTTCCTTAAATTATTTATTTTGCTCAACCAGCTGATAGCTGCCCGAGCCACGCATATTTTTATATTGAGGGGATCGTTTGCAATTCCACAATTGCTTTTTGTTTGTTTCTTATTTATTTTGTTTATTTTTTTCAAGAGGAGTAGCATTCTCTTCGCCAATTACTTAATATATGTATTTATATTAATAATAATGCGAAAAAAGTAATTTTTGCAGAAAAAATTTCACCATGCAAAGTAAAATGCTCGTCCCTCATTAAATCCGAAAATACACGACTCTGGCAAGAAATATACCGAAACTTCCGAAATAATTACATAAGTAGTGACAGCATCGACTGTTAACATAACTTACTTACTTTATTGGCGTAGACACCGCTTACGCGATTTTAGACGAGTTAACAATGGAACGCCATTCGCTTCTTCCTTTTGCTGTGTGGCGCCAAATGGAAATACCAAATAAAGCCAGGTCCTTTTCTACCTGGTCCTTCCAACGGAGTGGAGGTCTTCCTCTTCCACTGCTTCCACCGGCGGATACTACATCGAAAACTGTCAAAGCTGGGTTATTCGTATCCATCCGGACCACATGGCCTAGCAAGCGTAGCCGCTGCTTCTTGATTCGCTGAACGATGCCAATCTCGTCGTATAACTCGCACAGCTCATCGTTCCATCGTCTGCGATATTCGCCGTTGCCAACTCGAAAAGGACCATAAATCTTACGCAAAACTTTTCTCTCGAAAACTCCTAACGCCGACTCATCAGATGTTGTCATCGTCCCTGCTTCCGCACCATATAGCAGGACGGGAACGATGAGGGACTTGTAGAGTTTGGTTTTCGTTCGTCGAGAGAGGAGTTTATTTTTCAATTGCCTACTTAGTCCAAAGTAGCACCTGTTGGCAAGAGTGATTCTGCGCTGGATTTCAAGGCTGGCATTATTATTGGTGTTGATGCTGGTTCCTAGATGGACGAAATTATCTACGACCTCGAAGTCATGACTGTCAACAGTGACGTGGGAGGCAAGTCGCGAATGCGATGACTGTTTGTGTAATGAAAGGAGAAATTTCGTCTTGCCCTCATTCACTACCCGAGCCATTCGTTTCGCTTCTCTATCAAGTCTGGAGAAAGCAGAACTCACGGCGCGGTTGTTGAGGCCAATATTGTTGATATCATCGTCGTACGCCAGCAGCTTATAGAAGATTGTACCTTCTCTATTCAGCTCTGCTGCTCGTATTATGTTCTCCAGCATTAAATTGAAAAAGTCACACGATAAAGAGTCACCTTGTCTGAAACCTCGTTTGGTATCGAACGGCTCGGAGAGGTCCTTTCCGATCCTGACGGAGCTTTTAGTGTTGCTTAACGTCAGTTTAAATAGCCGTATATGTTTTGTGGGGATACCAAATTCAGACATAGCGGCATAAAGGCAGTCGATTCTCTTTTCACGGGTCTTTACCAAAATTTGGCGCATGGTGAATATCTGGTCAATGGTTGACTTACCAGGTCTAAAGCCGCACTGATAAGGTCCAATCAGTTTGATGACGGTGGGCTTTAGTCTTTCACACAATACGCTAGACAGGACCTTATAGGCGATATTAAGGTGGCTTATCCCACGATAATTGGCGCAGACTGTGGGGTCCCCTTTTTTATGGATTGGGCAGAGCACACTTAAATTCCAATCGTCGGGCATGCTTTCGTCCGACCATACTCTGCAAAGTAGCTGATGCATGCACCTTGTCAGCTCTTCACCGCCATGTTTGAATAGTTCTGCCAGTAGGCCGTCAGCTCCAGCCGCTTTGTTGTTTTTTAAGCGAGCGATTGCTATTCTAACTTCTTAATGGTCAGGTAGTGGAACGTCTTTTCCATCGTCGTCGATTGTGGTTTCGGGTTCACTATGTCCGGTTACTCCGTTTTCACTGCTATTCAACAGGCTGGAGAAGTGTTCCATCCATAAATTTAATATGCTCTGGCCATCGGTGGCTAGATCACCTCTTTGTGTCTTACATGAGTCTGCTCCGGTCTTGAAACCTGTAAGTCGTCGTATCTTCTCATAGAATTTTCGAGCATTACCCTTGTCGGCCAGCTTCTCAAGCTCTTCATACTCACGCATCTCGGCGTGGAGCTCGAAATGCCGTCCCACAGTTCCCGCATATCGAGTTGCTGATGAGTGCTCTCAGAAAGCAGGAGTGCAAGTCGAGTAGAAAATCGTTCGGCAGTCTGTTGTGATTGCAGCTTTTCGACGTCGAACTTTCCTTGTGTTTGTTGACGGGCGTTCTTCGAAACACAGAGGCGCGTGCGTATCTTCGCTGCAACAAGATAGTGATCGATCTGGTTTTGTGTTTTTCGATCAGGGGACAGCCAAGTGGCTTGATGTATTTTTTGATGCTGGAATCTAGTGCTACAGACAGCCATATTTCAGGCCCCGGCGATCAGCCTCAGCCCATTAGGGGATGTTTCGTTGTGGAGGCTGAATTTTCCAACTATCGCACCAAAGATACTTTCTTTGCCCACCACTGGCATTAAAATCGCCAAGCACGATTTTCACATCGTGTCTGGGGCAGCGCTCACAAGTCTGCTCTAGGTGCTCATAAAAAGCTTCTTTGGCTAAATCGTCCTTCTCTTCCGCCGGGCCGTGGGCGCAAATCAACAATATATTGCAAAAATTTGCTTTGATGCGGATTGTGGCGAGACGCTCATCCACCGGGGTGAATGCCAGTACCCGATGCCGGAGTCTCTCTCCCACCACAAATCCGACACCAAATTTGCGCTCCGCTGTAAATGTCACAAGGATCTACTCGCTTTCGTCCTTGTCCCGTCTATCGCACTTCTTGGACGGCGGTGATTTCAGCCTTTATTCTTACCAAGACATCAACCAGCTGGGCAGCGGCACCTTCCCAATTAAGGGACCGGACATTCCAGGTGCATACCCGCGAGCCTTACTTTGTTTGCCGGGGTCGTCAACAGAAAGGGGGTATCTCATCCGAGGCTTTGTTAACATTTTCATTGGGGCTGGTTTCGTGGCGGATCCCGGTTTAAAGATCCGGTTTAAGGATTTGACAAATTTATATAGCGAGCCGCTTGCTTCAAGACCGACGCCCGCTCGCAGCCGCACCTCTGGTGAACAGACGCTGCAATTAGACTTCAGCGGACCATAAAACCATAAAACCGAATAAGTTGGAGTGGCCCCACTGAAGCTTCCTCTCTCATTATCCGTGACCCAAGGCTCCACATGGGTTGGTTACCGCATCTTGCACAAGGGTTGCTCACGATTCCAGGGTACGCGACGTGGACGCAAGAGTAGGAATTGAGTATAGCCTCACAACTGTAACAGCATACCCAGAAGTTTGACTACACCCCACTACACCCCAACGCTAACATATCATTTTCTGTTAAATTACCGAAAGAGAGTTAACTCACTTTGAATTCACGCATTTAAATGCGATGTTTAAATGCATTTGAGCTAAAATGCATTTAACGCCCGGTGGAAATAGGCTATTAGATTAACAGGAAGACTACACATCCCTCCCGAAAATGGAACGGAAACTGACCAATTCAAGAAAAATTTATTTATGGATTGAATTACTTGAAATTCGGTACATAGGTGGATTTTTGCTTAGATTAAAAAGAAGACTACACTTTTTTCCGGCAAATGGACCGGGAACTGGCCTATTCAAACAATACTTATTTATGGCTCGAATTGCTCAAAATTTGGTACATATGTGGCTTTTTGCTAAAATCACAGGAATACTAAATATTACACTTCTCTCCGGGAAGTGAACCAGCGACGTACTTATTAAAAAAAGATATGGTTCGGGTTATTTGAAATTCGGTACATAGGTGGCTTTTTGCTTAGATTAACAGGAAGACTCCACTTTTCTCGGGAAAATGAACCAGGTACTGACCAATTCACGAAAAACTTATTTATGGATTGAATTACTTGAAATTCGGTACATAGGTGGCTTTTTGCTAAGATTAACAGGAAAAGTACACTTCTCTCGGGAAAATGGACCGGGAACTGACCTTTTCAAGAACAACTTATTAATGGAACGAATTGTTTGAAATTGGGTACATAGGTGGCTTTCTGCTAAAATAACAGGAATACTACACTTTTCTCCTGGCAGTGGACCGGGGACTGATAATTCAAACAAAATTTTTTTATCAATCGAATTACTTGCAATTTGGTGCATAGATGGATTTTTGCTAAGATTAACAGGAAAACTACACTTCTATCGGGAAAGTGGAACGGGAACTTATTAATGGATCGAATTGCTAAAAGTATGGTCCATAGGTGGCTTTTAACTTAGATTAACAAGAAGTCTACGCATATCCCCGAGAAATGGACCGGGAACTGACCAATACAAGAAAAATTTATTTATGGATTGAATTACTTGAAATTCGGTACATAGGTGGATTTTTGCTTAGATTAAAAAGAAGACTACACTTTTTTCCGGGAAATGGACCGGGAACTAACACATTCACACAAAACTTTTTTATGGATCGAATTGCTTGAAATTTGGTACATAGGTGGCTTTTTGCTTACATTAACAGGAAGACTCTTCTTCACTCCGGGAAGTGGAACAGAAACTGACTTATTCAAACAAAGTTTATTTATGACTACACATCTCTCACGGAAGTGGAACAGGGCTGACGTATTCAGGAACAAATTATTTATGTATTGAATTACTTGAAATTTAGTACAGAGTGGCTTGTGCTTAGATTAAAAAGAAGACTACACTCCTTTCTGGGAAGTGGACCAGGGAAGGACTTATTCAAACAAAAAATATGGTTCAGGTTACTTGAAACTCAGTATATAGGTGGCTTTTGCTTAGATTAAAAAGAAGATTTCACTTCTCTCCGGGAAATGGACCAGGAACTGACCTATTCAAACAAAACTTATTTATGGATCGAATTGCTGGAAATTTGGTACATAGGTGGTTTTTTGCTTAGATTAAAAAGAATACACTTCTCTTCGAGAAGTGGAAAAGGGACTGACCTCTTCAAAGAAAACTTATTTATGTGTTGAATCACTTGAAACTCGGTACAGAGAAGGCTTTTGGCTTAGATTAAAAAGAAGACAACACTTCTTTCTGGGAAGTGGACCAGGAACAAAACTTATTTATGGATATAATTGCTTGAAACTTGTTTCATTGGTGGCTTTTTGCTTGGATTAACGGGAAGACTATGCTTCTCTCTGGAAACTGTACATTGATGGTTTTGTGGTAAGATTAAAAAGAAGACTACACTTCTCTCCGGGAGTTGGACTTTGGACTGACCCATTCAAACAAAACTCATTCATGGATGTAGTTGCTTGAAATTTGGGACATCGGTGTCTTTTTGCTAAATTAACAGCTAGATTACAGTTCTCTTGGGAAAGTGGACCGGGAACAGACCTTTTCAAGAAAAATTTATTTATGGATCGCATCGCTTGAAATTTGGTACATAGGTGGCTTTTTGCTAAAATAGCAGGAAGACTACACTTTTTTCCGGGAAGTGTACCGGGGACAGATAACTTAAACAAAACTTTTTTATGGATATAATTGCTTGACATTTGATAAACAGGTGGCTTTTTGCTTAGATTAAAAAGAAGACTACACTTCTCTCCGGGAAATGGGCCGTGTACTGACGAATTCAAGAAAAAATTATTTATGGACTGAATTAGTTGAAATTCGGAACATAGGTGGTTTTTTGCTAAGATTAAAAAGAAGAACACACTTCTCTCCGGAAAATGGACTGAATACTGACCAATTCAAGAAAAAATTATTTATTGTTATAATTACTTGAAATTCGGTACATAAGTGGCTTTTTGCTTAGATTAAAAATAACACTACGCTTCTCTCCGGGAAATGGACCAGGAATTGACCTTTTCAAACAAAACTTATTTATGGATCGAATTGCTTGAAATTTGGTACTTATGCGGCTGTTTGCTTAAATTAACAGGAAGATTACACTTATCTTGGGAAAGTGGATTGGGAACTGACCTTTTCAAGAAAAACTTATTTGTGGACCGAATTACTTCAAATTTGGTACATTGGTGGCTTTTTGCTAAAATAGCAGGAGGACTACACTTCTCTCCGGGAAGTGGACCGGGAACTGACCTATCCATGAACATCTTATTTATGGATAAAGTCGCTTGAAATTTAGTAGATCGGTGTCTTTTTGCTAAAATTAACAGCTAGATTACACTTCTCTTGGGAAAGTGGACCGGGAACAGACCTTTTCAAGAAAAATTTATTTATGGATCGCATTGCTTGAAATTTGGTACATAGGTGGCTTTTTGCTAAAATAGCAGGAAGACTACGCTTTTTTCCGGGAAGTGTACCGGGGACAGATAACTTAAACAAAACTTTTTTATGGATATAATTGCTTGAAATTTGATAAACAGGTGGCTTTTTGCTTAGATTAAAAATAAGACTACACTTCTCTCCGGGAAATGGGCCGTGTACTGACGAATTCAAGAAAAAATTATTTATGGACTGAATTAGTTGAAATTCGGTACATAGGATCCAGCCGATGGCCTAAGGCTAGTGCTGTTACTCTGTATTATTTTATGTATATTTATATGCTTATAATAAAATAAAATCAAATCAAATCAATCGGTACATAGGTTGTTTTTTGCTAAGATTAAAAAAAAGAACACACTTCTCTCCGGAAAATGGACCGAGTACTGACCAATTCAAGAAAAAATTATTTATTGATATGATTACTTGAAATTCGGTACATAAGTGGCTTTTTGCTTAGATTAAAAATAATACTACGCTTCTCTCCGGGAAATGGACCAGGAACTGACCTTTTCAAACAAAACTTATTTATGGATCGCATTGCTCTAAATTTGGTACTTATGCGGCTTTTTGCTTAAATTAACAGGAAGATTACACTTATCTTGGGAAAGTGGACTGGGAACTTACCTTTTCAAGAAATCCTTTTTATGAATCGAATTTCTTGAAATTTGGTTCATAGGTAGCTTTTTGCTTAGATTAACAGGAAGACTACACTTTTCTCCGGGAAGTGTACCGGGGACAGATAACTTAAACAAAAATTTTTTAATGGATCTAATTGCATAAAATCTGGTACATTGGTGGCTTTTTGCTTAGCTTAACAGGAAGACTCTTCTTCACCCCGGGAAGTGGACCAGAAACTGACTTTTTCAAACAAAGTTTATTTATGACTCGATTCACTAGAAATTTGATACATATGTGGCTTTTTGCTAAACTAACAGGAAGACTACACTTCTCTCCGGGAAGTGGAACGGGGACTGACCTATTCAAACAAAACTTATTTATGGATATAATTGCTGGACATTTGGTAAATAGGTGGTTTTTGCTTAGATTAAAACGAAGACTACACTTCTCTCCGGGAAATGGGACGTGTACTGACCAATTCAAGAAAAAATTATTTATGGACTGAATTAGTTGAAATTCGGTACATAGGTGTCTTTTTGCTAAGATTTAAAAAAAGAAGATTACACTTCTCTCCGGAAAATGGACCGGGTACTAACCAAATCAAGAAAATCTTATTCATGGATTGAATTACATAAAATTCGGTACATAAGGGACTATTTGCTTAGATTAACCGGAAAACTACACTTCCTCGTGAAAGTGGACCGGGAACTGATCTTTTCAAGAAAAATTTATTTATGGATCGCACTGCTTGAAATTTGGTAAATAGGTGGTTTTTTGCTAAAATAGCAGGAAGACTACACTTTTTTCCGGGAAGTGTACCGGGGACAGATAACTTAAACAAAAATTTTTTAATGGATCTAATTGCATAAAATCTGGTACATTGGTGGCTTTTTGCTTAGCTTAACAGGAAGACTCTTCTTCACCCCGGGAAGTGGACCAGAAACTGACTTTTTCAAACAAAGTTTATTTATGGCTCGATTCACTAGAAATTTGATACATATGTGGCTTTTTGCTAAACTAACAGGAAGACTACACTTCCCTCCGAGAAGTGGAACGGGGACAGACCTACTCAAACAAAACTTACTTATGGATATAATTGCTGGACATTTGGTAAATAGTTGCTTTTTGCTTAGATTAAAGAGAAGACTACACTTCTCTCCGGGAAATCGAATTGCTTGAAATTTGGTTCATAAGTGGCTTTTTGCTAAAATAGCAGGAAGACTACACTTTTTTCCGGGAAGTGTACCGGGGACAGATAACTTAAACAAAACTTTTTTATGGATATAATTGCTTGACATTTGATAAACAGGTGGCTTTTTGCTTAGATTAAAAAGAAGACTACACTTCTCTCCGGGAAATGGGCCGTGTACTGACGAATTCAAGAAAAAATTATCTATGGACTGAATTAGTTGAAATTCGGTACATAGGTGGTTTTTTACTAAGATTAAAAAGAAGAACACACTTCTCTCTGGAAAATGGACCGAGTACTGACCAATTCAAGAAAAAATTATTTATTGATATAATTACTTGAAATTCGGTACATAGGTAGGTGGCTTTTTGCTTAGATTAAAAATAATACTACGCTTCTCTTCTGGAAATGGACCAGGAACTGACCTATTCAAACAAAACTTATTTATGGATCGAATTGCTTGAAATTCGGTACATAGGTGGTTTTTTGCTTAGATTAAAAAGAATACACTTCTCTTCGGGAAGTGAACCGGGGACTGACCTATTCAAAGAAAACTTATTTATGTGTTGAATCACTTGAAGCTCGGCACAGAGAAGGCTTTTTGCTTAGATTAAAAAGAAGACTACACTTCTCTCCGGGAAATGGACCTGGAACTGACCTATTCAAACAAAACTTATTTATGGATCGAATTGCTTGAAATTTGGTACATAGGTGGTTTGTTGTTTAGATTAAAAAGAATACACCTCTCTTCGGGAAGTGGACCGGGGACTGACCTATTCAAAGAAAACTTATTTATGTGTTGAATCACTTGAAACCCGGCACAGAGAAGGCTTTTTGCCTAGATTAAATAGAGGACTACACTTCTCTCCGGGAAATGGACCTGGAACTGACCTATTCAAACAAAATCTACTAATGGATCGAATTGCTTGTAATTTGGTACTTATGCGGCTTTTTGCTTAAATTAACAGGAAGAATACACTTATCTTGGGAAAGTGGACCGGGAACTGACCTTTTCAAGAAAAACTTATTTGTGGACCGAATTACTTGAAATTTGGTACATTGGTGGTTTTGTGCTTACATTAAAAAGAAGAATACGTTTTTCTCCGGGAAATGGACCGGGAACTGGCCTATTCAAAAAAAAAGCTTATTTATGGATCGATTTGCTATAAATTTGGTTTATATGTGGCTTTTCGCTGAAATAACAGGAAGACTACACTTCTCTCCAGGAAGTGGACCGGGAACTGAACTATTCATGAAAATCTTATTTATGAATAAAGTCGCTTGAAATTGGGTACATCGGTGTCTTTTTGCTAAAATTAACAGCTAGATTACACTTCTCTTGGGAAAGTGGACCGGGAACTTACCTTTTCAAGAAAACCTTTTTATGAATCGAATTGCTTGAAATTTGGTTCGTAGTAGGTGGCTTTTTGCTTAGCTTAATAGGAAGACTCTTCTTCACCCCGGGAAGTGTACCGGGGACAGATAACTTAAACAAAAATTTTTTAATGGATCTAATTGCATAAAATCTGGTACATAGGTGGCTTTTTGCTTAGATTTAAAAGAATACACTCCTCTCCGGGAACTGGACCGGGACTGACCTATTCAAAGAAAACTTATTTATGTGTTGAATCACTTGAAACTCGGTACAGAGAAGGCTTTTTGCTTAGATTAAAAAGAAGAAAACACTTCTTTCTGGGAAGTGGACCAGGGACGGACTTATTAAAACAAAAAATATGGTTCGGGTTCCTTGAAATTCCGTATATAGGTGGCTTTTGGCTTAGATTAAAAAGAAGACTACACTTCTCTCCGGGAAGTGTACCGGAGACTGACCTATTCAAACAAAATGGATTTATGGATCGAATTGCTAAAAATTGGGTACATACGTGTAGGTGGCTTTTTGCTAAATTGCTGGAAAACTACACTTTTCTCCGGGAAGTTTACCGGGGACAGATAACTTAAACAAAACTTTTTTAAGGATCTTATTGCTTGAAATTTGGTACATAGGTGGCTTTTTGCTTAGATTAACATGAAAGCTCTTCTTCACTGGGGGAAGTGGACCAGAAACTGACTTATTCAAACAAAGTTCAATTATGGCTCGATTCACTAGAAATTTGATAAATATGTGGCTCTTTGATAAAATAACAGGAAGGCTACACTTCTCTTCGGAAGGTCTACATAGGTGGCTTTGTGTTTAAAAAAAAAAAAAAGACTACATTTCTCTCCGGGAAGTGGAACGGGGACTGACCTATTCAAACAAAACTTATTTATGGATATAATTGCTGGAAATTTGGTAAATAGTTGGTTTTTGCTTAGATTAAAAAGAAGACTACACTTTTCTCCGGGAATTGGACTTTGGCTGGCCCATTCAAACAAAACTTATTCATGGATATAGTTGCTTGAAATTTGGTACATAGGTGGCTTTTTGCTTAAATTAACAGGAAGATCACACTTATCTTGGGAAAGTGGACCGGGAACTGACCTTTTCAAGAAAAACTTATAAATGGATCGATTCACTAGAAATTTGATACATATGTGGCTTTTTGCTAAACTAACAGGGAGACTACACTTCTCTCCGGGATGTGTGACGGGGACTGACCTATTCAAAAAAAAAAACATATTTATGGATAAAGTTGCTGGAATTTGGTACATCGGTGTCTTTTTGCTTAAATTAACAGGAAGATTACACTTATCTTGGGAAAGTGGACCGGGAACTGACCTTTTCAAGAAAAACTTATTTGTGGATCGAATTACTTGAAATTTGGTACATTGGTGGCTTTTTGCTAAACTAGCAGGAGGACTAAACTTCTCTCCGGGAAGTGTATACAGGTGGCTTTTTGCCTAGACTAACAGGAAGACTAAATTTCTTTTCGAAAAATGGACCGGGAACTGACCAATTCAAGAAAAAATTATTCATGGATTGAACTACTTGAAATTCGGTACATAGGTGGTTTTGTCCTTACATTAAAAAGAAGAATACGTTTTTCTACGGTAAATGGACCGGGAACTGGCGTATTAAAAAAAAACTTATTTATGGATCGATTTGCTATAAATTTGGTTTACATGTGGCTTTTCGCTGAAATAACAGGAAGACTACACTTCTCTCGGGAAAGTGGACCGGGAACTGACCTTTTTGTGATTCGAATTGCTTGAAATTTAATACATAGGTGGCTTTTTGCTAAAATGGTAGGAAGACTACACTTTTCTCCGGAAAGTGTACCGGGGACAGATAACTTAATCAAAACGTTTTTATGGATCTAATTGCATAAAATCTGGTACATAAATAGGTGGCTTTTTGGATATAATTGCTTATTATTATTATTATTATTATTTATTATTTATTATAATTAAAAATTACAATAAATTGGAAACACTAGCTACTAGGGCTATCGGTTAATTTCGGTATATATATATAATAAATATCTTACATTAAATTATGAATATTTAGTAGCTTTAAAAAGTTGAAAATATTTTTGATATTATCTTCATTTGGTGTGGATAACATGGATATAGGATCTTGAAGGAAGAAGGTTGGTCGGTAACGATTTAGGGATGGGCATTCTTTAAGGATGTGGGTAATTGTTAATAGGGATGAATTGCAAAAATGGCACGTTGGCTGTGACTCTTTCTTCATCAAGTGAAGATGTGTAAGACGGGTGTGCCCAAGGCGTAGCCTTATAAAACATTTGTTCATTGCAGTGGTAGTTGTGGTTGGTAGTACTAATGCGACTTTGTTTGGATTGATATTTTTGTACTGACTGGTCTCACTGTTCCATTTAGTTTGTGTAGTTTTGAAGAATTCCTGCAGTATCTCACTTCTGATTCGTTTTTTCATAAATGGAATGAAAAGCTTGAGAGGAGATGATGATGCAGTTTTTGCTGCTTTATCTGCTAATTCGTTTCCTGTAATGCCGACATGGCCTGGTATCCACATGAGTTTAACCTTTTTTTGAAAATTTATTAGGAGAGACCTAATGGTACTGATCTCTTCTGAGTTATTGTTAAGGTTATGAACTCCATGTAAAATTCCTTTGTTATCTGTACAGATAACAAATTTACGGTTTTGTTTGGTGGCGAATTGGCACGCGTTTAGGACAGCTTGAACTTCAGCTTCATATGATGATGCTTGTTCTAACAAAATACCGTTTAATATTAGTTCACCATTTTCATGGACCACAGCAAAAGATGTTCCATTACTGCTTTTTGACCCATCTGTATATAGAAAATTCCAGTGATTAGTTTTTAAAGGAGAGACAGTTTCTTGAAATACTTTTTTGTAGATAACTGGATTAGTAGAGTCCTTGTGATATATGGAAAGTGTGTTAATAATTGAGTCCGGAGAAAGAAGCCAAGGTGGAGCAGTCTGTTCTCTATAATTTTTGTAAACCCATTTATGTGTTTGTTTTAACATATTAAACATCTCCATAAGTCCGGATTTCATGTTCATGGTGCTTTTTCGGGATTTGAGCAGCCTTATTTCTTTTTCTAAAATGGAGCTTTTGTTAGAGCATAGAATGTTAACTGAACGTGCTCTAATATAGACAGCACGTTCTTCTAATGGGAGAAAACCACCTTCGGCTAAAAGATTTTTTATAGGAGTTGTCCGGAAAGCTCTCAGGCTTAATCGGATCGCTGCATGATAAAGCCCCGTAATTTTGATGAGTGAGGACTTGGAGGTCTTGCCATAAATTTGCAATCCGTAGTCAATTTTTGCGAGAATGGTAAGTTTAGTAAAGGTTAAGAGTGTGTTAGTGTGGATATGACTTTTGTTTGAAGAAAGGTATTTTATTACATTGAGCCTGGAGGCGAGATCTTGCTTAATATATGTACAATGTTGGTTAAATGTATTTCTTTTATCAAAAAGTAAACCTAGAATTTTTATGGTGTCGGTATTTTCAATTGTTGTGTTATTAAATTTAATATTTACTCTGCTGCACTTGAGTTTTCTACAGGCATGAAAATGCTTACATTTCGGTAAAGAAAGTTTAGCGCCAGACCTTTTTGACCAGGTATGGATACTTTTTAGTGTCTGCTCGAAGATAGATTTAATGTCATTGGGGTCTTTTTTATTACACATTATATATAGATCATCTGCATAAAGACAGAAATCTACGTTTCCTTGTTTTTTTAAGACTACAACAATGTCTTCAAAAGCTATTAAAAAGAGAACTACAGACAATGGGGAGCCCTGTGGGATTCCATTTGACAGAGGGAATACTGGAGAAAAAACGTTATTTACTCTAACTCGAAGTTTCCTATTTGTTAAAAAGCCTTTTATGTAGCTGTACATCCTTTCACCTATTTTCCATTCTAGGAGTTTGTTTAGAACAACATGGACTCCTATGTTGTCAAATGCGCTTTGGAAGTCAATTGCTAGTATAGACAGGTGGTTTTTTACTGATAGGTTTTTACTTATCAGATGGTCAATGTATAAAAGGGCATTTGTTGTGCTAGAGCCTTTTTTGAAACCGACTTGCTGCTCCGAAAGTAGTTTAGTAGAATCGAAGTACCATGTTAGTCTATTTGCTATCAGTTTTTCTTGTAGTTTTCCTAAGCACGGTAGTAAAGATATAGGTCTATAGTTTTGTATAGAATTATCGTTTTTGTTTGGTTTCAGAATGGGTACAACTGTGGCTATTTTGAAGTTTTGTGGAATAATCTTCCTTTCGTAGGACTGGTTGTATAACGCCAGTATTCGGTTTTTAATGCCCATAGGTGAATTGGATATCATTTTATAAGTAATCTTATCATGCCCTGGTGTTGAACCTTTGGAGTTCCTCAGGGCAGCTTCGAGTTCGTTCATTGTAAAGTTTGTTTCTAAAAAATCTGCATATTTATTTGGAGAATAATTAATTTCAGTGTTAAGGGTTATAGTTTTTTCTATTTGGAATTCAACAGGAAAGTTTGATGAGTCA